>CM037851.1:43667464-43833305 GCA_021234595.1 Delia radicum
ATTATTACACTGTGCACCAGTGAAAAAAAACACAAGAACTTGACTATATAGGTTCGATTGTACTTACTAAAAGGTAGTAAAACCCTATACTCGGTTTGTCCAGATTGGTGACCAATTCCTTTTTATGGGCCTCTAAAGTTTCTGAAAAGCAGTGGGGACCCTCAAAATATGGTATCATTAGTTTTTACCCTAAATCTTAATAAGAACTTGGTGCTACGGCTTAAACTATATTTGGCAATAATGTGGCTAACAGTCCACTGAACAAATTCTTTCAACATTGTATGCCAAAAAATATTTTTTCCTGAAGTTTTTTGAAAAAACATAGGAAAAAAATATGTGTTTTTTCAACTTTTTCCAGTATTACTTACAGGGACTGTTAAATTTTTCCTAACAATATTTGGCAAAAGTGTAGCCAAGGTAACGCCGAACAACTCTTCTGAAACATACCAACACAATCTGAACGTGTTTAGGCACTCGAAATAGCTCATAAAGACCAATGTGTACATTAAAATATGTGTTTTTGGCTAGACTATACTTTTATTGCAATTTTTTTTTACACGTTTTTTTGTATTTTTGTTAAGCAAATGAAGCATTTTTTTATGTCAGAGTTAGTTCAAAGTCCTGCATGTAGGCCCAGAGGATTTTAAAATGCTATTTGGCCCGCCCCTTTTTATGGGCGTGAATATAAGAATGAATTTAAATAATAATTAAATTGTATTACTTAAGTGCAAAAAGCATAATAAATGATTTTGTAAACATTTATCGCGTGGGGAAGGTGCCCCCAACATAACTCACCGACTACCAACAACCCCCCACACCTCCGAAAACTCCCTGCAATTTTTTTTTAATTTTTTTACATATTTGGGGTATAAGGATTCGACACAGCCGAGTGTTAAAGTTGTTTTTTACTTTAATTGTTATTGTTACATTTATTGTGCTGCTGATTTCAATATTTTTAAGTTTTATCGTTCCTGCGATCACGAACAATAGCATTACAATTTGCGTTTTCCTTAACTATGCAACATGTATCAATTAAAGTTTGGATCAGGTATAATTTTTTTAGAGGGGCGATATTTTTTACCTAGATAATTTTTTAAATTACAGTTTTATCTCGAAAATTCATTCAAAAACTTCAGTAATCGGAATAACACGTGTGCAAAAAGTTAAAGAAAAACAAATAAATAAATATATTTATACTTAAATTTTGCAAAAATATTTGTATTGAGGTAGTGGATACCTTACCGCCCCCTAAATTTTAGTTTGGGGTTCGTCTTTAGTGAAAGCATACATTAAATAGCAATATTTTGTAATTTTTTGATTGCAGTTTTCAAAAATAATAATTCCAAATTTTATCGCGATTGGTGCGTGTACTTTTTTGACATTCGCGAAAAAGTAAAAACATTTGTCTTCATAGTTTTTCATGACCTATGCGACTGTGCTATGCCAATTTTGATATTTGCAAAAAATTATAAACGTATATCCCTAATATACACCTACAAAAAAAACTTTAAATAATAAAATATAAATTAAAAAACAAAAACCATAAGTTCGTACAAAAAAAATATTTTTTTTGTAAAAAACAGAAATCCAAATAAAAGTTTATTGGGGGTCGGTCTTACATTTTATCCATCTAGAGGCAACTGCGGGGGCTTTTTGTGGATTTTTTTAGTCAAAAACGACAATTTTTAAGGTGTAGAGTGGTCTTTATGAGCTGTTTAGAGTGCCTAAACACGTTCAGATTGTATTGGTATGTTTAGAAGAGTTGTTCAGCGTTACCTTGGCTACACTTTTGCCAAATATTGTTAGGAAAATTTAACAGTCCCTGTAAGTAATACTGGAAAAAGTGAAAAAAACATATTTTTTCCTATGTTTTTTCAAAAAAACTCCAGGAAAAAAATATTTTTTTGGCATAAAATGTTGAAAGAATTTGTTCAGTGGACTATTAAGCCATATTATTGCCAAATATAGTTAAGCCGTAGCACCAAGTCTTATTAAGATTTAGGGCAAAAACTCATGATACCATATTTTGAGGGTCCCACAGCTTTTCAGAAACTTTAGAGGCCCATAAAAAGGAATTGGTCACCAATCTGGACAAACCGAGTATAGGGTTTTACTACCTTTTGGTAGTAGAATCGAACCTATATAGCCAAGATCTTGTGTTTTTCAAAAGTCTTTTTTTGTTGCATAGTGTATTAATGTTGAACATGTCAACAGACAATTACAAATTTTGTGTCATTTTAAAGATCAAATCCTCTTCTTTATGCTGTGTTGCTCAAAAATTAATTTTTCCCACAAAAAAGATAACGAAATTGAAAAAGTGCCCTTTATTCGAGAATATCTCAAAAAACCCATAATTAATTGTTATGAAATTTATTTTGCAATTAACTCAACGCATCGCTCACAACATATACAAATTTCAAGTTGGAAATTAAAGGGTTCAAAATAAACCTAATTTTTTCGAAAGTATCTTTGATATTTAATATAAAGATGTTGTATATTCATATATTTAGTATCCTATAACAAACTTTCAATATTTTGTGTCACACATGGGAAAATTGATATGCATGTTAAGCAGGAGACCACATGTAGCTATTCTCGTTCCCTTTGAAATTATTTAAATATTTGTACTCATTAAATGATGCCAATATGGACATCAGATGAAAGAAAGTCGTAATATATTTCAGGATCAAAAATTCTTAAAACTTCCTCTTAAAAATGTGATCCTTTAATATCCTTTTACAGCATTTGAAGCTTTTAATTATATAAAAAATCAATATGTTTGTATAAATTTTAGGGTTATATCGACCCAATTTTAGGATTAATGTTCTGAAATTAAATTAAAAATTTTATTTTTAGACCTCAAAAATAATATCAAGTAGTTTCGACAAAATCCACCCAAAAATAACTGTTTTATTAATGGGTTAAACAATTTTGTTTTAAATCTCTTTAAATTTGACCTTTGACCGCACACAGGGGTAATTTAATGTATTTGCATTTTGTCCTAATTATCAGGATTGAAGTATATTTAATATTGTGTTGTTATATTTCAGCTAAAATCATTTGGAATTAAAAGAAGAAGAAAAACTTACCTAAAAGCTAAATAAATGACAAAAGTCGCTGTTTTCCCGAAATCTGCTGATATTAAATCTCTGCCCTAGCCAAATGAAAAAAGGCATTCCTACAAATTTTGTAGTTTTCAATCTCTAATATGTTCTTAATAAACCCTTTAAGTACAATAATTGATTTTTTAAAGTTTGTTTCAAAAATTAAAATTGCAGATTTGAAAACAGTGTTTAAAAATTCTGACCGTTTTTGGCCCTAATTGAAAACGAGTTTGCAAAACGCAATATAAAAATAACTTATGAGTTTTTTAAAGCTTATAAAACAAAAGCGTTTCTGTAGTGGATTATTTCAATAAATTTTCAAATTTGGACCCGAATTCTTGATTATGTGCCGCAGACATCAGTTGCCGGGGAAAATTGCAATAACTCGGCTGTTTTGTAACCGTTTTAAGTTTTTATTGCTTTATTACAAAGACAATTCACTCCGAAACACGATTCTCTAATTCGAATTAGACTTAAAATATCAATGTTTTTGAGAAAATACAAATAGTCATAGTTTCCCCTTGTTATCCGTTTTTCAATCTTCAGGGCCGATGCTGCACGTTTTTCCGATATTCGATTATCCTAATTTTTTTTAGAGACGAAGTTTTTTACTCCCAAATATATATTTCTAGGGGCTAGCCCGTTCAATAACTCAAAAGCGCATAGTATTGTGTTAGTTTAAAAAATGTTTAAATACGAAATGACATTATCTCCCACACAATTTTATGCTTATCTTGTTAAAATGATGTTAATGTATTAAGCTTTTATACCAACTTTGTATCACTCTTGTATGGATCAAAGACTAAAATTCTGCAATACATACACACTCACAAAAACGCACACATACGAATAGGCCGGCCCTGCTCAGCTTAAGTGTATCTTATATCTTCCTCCAGGGGTGATAAAGTTGGTACTATAGTACTTTTGTGCTACTATTTGAATCTCATAAATTATATGGTACTCCTTTGACGCTTTTAGCACTCTTTACACATTTTTCCTATACTTTAATTAGTTAGGTCGCTTCAAAAAAATGTATACTAAAGCTTTGAAATAATTTTTTTCTTAAGTTTATTGGTACAATGGGGGCCGAAAATGTACTATCTTTCTGATGGTTGGTACTATTTTGAAAATTCCGTTTATCATCCGTCTTCTACTCTATATTCATGTAGAGCCTCAAAGAAAAAGAGCTTATTTCTAAAAATATAGTGTGTTTTTTTGTTGGACTGATGGTTGGGTGCTTGTTAAACTTGTCATCTTCGTTTAGTTTGTTCATGTGCTTGTTCTTCATGTTCTCATATAATAATTAGAGATGTCACGAATATTCGGTTACTATTCGGTATTCGGTGTTTTTGGGGTGTTTTTATTATTCGGCGCCGAATATCGAATAGTAGTACTATTCGGCTAAATTATTCGGTTAAAATAAAAAAACTTAAAAACTTGTATTTTTGTTTAAAAAATTGAGTAAATCGTGTCTTTCATATAATGTTTTTCTTTAAAACGCCAAACACGGCTGTTTGTTGTATTTGTTTTAGATGGTTTTTCAATCCAAAAAGTTTTATTTTTCTCTTTCATTTTGTCTAACCTATGCCAATTTAGTAAATGGACAATTTTAAAACACCTCTTTTAAAAAACTAATTATTGTTTTGAAAAGTATTTTTTTTTATAACACAATATAGAATATAAATTATTAATTCACTTTTTGTAGAGAGCCAAGGGACCCGCGATCTTATATTTGGCGTATTTTATGCTACATTCATGCTTGGACGACATTCATTCTTCAATTTTTCAGTGCAATTGGCTTCGCAAACATTTTTATACATTTTTTGGATTAAAAGTACCCAAAAGTCCTAAATTGGACGTGTTTTTTTGTTACACATGTAGGATTTGCGTATTTCGTTACAAAAGGTATGTATTTTGCATTAATTAAATTATTTTGCATAATGACAGCTTGCTAAGTCTGGCCAAAATAATATGTCGTCTTTAGAGTGTCTATCTCGGATAAATTTTTCTAGTTTTACTAAACATTTATTAATGTAAACATCCGCGTTTACAGCCATAGCTTTTGTATCCTGGATGTAAAGTTGTGGTATATCTTTTGCCGAAATGGCGGCCCACACAAGTACTTTTGGTTCAAACATCGCTTTGGCCGAATACCATACCTTGTCGAGAGTTTTTTTTCAACTCATCAGAATAAAATCCAGAATTAATACTTACGTTGATCCAAGCAAAATAAATGTATTTTTCATCATCCACTATTTGAACATATGTTTCATAAAGTTTTTTTTCTCAGTTTTCTGCATTTTGGTGGTATTTCTGCCAATTGTTTTTTACTATATTTGGGTACTGTCTTCCTCTGGTAGTGTTTCATGTTCATTTGGAGCTAAGTTTTTGCAAATCGTTTAATGGGAAACTCGTAGTTTTCTGCCCAACTAAGGATTTGATGCCCCAATTTGATTAACCGCCGATTTTTTTAAATTTAACAAGCTCAGTTGCGGTAAATTTTTTGGCCGTCCTTTCTTTTTTATCCCGGTTGATGTCATTCCATTTTCATACCGTTTGAATATGGACTATATTGTGCTACGTGCTTCGTTTATTGTGCTTCGTTTTTAGGATACCGTCCAAGCATGCCATAGACATTTTTTCTTAAACTGTTTTTTTTCAACCACTTTCATTTTGAATTTTTTCACTTTTGAACATTTACAATAATGCTTATAATATAAGAATTTTATTGCATGCATAGAGTATATCCAATTATATCTGAGTCCATGTATATTTATATATAACTCCATATATATTTATATATAACCTGATATATATTTATATAACTGATATATATTATATATAAACATATCTAAAATGATATATAATTATATCTGAAGGTATATATCAAAATTATATATTATCATGTCTGGTCATATCTAAACCTTTTTACTAGGGTACTTGCAGTAATTTATATTTGAATTTTGTCCATTCACTTAGTTGGCATAGGTTATATCTAAGGTACATTTATATAAAATGTATAAAAAAAACTATTCGGTAAATATCCGAACACCGAATATTCGGTAAAGTGACGAATATAGTATTAGTGACATCCCTAATAATAATATATCGAGGTATCAAGCCTTTAACCTTTTGGTTATTAATATTATTACGTATCCTTGAATTTGCCTTCGTTTTTATTTTTTCCTCTTATTCTTCTGTATATTTATAGTAGTAGAGTATTTATTTTTTTTTTTTGAGGGTTATATACACAACAATCGACTATTTTGAGGGTCATAAACGGTTTCTTTTATATAACTCATTAATGGCACGTCATAGATCCGATGGATCTTTTTTCAACCAAACTTTCCAGATATAGTCGATTTTAGCAGGAGTTGAGAATTTTTGAAGTATCCCAAATACATTTTTAAATTTTCTCATTAACATAATAATCAAAAATATAAGAGACCGAGGCTTTTAAAATATTTTTAAAAAATTTTTGAAAAAAGTGGTAAAACTTGATTTTTTCAAATAATTATTTGGCAATAACAATTTTTCACAATTTTTTTTTGCGATTTTAGTTAAAATATTGCATAAGTTTAAGGATTTTAAATCACTTAATTATCTATTTCCAGTAAAAAAAAATATAACGGTTTAAAAGTACTGGGTCGAAAACGAACACTGTGTCGAAATGAGTTTAAATTACAGTAGAATTATATTAATGCCATATTTGTGTAGATTTTGGTTGGATTTTATGTGTGTTGGCCATAAGGGAGTTAGTTCAATGTTTACTTTCAAGGATTTAGTGTGTTGAGTTTAATTTTGTTTAATGTTTTATCAAAATCTATTTGTCTCTACTCCAAAATCTGAAATCGTTTAGTTTAAATTATTTGCTTTTTTGTGTATTGTAAAGGTCGTTTTTATAAATCATTTCAATTGTCCTTAAAAATTTTAAATTACAAGAGAGAAAGAGATTTATCTAGAATTTTTCGTTTGGTCCTTCAAAATATTTAAAATTTGCCAAGGACTTTAAAGATTTCAATTCATTGGTTGTAAATAATTGTGTAAATACAAAAAAAAAAACATATTTCCAACAAAATACAAAATTCCATAAAATACGATGAAAATCTAAATACAATCCCAGATAAAGAAAACAATGTTATACACTCATAAAAAAGTTAGTTCAAAAGTCTTTTAAACGGGTTATAATTTAGTTGCACAGGTAAAAATCGATATATGTGGATCCATACAGGTTTAAGCGTATGTTATTGCATGTAAATCATGCATGCATATCCATCCACAAAACAAACAAAAAAAAAAGACTGCCGAATTTTAGAGTTTCACAAGGCTGCCCTTGTTTATATAGTGCTCAGGTAGTGCTAGGTTCAAATTTCAGGGACCAATCGGTATTATGATATTTCCAATTTATGAAGAATTTTTTAAAGCCATCTCCGCAACATTGACAAATAATCCATTTTTGCCCGGGATAATAGGGTTAAACAAGAATGGTCCATAACTCGGAAATTCGAGTTGATGGAACGTTTATGACTTCAGATTCGGATTCATTAGGCCAAACTACTTTAAAAATAACTTTAAACTCATATCCAGTTAGTACACGTGAATTAACTTTATTTAACTTATTATTGTTCTTTTTAATTCTGCCATCAGAATATAAATAAATAAATACACTGTAAAACAAGAATACACAGTCAGAAATATATAAACAAAGATAATAACTAATAATTAAGTGCTTATTTACAATAACGCTGAAACACTAGTAAGTGCACGTAATATTAGAAACGAAGCAAAAAAAACGCATTTTATACGACCTCTAAATATTGTCCGATTGAGCCAATTAATATCAATTAATTCAATTAATATCAAAATTTAAGACTATGAGAGTTAGAGAAGGAAACTGATATAACTACATAATAATGAGGTGATCATAATTAAGTATAAGATCTTGGATAGCGCAATTATAACAAACCGAAGGATTCCTGGGTACAAAACTCAAATTTCTGTTTTTGTCAAAATAATAGAATCTGAATAACTTCATAGTACTTTCGACCAGCATAGAGATATTTGGCTCTCTGTTAAACAGTTATGATAATCATTACTGCCTAAAAGTGTTGAAAAAAGTCGCCTGCATCAAACTAAAGCTCTATGAATTACGAGGCGGATTCCAAAATTAGCCGACCTGGCGTATGGATACTTTGGTGAATATTGACAACCTTAGAAAACTTATGTTTTTAAGTTTCAAGGCGCCACGTTGTTTAGTATTTTTTTGGAGCCATCATCACCGTTTTGTAATTCAATACTTTCATTTGAAAGGACTCAGTCCAACCAATATTAACGCCGAACTCTTGAGGGAGTCGGCCCCTTCGTTACGACTACAAAAATATTAGTTGGCAGAGCTTAAACGAGTTCGTACGAGCTGCCAAGACGAACACCGTAGTGGACGATCAATTGAGGTGATGAGGTGAAAATCCACAAAATGGTATTGGATGATCGTCGGCAGAAGGTGCATAAGCTGGCTGAAATGATAGGCATTTCAAAAAGTGCTATACATCGCATATTGACCGAATATTTGGAAAAGAAAGCTGTGCGAAAGATTTGCTCACAACTTTTTTTTTTTTTTAAAGAGAAGCAACACTCAGGAAATTCTTCCTATTTATTAATGTGTTGCTTTCTTTTGAAAAGGGGATAGTGGAGAGATGAAATGTGGGGAAAGATGAAGGGCTTCAAACATGGCAACACTGTAATTACGCGATATGATAAGTCTTAGAACAGTTCTTGCTCGCTACCTGATGGCGAAACTTATTGCATTTTATTGGTTCATAGCCTTGATTATTTACTTTACTTCGGTGGGGTTAAGCGCTGCGATACGTAAGATGGTTAGAAGCTCATACACTCACAATATTTTAACAGCAACTGATTGTAGTTTATTTGAAAAGTAATCAGTAAACTTTGTTTTCTAAAGAATATACATTTAACCTACAAAGAAATATTTTTTTTAACTTTTTTTATCATTTATTAAAAAGATACTACACATAATTAATGTTTTCTGTACCAGTTATTGTTTTCATTTAAAATGTTCTTTTTTTAATAAATTCTTTATTTGAACCAAACAGTTGAACCAAACAGTTAAGAAAAGAAAAACTGTTATTTTTAATACTTTGGGAATTAATTGTTGATAGTTAAAATAATATAAAATGGTTGATAGTAAAATTTATAGAAACTCTTTTACTTTACTGGATTTTGAGTTAATTTTAATAGTTAACTATATGTTTAGTAGTTTTAACTATATGTTTAGTGGTTTTAAAGTACATATTCCTTTGGTTTTAACTACAAAATATTGTGAGTGTACATATTATTTTTCTAAATTTATGTTGCTGTCGCCAAGGATCGAACCCGGCACCATCTGAGTAACAAACAGTCCATAGCGCTAACCACTACACCACAACGCCCAGACAACTGAAAAAAATTTTAGTAGATACATTTAAAAAATTGAAAAACAATCTCTACCATTAACAAAAACCGCTAAAGAATCGCTAAAATTCGAAAAATCTCCAAAATTTAAAAAAAAACGTAAAATTTAAAAAATCTTAAAACTGGAAAAAAAATTTCCAAAATATTAAAAAGATCATAAAATTTAAAAATATCGTCAAATTTAAAAAAAAATCGTTAAATTAATTTAAAATTTAAAAAAAACCGTAAAATTAAAAATCCCGAAATTGCAACAAAAAAAAAAAACGATAACATTTAAAAAATCCCTTACAATATTATAATATCCATCTTGTCCGATAAGGTAATGTATTACCTTGTAATGTGTACTCCTTACATGTATCCTTATTTCGAACAAAAAGTAATGAGTTACCGATAATGGGTTACCGATAATGGGTTACATAATGTATTACTTTGTAATAAATACTCCTTCCCTTCAGCATTATTTCGAAATATAAAGTAATGAGTTACCGATAATTGAACACTAATGGAGTACCTTGTAATGATACCACATTACATTTTACATTACCTCAAAACATAAAATAATGACTTACCGATCATCAATTACATAGTGTATGAATTATAAACGTAAAGTAATTATTTAAATATCTTTTTGGAAATATATTTGTGGACACATTACTTTGTGATATTTTGTAAGCATGCGGATAAGGTGTATATTTTTGATATCACGAACGAAAACATTTACATTTTAAGCAACCAAATATTTTATGTGTCTATAGCTAAGTTGGTAGAGTTCTCGCATAACCAATTGTTCACAACCAAAGACCCCAGGTTCGAATCTCAGCGTGACCACGTTATTTATTTAATTAAACAAAATATTTGTAATAATTTTTTTTTTATAAATTTCTTTTTTATAAAAATCTATTTATAGACATTACTTTTTCAAAACATGTAAGCCATATAAGTAACCAGTTACTTTATCCCCTATAAGGTAATGAGTCCACACATTACTTTTAGGCTCATCGCCTGTAAAATTCATCAGTGAAGTAAGGTGTAATGTAATGCGTGGAGCCCATTATTTGGTAATGTGTGGTTTTGCTGGGTTGGTAATACAAATAATATATTTGCTAAAATAACAAAATTATTACGGCCTTAGATATATTTTTCTCTTTATATATATATCCAAATTTTTTTCTGTAGTGAGATCGTGTTTTTTAAAAACAGATCTATATTTTAAATTAAAAAATTATTTAACATAATGATAAAAATGAAAAAATCATATATTTAGCTACAATATTGTTCTACCTCAAGTCCAAAATCTAATATGATATTGTCGGCGCTACGAAATAACCCCCAATGAAATAACACCCAAACGACAAAATGAAATAACCCCCAATGAAATAAATCCCAAAAAAAATGAAATAAGTCCCAACAAAAAAAAAATGAAATAATACCCAAAAGAAATGAAATATTCCCCAAAGGTGAAAATGAAATAACTCCCAAAGGAAGAAATGAAATAACCCCCAATGAAATAAGCTCCAAAGAAATGAAATATGTCCCAAATTTTTTTTATTTTTTGTTTTCATATTTTTGATTCTTTTGTTACACTGTTCAGTTTTTCTGAGTGGGCGGCCTGCGGCCGATCTTAGGGGTTTTCTCCTCCATAGGACGCGGCAGGTGGCTTCGCTGAATACAGTTTTCCTGCGCGCGTCTCATTAACTTCCCTAGTGTGACGCGCGCAGGGAAACTTTATTCAGCAAAGCCACCTGCCGCGTCCCATGGAGGAGAAAACCCCTAAGAGCGGCCGCAGGCCGCCACGCAGAAAAACTAACAAATATTAAAAAAATTTCAGTTTTAGCAAAATGAAATATCCCCCAAAAAATATGAAATAACCCCCAAATAATTGCATATGAAATAATCTCCAAAGAATTTAAATTTTGGGGCTTTATTTCATTGGGGGTTGCTTCATAATGAAATAATCTCCAAACCGTAAGATGAAATAATCCCCAAAAAAAAAATGAAAAAACCCCCAAACAATTTTACACAATTTATTTGGGGGTTATTTCATTTTTGGCCGTTGGGGGTTATTTCATTGGGGGTTATTTTGTAGCGCCGATATTGTCGTATTAAATTTTTTTTGTTGTTGCTTTTCAAATAGTTTGATCATTTCTATGATAGACAATACAATGTTTCATAGGCATAACCCAAATCTTCGGTTGTCAGCAAAAGGAGGCTTATGATTGGCTAAACTCAAACCGAGACATTACATACAACCGAAAAAATCAACTTTATGAAATTTTGCCTGCTTAGTGTATAAACTGGCTGATTTGGTAAACCTAATAATAAAATCAAAACTTTTTGAAAAACAACAAGATTAGGGTGCTGCCTATGAAACAACTGTATTGTCTATCATGAAAATTATCAAACTTTTGAAAAGCAACAATAAAATCACAAAAACCCGCATTAGATTTGTAACAATTTCTCTTTTGTTTTTTTGTTATATTTCAATATTAGTTTCATAATTTTCAAACATATTATAATATTTATTTAACAACTTTCTATAAATTTCATGTTTTTTTTTTTTCCTTCAATAATATTTTTTAAACGATTTTGTTATACGTTAAAACTACAAGTTTGCATTTGAATATATAATTAATTTAAAATTGCCTAAATCAAAAAAAAAAAATAATATTTCACCTCTTTTTTAAAAAAAAGAGGCCTAAAACAAACTGCTTTTGAAATGTTTATTTTATATTAAAAAAAAAAAAAAAATACAAAAAAACAATAAAATGCCAAAAAATTTTTGATGTTGTTGTTTTTGTTAATATGGCTATTTGTTGGTGTTGTTAAATAAACAATTCATTGATTTCATATATAGCGATATTTTAAGTTGTTGTTAAACAAAAATTTAACACTACAGTTAACCAGTCCAAAAATAGTGGGCCAAATAAAAACAACAACACTACACTTAACTTGGCTAAAAATTAAATTCAATTGAAGTGAAGTGAAGTGAACTGATAGTGTTTATAAGCTAATAAACGACAAATAAACTAAAAGTCTATACTAAATATTGGAGAGACAGACAGACGGACTAACTACGTCAAAATTATATCTATACAAAATAAAATTATAACAACTGCTGCTGCTGCTGCTGCTGCTTTTGTAAGAGATATTTTTTTTTATTTTTTTTTTAAATTAAATGACCCACTTTTTGGCAAACAATTTCAAATATAACTGAAAATTTTTATATTTTTAGTTTATGATTTTTTTTTATCATGTCATTTTGGTATTAAGATTTTAATCAAAGAAGTTATAAAAATATTTAAAACAACTTTAAATTATTTTCAACATACGCACTCTACAGCAAAATTTATTGTTAAACTCGTAAGAAAATTATGGCAAAATATAAAATATTTTAAACCAAATTATTCATAAATGTAGGAAACACCTTTAAGAAAAAAAAATAAAAATCATATGCATACTTATTTCTACTCTATATTCAACATTTATATAAACTTACAACTTAAAAATTCTGTGAACTAAAAATTCATTTTACTGAACAAATCGTACAGTGGTAACAATTTCCATATAAGATTTGGCACAAGATTTTCTACACAGAAAAATTACTGCATATATAATTTCAATTAAACTTTTGTTTGATTTCAAATCTGACTTTCAATTAAAAGTTCAGTTATTCCAGTTTTTATAAAAATATAAATTTAAAAAAAAAAATGCCAAACCCATGTGAAAATGATCATATATTATCATATATGAAGCGTCATATATGTGCGGATCCGAAAATTGAGGGTATGTGGCCATGTATGAGTCATATATAGCCATATACCACATATTATGGATCATATATTTATTTTTTTATATTTATTTTAATTTTCTTTGTTAGTCGATGAGGTCCGTTTACAATTAAAATTAAATAAAAATTGCATATTAATTATAGTATTAATTGCAATTATCTGAAAAAGACGTTAAAATTCAAACTCAAACAAAAATCAAACTTTGCTCTCTGGCAATTCTTCCCTAACTACGTAAGCGCCAGCTATCGAAATACAAAGAATATATCATAGATGTGGCATCACTTACAACATATGGGAAAACAGTGGACATTAGAGTGAGGTAAAAATAGAACTGTTGTGTTGTTGGAGTTGTACTTCTGAGATTATGTATGCAAGAACAAAAACACCGTGTATTGAATAAAACTAGTTTTAATCAAAACAAAACTCGACCTGACGATAGATCAGTGCACTAAAGCGCTCTGTCTAACGTGTAGTGCGAGTGCATGTGGCATTAGAAATCAGTTTATCTATACCACGGTCAGTGATTGCACAGAAAATTTCATATAGACGCAATCGAACAAATAAAAAGACATAACAAATATTACATTATTCAAAAAAACAGGGTCAATACCAGAAACTGCGCAGTCTGATTCAAAAAATTGAAAATTTACAATGTAGTTATGATTTTTAGAAAATACACTCATTCTTCTCTACCACGCCTTTCACAATTAAAATTAAATAAAAATTGCATATTAATTATAATATTAATTGCAATTGTCTGAAAAGACGTTAAAATTCAAACTCAAAAGTCAAATTATAGTTTTTTATTTAATCGGACTTCAGTGCCAAAGAACAAAATTCAAAAATCATACCTTAAAAAAACTAATGGCTGTTTCTCCGGTATTTAGGGGATTATTTTCGTAGATTGTAACATTCCGGAACTTGGCGTTTCAATTTAATTTTCAATAAATATAAAAAGGAACAATTAAATTCTTATTAAAATAGAAAAAATAATTTCTTCTATTTTTGTTTGACAGCAATTTCAAACAATTTTATTTTGTTAAAAAAAAAAAATATGGAAGAAAACTAAAAAACTCAAAATGAAAAGTTTTTTATTGAGATTTTTAAATACACCATAAAAACATAGTGGGTGAAAGAAACCGCGTAACCGTGTATATCAGATGTAATCATGAAACAAATTTGCAACAAATTTTTGCAAAAAAATGAACTGAATATTTTATTATCTCTATTTTAAATATAAATAAAACATAATTTGAAACAAAACTTCAATGTTTTTATTTGCGAATCTTTTTAGAATTCTAATGCTCATAAGACTTTTTAAAAATAAAATTAGTTTTAGATTCTGCGACTTAAAAGCCTTGCTTTCAAAAACTTTAAAAAACAATAATTGTTTATTTCTAAGGCAATGATACATTAACAATAATGACATTTTTTCTAAGTCAACGATATATAAATTAATATATAATCACATATGAAGTCACATAATGAAATTAATATCATATATGGAACAATATTTAGCATATATTTAATTACATGATAGCCACTTTTTGTTTGCATGTATTAACCATATATGCTTCCCATACATGGCATACATCGTCATACATGCTGATATATGAAACAATATATTTTCATACATTGAATCATGCATATTCATATATTACAATATATTAATATTTTTAACTGGGAATGACAAAAAATCACTAAAATTTAAGAAAAATCACCGAAACTTAAAAAAGCGTCAAAATTTAAAAAATCTCCAAAAAAGCAAAAAAAAATCGTAAAATGTGAAAAAATCGCAGATATTGAAGAAAATTGGCACAAATGCAAAAATCGTCAAAATTAAAAAATCTTTAAAACCCAAAAACAAAACATTAAATTAAAAAAATAGCTAATATTTGAAAAAAAAACGCAACGTTTTTTTTTTAATTTTGACGAATTTTTTAAATGTTCGTGATTTTTTTTTTATTTTAAAGATTTTTTTAAATTTTTTAATTTATTTTAAAGTTTAATGATTTTTTTTAATTTTGACGATTTTGTTGGCGAACAGTCGGCGTTTATTTTTCAAATTTGGCGATTTTTAAAATTTTAATGACTTTTTCCAATTTTTACCGATTTTTTCCAACTTTAATTAAAGTTTTAATAAACATTTGTTTGAAATTTAAAACAATATTATTTTAATTGATACTACAATTAGCTTAAAACTAACGAATTTAATCAAACATTTAATTGTATCTACAAATATTTTAATTAATATTTTAATATTATTTGTAGAACAGTTGCCGGATTCTGAGCAACTTTTACTACGAAACAGTTTTTAAACTCTAAACAACTATCGGTATAGACTCTGAGCAACTTTTTCTATAGAAAAATATAGTCGTCAGATTCTAAACAACTTTGTCTATAGCTAAATTGTCAGACTCTGAACAACTTTTTCTATACAAAAATGTAGTCTGACACATGTAAGATTCTAAAAAACTTTCTGTATAGACTCTGAGCAACTTTTGCTATAGAAAAGCAAAGTTGACAGACTCTGAACAATTTTTTCTATTGAAAAGCAAAGTTGTCAGACTCTAAACAACTTTTTCTATAGACAAGTTGTCAACCTCTGAGCAACAACTATTTTATAGACATTTTTTTGGACTCTAAGAAACACTTTCTCTATAGAAAAGTTGTCATATTCTGAACAACTTTAGACAGCTTTATCTATTGAAAAGTTGTCAGATTCTGAGCAACTTTTTTTATAAAAAATTTTTTAGCTTCTGAACTACTTTTTCTATAAAAAAAATTTTTAGATTCTGTAAAACTTTTTTTTTTAAAAAAAAAGTCAAATTCTGAAAAACACTTTCTATATAAAAGATGTCAGACTCTGAAAAAATTTTCTTATAGAAAAGTTGTCAGATTCTGAACAACTTTTTTTATCAAAAAAGCTTTTAGATTCCGAACAAATATTTACATAGAAAAGTTGTCAAATTCTGAACAAATATTTCTATATAAAAGTTGTCAGATGCTGCGCAACAACTTTTTTATTGCAAGTTTGTCAGAGTCTGAGCAACAACTTTTTTATTGAAAAGTTGTCTGATTCTGAGCAACAACTCTTGCTAAGGAAAATTTGTCTCTTGAAATTGTTTTACACAAAAACAAAAGTTCTTAGGCTCTGAGCAACAACTTTTTCTTTAATAAAGTTAGCAGAATACAAGTAACATTTTTTTATAGGAAAGTTGTCGGACTCTGAGCAACAACTTTTTCTAAAGAAAAGTTGTTTGACTCGAAGCAACTACATTTTCTGCAGACAAGTTGTGAGGCTATTTTAGAAGAGTTGTTAGTTTAAGTAATAACTTTTTGTATAGAAAAGATGTCACTCTGAAAAACTTTGTCAAACTTTTTACTATATAGTCAGACTCAAAACAACATTGCTATATAAAAGTTGTATGACTCGGAGCAGACTCTGAAAAACTTTTGCTACAGAAAAGTTGTTAGACTCTGAGCAACAACTGTTTCTAGAAAAAACAGTTGTCAGACTCTGAGCAACAACTGTTAAATTTGTCAGACCCTGTGTAACATCTTTTTCTATAGAAAAGTCTTCAAAAGCAAAATATTATGTTTTTTTTTATCTTACCATATTCCACAAATGTTATTTTAAGAAAACATACCTGCAATGAAAAGAAATTTGAAATATTTATTAAAAATGTCAATAAAAAACATTTCAATTAAAATGAAAAATCTAGATTGGCAACCGTAGTAAATAGGAGAATAGGTTAACCCGGCAATTCCCATACCCTCGCCAAAGGAAAAAACAATTTGTTTTTAGTCTAAATAGTAAAAATACGTCTAATTTACACTATAAAAAAGTTTAAAATAAAAAAAATATTGGTAGTTGTGTTTTTATAGCGATGTCACCTATAGGTGACACTGGGCATAATTTATTTGATTGAACAATAATTCTACAATGTTTTATTTGTTGTGGAATTATACCAACATTTTATATGAAGGCCTAAACGCATTCTAGTGCGTTTATGACAAAAACCGCAGCGACGTTGTGAGCAATCCTGCTCAATATGGTCCTCTGAACACCCTCCCAATCTGGTTTCATTTGAAACTCTTAACACAATGGGAACGCCACAATTGTTGCTCTTAGTTGGCTGCATCCCGTATTTTTGCAAATATGACAACACGATTGCCCTACGGAATTGACAATAAGTCCAGCTGTTATCGCATTTTCTTTTGATGAGCCAAGCGTTCTGGCAAGCAGCATCTAGTCCAAATGCAAAGAGAGGAAACCACCATTTTTTTCACTTAAAGCTACTCTAATAGAATCAACATTCTCATCAAAGCGGTCTACACCACAATATACTTATTATACATTTTTACAAGTGCTGGGTAATCGACTTAAATTTGTGTTCTCTTTTTATTGATAACACCAATTATATCTACTTTTGTGATTGGTGTCAGTTCGTGACAGTTAGAAGCAATGTTCACGATGCTATTGTCATGCCATTTTGCTACAATTATTTTTTCAGACGTCTTGGAATCTATCTCTCCTCTTGGCTTCTTTCGCATGTCTTTAGCATTTGGAAGACTGCAATTTGCAAGGCAATTTTCTCTAATCGTTCCTGTTCCACCAATGTTATGCTCATGTAAATAATTTAGCAAAGGCAGACCAGTAAAGAAATTATCAAAGTACAGATTAAAAGGACCTATTTCTTGAGGTAGTCTTGAGTGAAGCTCTAAAATAACTGTTATAATTCGCAGTTTACTAAATATCCTTGCGCCGTCTTATACTGCTGGATACCAAATCATTGTACGTGTCCGCTTTTTTTTTTGGTGTCATGTATCCAGTCATAAGTACAGCAATATAAACTCTAATTTCATTTTCGGATACATTCAATGTATGGTTCCTCTGTAGAGCATACAAATTGCTCATATCTGCAATGAGGCTTATTAAATCTATGTTGTACAATAACTCAAAGCAATCAGTGACACTGATATCGCTGAGATCGCTGTCCCCTTTACCGCATGAAAAAAACATTAGTATTATTTGACCACTTCTTTACCGTAAGTTCTTTCTTTTTCTTCTTCGGGGCAGGTTCCTGGTCTGCAATATGCTCTGATACTTGTAGCGCGTCTGGATCCACTCTGAGCGCAACATTCGGCTAGGAAGGTGAATGAAATTGGCATCATTTTCATCTCCACTGTCCTCATCAGTAACCTCACCATCCTCAGGAGGAAACAATATGATGTCACCAGGGTAATCTCCAGCCTCTAGTATCTGTACAATTTCGTCCAAGTTTAATCTTTCATAAAACATAAAAGCAGTAGGCAATATTTTGCAAGATATAAAATTTGTGGTATGCATACATACACATGTATGTATAATACCAAGTGTCACCTAGTACACTGAAAAACAGCCCATAATTTTCGGTGAAATATAATTTATTATCTAAAACTACTTGCTCACATTGTTAGCCTGAATATTTAGCAGTATTTATAAAAAAAAATTATTGTGATACTTACCCTTTTGGCATTTTTATAACAATTTATTTATCATACGACACACCAGTATGCTAAAATCAAAAACACTGCTTAAAGATTTTTAAAAATCCCCTAATTAATAAAATTCTGGTGTTGCCAAAATAAAATCAGATATACAACAGGGTGTTTTCTGAATATAAATAATAATAATATTTATCAGTAATGACTGTTTCCATATTTAAAAGTACCGTTAATCTTTGCCACCTGTAGGTGACACTGGAATTGAAGAGTTAAAGGGCTTAAATTATTTTGGTATCAGCGTTCAAACGTTAGTTTTAATCTTTAACGGCCACCACTACGTATGAATAATATTATTTATCCCTTAAATGTATTGAACAACATAGCGTATGATTAATATTAATTATAATAAAACTGGGTTCTATTTAAAAAAAAAAAAGCCTTTAAAACCGAAACCGCAATTTTAAAAGGTTTTTGATAGTAAATAAGTTTTAGAATCCAGAAATTTGTCCTTAGAAACTTTATATTCATAATCAAATAGCTTTCCTATAGGAAAAAACTCCATAGAATTTGTATATTTTTAGAACAACTTTTTTTAATGAAAAGTGGAAAATTTTTTAAATTTTTCTATAAAAATTTTATATTTTCAAAAAATATTTTTGAAAATATAAAATCCTTTTCCGTAGAAAAGGATGACAGATTTTGAGCAACTTTTTTGAATAAAGGGGAAAAATTTTTTTAAAAAATATTTTCAAATAATCCACAAAAAAACCACTGTTAAAAAATCTTTAATAAATATGGAACTCATGTAATATTTTTTGTTTCTGTAAGTTAAAGAGGTGTTGTAAGTAATGTATATAAAAAAAAAAACAAAAATTTGACTAAAATGACTGAATGCTTGAACTGTGTGCAGTTTGCATGTGTGATTTAGTTGTATGGTGTTGGTTGTTTGCCTGTGATGTTATGAACCATTTCTTGACCTACTTATTTGTCCAATTATATATACAAATACTTCATCAAAACTGAGAAAAAACAATTTTTAAAAAACTCACAAAAAGTACTTTAAAATAAATAATAAAAAAAAAAATCTATACAAAATCTTTCATACCACTAAAAAACTAGAAACTACATAACTACCCAGGCAGAAAAATGCAATCGGACACAGTGTTGGCAAAGCGTAGGCTACGATCGGTTATGCATTGGCAGAACGAGGGATTAACAATATTGACAGTATTGTCCTGTTACCCAATTGGTAAGAGTGGCCAACCGCTGGTTTGAGCAAACTTGCCACAGCTGACATAAAGTTGGCAATTCAAAAAATTGTGTGCTTTTAAAATAACTTAACTTAAATTAAGTAAATTTTGTGAAATGTGTATAATAAAAAACATTTAAAAATCAGCAATACAATTCGGTATTAGTCTTATACATCATATTTAAATGTGTGAAATATAATAAAATAGTGCGCCCCGGTAGGCTAGTTGGTAGCGTGCTGGCTTATCAGTGCGGGGGTCGTGGGTTCGATTCCCACCAGAGGCACTGGTCTGTTTTCGCTACAACGCGCCGAAGGCCATAGTAGCTAGTGCTCGGTTAGGGTAATAGTATATAATTTGTAATTATATGATTATTAATTAATAAAATAAAAATAAATATAATAAAATAAAAAAAAAACCTTCTAATTGGTTGTAAAGGGTCCGCCAAATAACTTTTTTTTTGAAAATGCTATAAAAAAAACTACTGAATATTTTCTCAAATTTCTTTTTTTATTTGAAAGTACAATCCTTCCGGTTAATAATGGAAAATAATTTCATTCAAATGGCTGCCTCGGCTGGCCATGCAGTAGCCTAAACGATCGGTCCAATTATGGCCCAATTATGCCTCTGGACCAAAATCCGCACCAAACAGTGACTCGTTTTGGGTGTATCGGATTTTCAATGTATGCGTGCGGGTTTTCTGTGCCCCAAATGCGACAATTTTGCTTGTTTACATACCCGCCAAGATCAAAATGAGCTTTATCTGAAAAGATGATTTTTTTTGGCAAAATCGGCATCTTCTGTAAGTCGATCGCAGGCCCACTTAGCGAAGCGAAAACGCATTGGATGGTCAGTTGGCTTCAACTCCTGAACCAATTGGACTTTGTATGGCGTCATACCAAGGTCTTTATGCAAAATTCATCTCAATGATGTCTCCGAAATGTTCAATTGTTGAGAACGACGGTGAATTGATGTTTATGGCGCTTCACGCACACTTTCTGCCACAGCAGCAATATTCTCGGGTGTACGCACTGTTTTTGGCTTTTCACGCTTTGGTTTATCGATGAGGATCCCAGTTTCTTTCACTTTTTTCACAAGATAACGAACTTACGGAGCTGACGGTGCTTCTCTTCTTCCAAAATCCGTACGCAATTTTCGCACACATTCTGCAACATTACCATGATTTTCAAAGTAATATCGCAATATTTCCCAGCGTTGTTCAAGCGTATACACAACCATATTCGTTCAGCGGAAGGATAAAACTAATTATCTGTCAAATCAGACATGAGCTAAGTGTTACCATTCACGAAATAAGCACTAGTTGAAAAAAAAACGTTAGATGGCGGACCCTTTAGTATTGGTAAAAACAATATTGGCAAAGAATTTTGCGGGCGGTACTGGTAAAACACATGGTTTGCAAACAAAACTTTGTTTTCCTAGTACAATATTAGTTGTACCTTTAGTAATTTTTAACACGGCGGGTTTTACAAAAATAGCAGTGCTTTGCCAGTACTATTTTTTTGGTACGGATGGCAATTTCTACTTGGGTAGGGCAACCGAAAATAAGCTAGAGCTTGTTTTTTATTTAAAAGGATATAACAATTTAGATTGGGCACAAGTTCTGTACTTGTTTTAACGATAATCGAATTGTTAAAAAAAAGTAAACAACAAAATTATAATTTTTTTTGTCATTAATAGTTTTAAACGATATTCGCTGTTGTTGTTATCTAAACGACAACAATTTTTGTGTTGTTTATTCAATAGAAAAAATGTTAAATTTTTATATAGAAAAACAAAGTTGCCGAATATCGCAAAGGTTTACTTAGTGAATCACTTAATCGGTAGTGCAAACAACAAAAGTCGTTGATATATTTTGCGATTGTCGGATCGTTAAAAATTACTGAATCGCACTACTGATCTTGAAATTATGAAAATTTTAAGCTATATTTGTTAAGCTTTTTTTAGCTTTTTTTTATATTTGCTTATTTTTCCTTTTTTTTTTGTAAGCTTATAGTTCTTTAAAAATCCAGATTTTTTAGCTTTTTTATATTAAAATAAATATTTTTTTATCAATCTGTATATTGGAGTTTTTTTTTTTGTTTGATTTAAAGTTGAAAATTTAATGCAACATGTGATAGAGGGGACAACAAATTGGTTTATCAAAATGTTTTGTTAAAATAATTTGAGTTTTGAAGCTAAAGAAAAAGTTTTTTTCGATTACAACTTTCTTTGACTGACGAAGTTCCAAGGAACAAATTATATACAAATTTTATATGTAGTAACGATTTTAATAAAAAAATTTAGAAGCCTTTAGTTATTTTTTAAATTCAAACTGTTTTTTGGTTGCCCTATACATAATTATGGATGGGGATTTGAATGAATGAATGACTGATGGAATTAATGCCTGGCTGACTGATGGAATTAATGCCTGACTGACTGACTGCCTGATTGCTTGCATTCAAAAACTTTAAATAAAAAAGTAATCAATATAAAACATATTAAGATTATACCAAACAAAATTTTCATAAACTGAAATTAATGTTACACAAGGTATGAAAAGTAAATATTAAGGGAATGTTCCCTAATTTGACCCAACATGTGCACTGCTAACTTTTTTAGTTGCTGGAAGCAACAGATATTTTTTGTTGTGAAACATTTTGAAAAATTAACCAGAAATCTAGCGTAAACTATTTAAAAAAGCCTAAAACTTGGGGGGAGGAAATTAAAAAAAATTAGAAAATATATCAAAGGTCCACTTTATTGAACATTAAGAAAACACTTATTGAATTTGTTTATGGAATCAATTAATTTTTTTAACAATCGAATCGGCCTAAGCTTTTCTGCGGTTTTTTTTTTTTTTTTTTTTTTTTATTGAAATGATTTTTTAAAGTTTTATACATTTCATTTTATTACACCTAGTCATAGACTAACAAGTAATATTCTTCGATTTCTGCTATGAAATTTATACCACGTGTTGGGCACGAAAATAAACCATGTGTTCTTCTACATAATTTTTTTTTTTTTGTTGTTGCCTAATTTAGGTGATATGGGCCAAACTAGGTTTAGAGAGGTAAAAAAAATTCAGGCATAAACTATGCCTACTACCAAGCTTTGACTACAGTCAAAAAATTACACTTTTTGTGTTTTTACTTAAATTTGATGACAATTTGGACACCCCCCTTCGAACATTATCAACCCCCCCCCCCCCTCCACCACACCAATTATAGTATCTATCTAAAAATGGCCTTATATAAGCCGATTTTAAAAACAAAAATGTCTCTGCTATGCCTTGGTAAATGAAGCCACTATATGTTTGTTTTTTAAATCGGCTTATAATGTCAAAAAATTTCGGAGGGCCCTTCCGAGGCCACTTTGGATAAAGGCTATAATTCGGTGGAGGGGGTTATATTCGAAGGGGGTGTCAAAATTGTCATTAAATTTAAGTAAAAGCTCAAAAAGTGTAATTTTTGGACAATAGTCATATCTTGGTACTTTTCGTTTTTCGAAAAAAGCTGTTTCTACAAAATATAATCTGTCTGCCAAATTTCATAAAAATCCGTCCATACATTAAGTTGAGACGATGTCCTTTAGAGGTATCCTATTCGAATCATATGTGTCTTAGGACCAACATAAGAATCTTGTTTAAAATCTTAGGCTTCAATCGTCCTTTGTGTTTACTATCAACAGTTTTCTAGACAATATAAATATGTTTTTATGATCTTTGAAAATTGTGTTCATTCCAAAATAATAATTTTTTGTAATTTTACGAAATTTCAACTTACAACACTTTCGCGCTTTCAAATCGTGCACTTCACACACAACATGATTGATTTCCATCGAAATAGCTTAATTTCTTATTTTAAAACACCCATTTGGCGCATTTATGGCGATTTTAAAATACCCAGCCTGGAGACGGGATTGCCGGTTAGGTGGTTAAAATCGTGAATAAAATTCTTACTGTTTACAAAAATCCAACTTTGAAAATTCTTTAAAACTAGTTTGTTATTCACTTTTGATGTTTGCGAAAAATTATACTTTATATTGCGATTTCTTGTTACGACACAATAAAACCAAGAAAAACGTGTGCGTGCATTAAAGTCGAAAATTTTTTTAAATAGTTATAGCGGAAATTAAATTCGATGACAGTTTTGACATATTCATGCAACAACACAAACAAAAAACCAGAAAGCGAACAGGCCGCAATAGAGGACATTCCCTTAAATATACTCATACACTTTTTTTTTTTGGTTTCATTCATTGAAATTTCGGTTATATTACAGTACGTGATCATAAATGCTAAAAGCAAATTCACCGCTATAGGAGATCACTTTATTTTTTAATGTCATTATTTAAAATGGGGTTTAGTGTAATATAAACAATAATCTGAAATATTAGTGATAATTAGCTTGTTCAACAAACTGGCAATTGTTAAACAACACCGCCAACATAAATTAATACGTTAAAATCACCAATTTAAACAAAATTGTAGCCAAGTGAAAAATATATACAGTTTTACAAGGTTAATACCCCTTAATGCCCTGAGGTTAGGTAGTCAAGACACGCCCAC
Source organism: Delia radicum (assembly GCA_021234595.1). NCBI lineage: Eukaryota > Metazoa > Arthropoda > Insecta > Diptera > Anthomyiidae > Delia > Delia radicum. The sequence continues at coordinate 43,692,129 of CM037851.1, forward strand.
TATGTTAAATAAAAAATATATTCACAACGAAGTTAAATATAAAGGTTTAAATTGAAGTAATATGTTGCTCAGACTCTAAGCAATTATTGTACAGAAAAAGTTGTTGTACAGAATAAGTTGTTGCTCAGAGTCTGACAACTTTTCTATAGAAAAAGTTGTTACTGAGAATCTGAAAACTTTTTTAAAGACAATGTTGTTATTCGGTGTCTGAAAACTTTACTGGAAAAAAATTGTTGCTCAGAGTCTAACAACTTTTCTATACCAAAAGTTGTTGCTCAAAGTTTGAAAAATTTTTTATAGAAAAATTTGAATTCTGCACAAAATGCTCAAAGGTCTGACAACTTTTCTATAGAAAAAATTGTTGCGCAGAATCTTACAACTTTTGAGTAGCAAAAGTTTTTACACAAAGTTTGACAACTTTTCTATAGCAAAAAGTTGTTGGTGAGCGTCTGACAAAAAATTTCTGTAGAAAAAGTTGTTGCTAAGAGTCTGTCAACTTTTCTAAAGAAAAAGTTTTTGCTTTCTTACAATTTCTTTATACTAAAAGTTTTTGCTTAAAATCTGATAGCTTTTATATAGAAAAAGTTATTGCTCAGAAAAAGTTATTCTTTAAAAAAAGTTGTTGCTAAGACCCTGACAAATTTTCCATAGAACAAACTGTTCAGAAGCTGACATCTTTTATGCACAAAAAGTTATTGCTCTGAGGGTGACACTCTTTTATAGAAAAATTTGTAGCTCTGACACTACAAATTTTTTGTAGAAAACGTTGTTGCTTACAACTTTTCTATAGAAAAAATGAGTCTGTCAATTTATCTATAGAAAACGTTGTTGCCCCCGAGTCTAACCACTTTTCTGTAGTAAAAGTTGATTCTTAGAGTGTGACAACTTTTCTGTAGAAAAATTGTTGCTCAGAGTCTGACAACTTTTCTTTACAAAAGGTATTCCCTAGAGTCTGACAACTTTTCTATAGAAAACAGTTGTTGTTTAGAGTGTTTCAAATTCAGAGTCTGACAAATTTTCATAGAAACATTTGTTCAGAGTCTGACAAATTTTCTATAGAAAAAGTAACTTAGAATCTGATATCTTTAAAAAGTAGGTCAAAATCTTTCTATGTAAAAAGTTGTTTTGCATGCATTAAATTTTATATAGAAATATAACCAAAAATGCTTTAAATCGAACAAATTTCTCTTTTTCTAAATATGGCAATAACAAAACTATGTCATGGTTATGTCCTCATTGTTTGTCCTTTGATTTAAATTTTATTACTCGTCATTGTTCAATGATCATTGATGATCATATTTAACCTAAATATTCTCAACTGTAGAGTAGTTAATATTAATTGTTTATTAACTACGACAACAGCAACAACAACAACAAAACTAATTACACGAAACTAATTTTCATAAAATTTTTATGTTGGAGAGAACCTTGATGCTTTTTTTTTGCGAAGTATTGTAAAGGTATTCTGAAACACATGTTAAATTTAAACCTTGATATTATTTGCTGGTGGCATCTTCTAGATTGTCAGCCACATGAAACTACTAGAGACCAACAACGACAAACAACAAGTAAAGAGTATGAAAACAAAAATGATGGTGATTATTTTGTGTATGAATGTATGTTTCAATTGTCTGTCCAATTTGCGTAATTGTTAACCCATTAAAAGCTATTAACAGTGAAAAAGTCACCCGAGAAATTTCAACTGATTCTAAACAACTTTTTGTAAAGAAAAGTTGTCAGACTTTGAACAACTTTTTATACAGAGAAGTTGTGACAACTTTTCAAATAGAAAACTAGTTACATTCTGAACAACTTTTTAAATAGAAGACTTGTCACATTCAAAACAATTTGTTTGCATAATGAAAAGTTGGTCGAATTCTAAACATTTTTTTATATAGATAAGTTTCAAGATTGGGAAAATAGTTTTGAATAGAAAAGTTATTAAACTCTGATTTGCTTTTTATTTCGAAAAGTTGTAAGATTCTAAACAACTCTTTTATGGCAGAAAAGTTGCTACATACCCAACAACTTTTAGTACAGAAAAACAGTCACGTTCCAAACAACTTTTTCTATAGAAAGCATGACAGATTCTGAAAAAAGTCAAATAGAAAAACATGTCAGTTTCTGAACAACTCTTTATACAAATAACTTGTTATATAGATAAGTTTTACGATTGTGAACAACTTTTACATAGAAAAGTTAGCAGATTCCGAATTGCAGAAAAGATGCCAGATTTTTGAACAACTTTTTATAGAGAAAAGTTGTCAGATTCTGAACAACTTTATATATATAGAAATATTCTCAGATTCTGAGCAACTTTTTCCATAGAAAAGTAGTGAGATTCTAAGCAACTTTTTCAATGGAACAACTTTTTTATAGAAGTCTTTAGATTCTTACCAACTTTTTCTACAGAAAAGTTGTTGCATTTTGAACAACTTTTTTTATAGAAAAATTGTCAGTTTCTACACAACTTTTTTTATAGAAATGGTTTTAGAATCTAAATTAACTTTTTTTATAGAAAACAACTTTTCCTAAAGAAAAGATGACGGAATCTTGAATAAAATTGAATAAACTGTAGGTTTTAAACCACATTTTTTATAGAAGACTTGAAAGATTATAAACAAATTTTTCTATAGAAAAATTGTTGGATTAGGGACAACTTTTTTTTAAGAAAAAATTTCAGATTCTGAGCTTTTGCTATAGAAAAATTGTTAAATTTTTAACAGAAAAGTTTTTACATTTCAAACAACTTTTTCTATAGAAAAATTGTCAGATTCTAAACAACTTTTTCTGCAGAAGTCTGAAAAATCTTTTTTCTATATTAGAATTTTCAGATTCTCAACCTTTTCTATATTAGAAAACTTGTCAGGTTCTAAAAAACTTATCTTTTATGGAAAAATTGTCAGCTTTTTAAAAACGTTTTCTATAGAAAGCTTATCGGATTTTGAACAACTGCAGAAAAGATGTTAAAAGTCAGAAAAAGCTTGTTTCTATATTAGAATTTTCAGATTCTCAACATTTTCTACTGTAGAAAACTTGTCAGATTCTAAAAAACTTTTTTAATAATTTTCAGCTTTTTAAAAACGTTATCAGATTTTGAACAACTTTTTATACAGATAAGTTGTTAGATTAAAAACAAACTTTTATATAGAAAAGTTGTTAGATTCTGAACAACTTTTTCTATAGAAAAATTTTCAGATTGTGAACAGCTTTTTCTATGACAAATTTTCAGATTCTGAACAACTTTTTCTATAATAAAAATAGTCAAATTCTGAACAACTTTTTTTGCAGCAAAATTGTCATATTCTGAACAACTTTTTCTATAGGAAAATTGTTAGATAATGATCAACTTTTATGCAGAAAAGTAGTTAGATTCTGAACAAGCTTTTCTATAGACAAATTGCCAAATTCTAAACAGCTTTTTTACAAATTCTGAACAATTTTTTTTAAAGTAAATTTGTCAGATTCTAAACAAGCAATGAAACAACTTTTTCGACTGAATTCTGAAGAACATTTTTTCTGCAAAGAAGTTGTCGAATTTCGAATATTTTTTCGCTAAAGAAAAATTGTAATTTTATGGGTTAATAATCATGAATTTTTAAGAATACAACTTTTAAACTGTAACGTTGTTTATGTTTGTCGTCACACTAATGACGATGTTTACTACTTAAAATTTACGTTTAAGTAGTACGACGAATATGCAAGACAAGTGTATGTATGGAAGAGTATCTCAACTCTAGGAGAAGAGTAAACTGACATTAATTTTGTTTGATTGGTTTGTCGAATAGTTTTTCATATGCTCGCTCGCTGGACAAGCTATTTAAGCAGTGGGTTTATATGGTGTGTTTGTTAGCTGGCTGGCTAGCTGGCTGTATGAGCTGTTTCTCGCAGTAGTTGCGCGCGCTAGTACGCTTTTAGTTTGTAGTACGTTCATTTGTTTCGTTTTTGTTCATTGTGAGCGTACTTGGGTCGTTTTTGACCTTCTTTAAATGTAGGTTAACCTCATTTCTCATTTTATATAGTAGTTTGTGCATGTTGTATTGTATTTTATTGTTGTTGTTATTTTGTTTAATATAAACAAACACAAACAAAATTAAAAAAAAAAAACCTGAAATAAAAAAAAAATCTCAAAAAAGAGGTGCGTGCGTATGTGATTTGATTTGTTTGTTCCATACGACGACCGTTTTGTGATGAGATTAATGATAATGTGAGATTTAAATTAGACATTTTTTGAAAGAAAATCAGTTCAAATCTGGGATGGGAAATTAAGTATTTCAGTACTTTTTAACTGTGGAAAGTGGTCTTGTTTAGAAAAAAAAACAGTTTTAGTACTTTTTTTATCAAAACTTTTTTAATTTTACCAAGTTATGGTACTTGGTAACTTTTTTTTCAAGTTTTGATACATGGTAATTTTTACAAGTTTTTATTTATTTTAAAAAATTAAGAGCCAAGTAAGTAGTTTGTCAAATATTTTAGCATATCACAAGTGTTCAGTTTACGTTCCTATGATAACGCCATGCAAAAGTGACAAATTCTTTTCACGCCTCTCTTTATATGAAAGAAACACTTCACTTTATGTGGTTACTTGGTAAAATTCACTGCTCTGCTTAATTTTTTTGTAAATAATGTAAAAACTTGGTAATATTTACCAAGTTTTTATTTTCTGCGGCAATTTGTATAAATTTTGCCTCAGAAAATTTTTCAAAGTAGCATTCCATCTCTGACTGGAATTCTACTCGTATTTCGATTCACTCTGGGGAGCAACGTGTGAGTTTCAATTATCATTGTGCGACAGTAACATCGAGTAGTAGTATTATTTATAAAAAAAGCATCTAATAATGTAGGCTGACTTTGGTTGTCTTTATAATTATATTTTTTTTCGTATAATTTCAATACAATTTTATTTTACTACAATTACTACACACACAATTTTGTTTGTAATAATGGTTATTATACATCAGGGATGTACCAACCAGGCTAAAAAATTGTACTTTTTCGACCCTCGTGGTAATAAAATTTTGTATATATTTAAAATTTATCGATCAATGTCAAACTTTTAGAAAATATTGCTCTACAATGAGTTTTACTTTTCCGAGCCACAGAAAATTATTTTTAATATAAAACGTTTGTGCGATCGAAGTTAAGCTTGAAGTGAATGTTGTTCTATATGACACAAAGTCCTGGTAACTTATTTTAAAATAACCATACTTTAGTGCTTTAAAGTTCAGTAAGCTGATATCAATACAAAAAATTCAAATTTGGAAAATTATAAATTGTACCAAATGAATCGCGGTAGTACCACGGTACCAGCGAAGGTCAAACTGTACCAACAAAAGTACAATTGTATCATGTTTGCCATCCCTGTTCTACATAGTTGTTGTTGGTGCTGTTGTAATTGTTTACAGTTTGTTGCTAACTTAATTTAATACAGGGCGCGTCAATGATTAATTTATTATTAGCTCTGGCCATCTAAAGTTATATTGAGAATATTGTTTTAATTCATAATCATATTTTAATGGTTGTTGTTGATATTGACAGATAAAATACAATACAAATCAATTCTAATTATGGCATTTCGTTTTTAAGACCTCCATATTAACGAGAGATCTAATTTTTGCTATCGGAGGTGTTCTAAAAACGGAATCCGCATAAAATTATTCATTTTTGTAGAACAACAACACATAATTTTATGTTAAAACGGAAAATATTATGTGAAAATTACTAATATTACGTGAAAACGAAGAATTTTTTGAGGGAAACGAATTGCTTTTTGTGAAAACGAATAATTTTATGTGAAAACGAATGATATTATGTGAAAAGTAATAATTTTATGTGAAAACTAATGATTTTATGTGAAAACGAAGAATTTTATGTGGATTCGTTGTATAGAACACCGAACAGTTTTTTATATTTGAAACGTCTTTTTCTAAATTATAAGCAATTTTTTTTTTAGAAAAGTTCAATAATAATTATATGTAAAACTGGTTTTAATTGAAATGTTTTTTAATTCAAGTAAAATCTTAATTGAATTCGGTCCAATTAAGTAAATTGTGATATCAATTAAAATAACTTGTAACTATTTAATTGATTTAGTTTCAATTAACTAAATTTTAATCATATCGATTAAATTTTGATCTGAATATTGTTTGTAATATCAAATAAATTTTTAGTAGATTCTAAAACTTCAATTGAAATTGGAAAAATTCGTTTAAAATTGGAGAAAAAAACGTCAAAATTTAAAAAAGTCGACGAAATTAAAAACAAAAATTGATAAAATTGGAAAACTTGATAAAATTGAAAAGAGACACAAATTTTAAAAGATCGCCAAAATAAAATTAAAAAAAATTAAAAATAAAATCGGTAAAATTTAAAATCGCCGAAATGAAAAAATGGAAGAAATCGTCAAAAATTGGGGAAAAAATCGTTGATAATAAAAAATAAACTTGAAAAATATCACTTAAAGTGGAAAAAACCGTCAAAAACTTCAAAATCGCTAATAAAATTTTCAAAATTTAAAAAAAAATCGCTAAAATTACAATTTTTGTAGATTTTTTTAAAATGTCGTTTATTTTGTTTTTGTTATTTTTATTTTAATTTTGCCGATTTTTTAGTATTTTCATATATCTACGATCTTTTTAAATTTTGGGAGTTTCTTTCTAACTTTAACTTTGACTACTTTTTTTTTAACTTTGACTATTTTTTTAAAATTTTGTCTGCTTTTTTCCAATTTGGTAATTTTTTTAATGTTGGCAATTTCTTTCAATTTGTTGTCATTACTTTAAATTTTGTGAGCACCAAATTAATTTTCAACTAAACATTTAATAGATATTATTAAGCTTTTAATTAAAAGTGAATTTGAAGTCAAATAAAGGTTTAATTTAATTTTATTGGCAATAATATTTTCCGTGTTGGATTGATTTTGAAAACTTTTTTTTTTGGAGAAAGCGAAGTTTGATGAAAAAAATTTTTAAAATTCTGAGTAACTTTCTTCATAAAAACTTTAATCAGAATTTAAGCAAAATTTTCTTTATGGATTCAAGCAACTTTCTTGGCATATTCTGAACTAATATTCCGTAGAAAATTTATATGAAATGTCTTATAAAATAATTATTTCATTAATGCCACGTCGTAGATCCGCTGGAGACCTTTTTAACCAAACTTTGCAAATATATAGAAGAATGCAATATTAAGAAAAAATTTTAATTTGTTTGCATTTTTTTTTTTTACCTTATAGCACCCATCGGGAGACTCCCCTGGTAAGTTATCTTTATCCGGGGGTCTCCCTATGGGTTCTCTCCGATCTTAATGAAATTTTAATATGTGATAAAAAAACATAAGAGATGCGAATTTTTTTAGGCCTCGTTTTGTGAGCTAAAAACGGAACAGTTGGTCCATTTCTATAAAATATTTGTCTGAGCTGCATTTACATTATCCTTGAAATCCAGTTTAAACTAGATTTAGAAATCTAGTTCATGTATAATTTTATACCATAAGATCGAAATCTAGTTTAAACAGGATTTTGATGGTAAATGTAAATGCAGCTTAACTTATACTTACACAAAAACTAAAAACGAAAATCAATTAAAATATTTGTTAATTCAATTAAAAGTTTAATTAGGTTCGGTCCAATTAAGATTTTAAACATTAATTTTAAACAAATTTTTAGTAGATACTATTAAAAAAATCGTTAAAAGTTTAAAAAAATCAGAAAAAAATCGTTAATGATAAAATCCCCAACGTTTGATAAAAATCGCCAAAGCTTAAAAAACCGCCAAAAGTTAAAAATCGTCAAAATTAAAAAAAAAAAACTGCAAAAGAAATTATAAAAAAAAATTTTTAACATTAAAAAAAAATCGTCAAAATTAATTTGAAATTAAACATTTGATAGACTACTGCAAATGTGCTTAAAAACAAATGAAATTGCACTTAAAAAATTACGACTTACATTTCAGTAAATTCAAATAACATTGTAATTTGTTTTCTTCTGTTCAAAAAATTGACCACAATTGTAGTAAAAACGAACCAAATATGCAGTAAAAAATAAACAAACATTTATTTGTTTTAATTTTTTAAATAAAAAAAGTACTGTATAAAATAAAAGATTTGACATTAATTTTATACAGTAATTTGATGTGGTTTGTTTTTTTTTTTAAATAAACTACAATTGCAGTATTTTTTTTTTATATTTTATTAATAATCATATAATTACAAATTATATACTATTACCCTAACCGAGCACTAGCTAATATAGCCTTCGGCGCGTTGTAGCGAAAACAGACCAGTGCCTCCGGTGGGAATCGAACCTACTGTGATAGGGAAAGTTTTAATAAAGAGATGTTTTTAGAAATATAAGCTACTGCTTTTAGAAAAATATTATATTCCAAGAATTTTTAAAGAAAGTTCTTTGGCCTATTATTTTGCCTGATTCCTTCCGATTCTCTCAAAATCAAATTAGAATAATTCCCATTATCTAACTTTATGGCGTTGCAATTAAAACAAAAATTAGAAGGCTAAAATTTGACACTGACAAAAATAAACATTATTTCCATGAATTATTTCCCAAATAAATTCAAAACTAATTAAAATACATGATGATTTAAACAAAAATATGTTTATTTTATTTTATTTGTTATAAATGAATGAAAATTCAACGCTTTTATAGAGAAAAAGGTCAACTTTGACCGCGTTTCTAGCACGAGGAGAGCAATTAGTGCAATTGACCCAGTTTATGGAGAAATAAAAATTAAACACAATGACAAACTAGAGTAGTATGAGGTAGAGTATGTACGTACAACACATACACATAATATGGATGTACGTGAAGTAGACAGCGGTACGTACTTTATATACTTGCATTAGGATGTCCCTTAAAAAACGATTTGTCGATTTTCGTTTACTAGGACTTTTTGTATAAAAATTTCTAATTCGCAAAAAATAAAAAATATTTTTTATTTCATTTGAATTTTATTAATGTTAAAATAATCTTCAAAAAAAATTTCTAAAGCTTTCCCAATTTTTAAGACAAAGTTCGAAAAAAATACTTTTGATATTTTTTCCATTTCACTATTTCACAAAATTGCCGTTTTTTCCAAAAACCCCAAAAGTCATTTTCAAAAATTAAAATTTTAATTTCAGCGAACGAATAATGTTTTTACTAGAAGACTAATCTCATCAAATAGATTGCCAAAAGTCTGAAAATATGGAATCTGACCATATTTAATGAAATTTAAAGCTGCGAATGAATTTTTACACTTGATGTATTCTACTTTAGTGTACTGATGTTCACCGTGTAATGAAATGAATGACTACACAATTTATTTTATTTTTAAAAAGCCTGACTCCTCCTTTACAATATGTCACATTATATCCAAATCGGACCTTTTTGTAGGATTAGACCTTATTATGAGCTTTTTCGCTCACATTAGGGTTTTATGTCATATTTAACGATTTTTTTTAACCAACAATGACAAATAAAAAAGTCGAAAGCAAAAGTCGACTTTTCGACTTTTTTTTATTAGAAAAAGACGACTATTTCTCAGCAAATTTTTTGCTGAAATTGTGTTTTCAGCTAAAATTTTAGTTATATTTATTCAGCAACTTATGTGATCTAATATTTTACTAATGCTTTACTAATTTATTTAGCTAAAAAAAATTGTATATCGACACAATAGTGTGGACGACAACTAGATTGAAAGATATACGCAGAATCAAGTACATGTCGCAGCATGTCAATATGTAGTAGAAACGAGTAAAATGATACTACAAAGTACAACTCTTGTAAGACATATAAACAAATCAACCATGGAAGATTTTTGTATCTGTTTTTCATACAAAAGAACGCTAACAATGTGAATACATATCGCTCATTTACTTCAAGACTATCATAAATCAAAAAATGCGAGATAGAGCATAATATATTTTACTTTTTCTTTAAAGTGCGTGCAAAGAGTATATACTTCAAAAAGAAACTGTGCTACTCACGGGTCTCTCGATAATTAACGCATTCGTACACAACTCTCACTAACAGAAAAATACATTAAAACCCCCTATTTGTAAAAAACGTGACCAACTAAATAGAGAAAGAGTCAAGCGAGGCAGATATGGATTGAAAACTTTAAACTCGTTTTCTGCAAAATCGTGTTTTTTGAGTTATGTCAGTCTTGCAGTAAATGAGCGATGTGTGGATTAAAAAAACTTTAATTTTCTGTTGTCACCGGCTTCTCAAATTAAATTAAAGACAAAATAAAATATTTAAATTTAATAAACATTAAATTTGTATTGGTAAACTAAATCTTTATAGTGATTATTAATGTAGAGTGGACAAATTGCAAAACCAATATATGTTCAGATAGACAGACTTAAGCAAAAGACAAGGACACACATCTTAGGTATTTTTTATGTTGCCCTTTCTTATTGCAAAAAAAAAAGGATTGTATATTTAGACAACCATTGATGTAAGTAGTTGAAAGATAATTTTGTTTAAGTTATATAAAATTATTTCTAAATATTTTAGAAATTAAATTAATTCATGTCATCAATGTGGGAGTGTGAACTTTTTTGTGCTTTGTAAGGTATTGTAAAATACTTTTAAAAGAATCACAAATAAATTAACTAAAATATAACTTTTCTAAAAATTTTTTGATTTTTTTTCAGTCTACTAATATTTAGTAAAAATTTTAATAACTTTCAGCAAGGATTTTTAATTTTTAATCATTTAAGTGTTAGTAAAACTTTTGCTGAATTTACTAATTTTGTTGGTAAAAATTAGCTTGCTGATTTTCAGCAAAAGATTTTGCTGACATCAGCAATTTTGTTAAAGCACCCTCCTGACTAAAATTTTGATGACTCAGCAAAATTTTTTGCTGACTTTACTAACTTTTTTTTTTTTGTGAGTGTACGATAAAGAATTGCGCAAACTTTGATAAAAACATAAAAACAATTTTTTAAATTCCAAGTAATTGTTCCAGAAGGAAATCTAATATAGTAGTTCGCCTTCGGATTGGACACTGCAAATTCTCTCATAAACATCTACTGGAAAAATCTGCAGCTCCACTATGTTCTACTTGCAACACACAGCTTACGGCCTACCACATTCTAGACGAGTGCATCGCCTACAATTCTTCAAGAACAAACATCTTTGGATCAATTCCACCATCTGATCTCTTAAAAAACACATGTGATAATAATATTAATTTAATTTGTAAATTCGTATTAGAAAATAGTCTACAACATCAAATTTAAAGTATTTTTCTCTAATTCGGAGTCGAAAGCCACAGCTGCTAGTACTCCTTTCATAAATTAGTTGCATTAATTGTATTATGTAATTAATAATTAATAAATAAATAAAATAAAAAAAAAATTTTAAATTTTTGATAAAATCAATTTTCATAAAATGTCACGGAAAAGAGTCGTTCAACACACAAACAGGAACTATAATTTCTACAAATTATATTTTCTTTAATTACAACTACAGTAGTAACTCGATTCTTGCACATACTTGATACTTGCACACCTCGATTCTTGCAACATAGGAATATTTTTCATTACGCACTCAGTACTTGCGACATCCGAAAATTTTGAACTCGATACTTGCAACATTTTTGTATTATATATATCAGCGTTCAATATTTGATTAGAATGGGCGGAGCAAAACGATGCTTCATTAGACGATATTATGATGCTCCAGAGACTAAGAAGCAGTGTAGTACTCAACAAGCGACTTTGTACAAAACAAACAAAAATTTTAAATTTCTTTAATTCCACATAAAATATGGATCTACTGTTATACGAATGCGTTGAACTTAAGTGTTTTGAATTGAAATATTAAACTTAGATTCTAAACAGATGTATGTGCCTTTTATAATACTCGGTACTTGCGACAACCTCGAAACTTGCACTGAGCCCGGTTTTCATTACGTGCAAGAATCGAGTTTCTACTGTATTGATTATATTATAAAATAGTAGTGTCCGACCGAGTATTCGGCTTCGGAGTTCGGCCAAAAAGTGAAGTTCGGCCAAGTTCGGTGTTCGACCAAATTTTGGCCGAATTTGGCCGAACTACCGAACTTTTTATGATTATTTAATAAAAAGCACAAATAAATAACAACTGTGGTTATATTTACTTTTCAGAATTTACAAGAAAACTACAAAATAAAAATACAATGTTGAATATGATAGAATACCACAAAAAAGAACGATATTTAAATAAAAAAAGCCAAAAAGAGTTTAAAAATTTTTTTTTCCAGAAATATACCTACACGACTTATAAGCAAATACTCAAGTTTATGCGATATAATGTAAATAAACGTATACTTTTATATTTTGCAATTAATTTCGAGTGGTAAGTAATCGTAAAAAGAGAATAAAAGGTTCATCAATTGGGGATAGACATGATACAGAACCAGACCTAGAAGTAGCAGAACCAAATGAAAAAAAACTTAAAATGTTTATTGCGGAGCCTTTAAGTCCCAGAAATATAAATATATTTGAGTATTGGAATTCAAGTCCATTTATAAATTTAAAAGTTGTAGCAATAAAATTCTAGTGTAGCTAGCGAACAGCTTTTTAGCGCTACCGGACAGCTGTATTCTGATAGACGAAGCAATTTACATGGTGTGAATGCGGAAAAATTGATTTTCTGTCATTACAATATCAAACTTTTTAATTTTAAACATTAAAGTTTAAGTTTTTTTTTTCTATATCAACTTAAAAATCGATCAAATATTTTTCTTTGACTATAAAATATAGTACAATACAAATATTTTATTCTTTTTTTTTTTGCCCTAAATAGTACAACTATTTTTCAAATAAAGGGTCCGCCAAATAACTTTTTTTTTTTTTGAACTCCTGAACCAATTGGACTTTGTATGGCGTCATACCAAGGTGTTTATGCAAAAATCGTCTCAATGATGTCTCCGAAATGTTCAATTGTTGAGAACGACGGTGAATTGATGTTGATGGCGCTTCACGCACACTTTCTGCCACAGCAGCAATATTCTCGGGTGTACGCACTGTTTTTGGCTTTTCACGCTTTGGTTTATCGATGAGGATGCCAGTTTCTTTCACTTTTTTCACAAGATAACAAACATACGGACCATATTCGTTCAGCGGAAGGATAAAACTAATTATCTGTCAAATCCGACATGAGCTAAGTGTTACCATTCACGAAATAAGCACTAGTTGAAAAAAAAAACGTTAGATGGCGGACACTTTACAAATTTCTTGATTTTATTTTTTAATCTACTAATATTTAGCAAAAATTTTATGAACTTTCAGCAAGGATTTTCTAATTTTAATCAACTAAGTGTTAGCAAAACTTTTGCTGAATCTACTAATTTTATTGGTAAAAATTAGCTTGCTGACATCAGCAATTTTTTTCAAGCACCCTCCTGACTTAAATTTTGTTGACTCAGCAAAATTTTTTGCTGACTTTACTAACTTTTTTTTTTGAGTGTACGATAAAGAATTGCGCAAACTTTGATAAAAACATAAAAACAATTTTTTAAATTTTTGACAAAATCAATTTTCATAAAATGTCACGGAAAAGAGTAGTTCCACACACAAACAGGAATTATAATTTCTACAAATTATTTTTTCTTTAATTACAACTATTTATCTTATATATAAAATTCTCGTGTCACAATGTTCGTTCCCTTACTCCTCCGAAACGGTTGACCGATTCTCATGAAATTTTGTGAGCATATTGAGTAGGTCTGAGAATCGGCCAACATCTAAAAATGGGCGTGATCGGACCAGTGGGCGTGTCAGCTCCCATACAAAGTAAATATTTAATATCATATATCTACAGTTCTATAATAGCCAGAGTCTTAGAAATTTGTGCACATTGATTATATTATAAATAGTCATGCGAACATTGGGCGGGATCATACCAGTGGACGTGGCAGCTCCCATACAAAGTGATTATTTAGCTCATATACAAAATTAATATTAATATTAAATATCTAGGGTTCTATATTAGCTATATAGCCTTCAAATTTTGTACGAGTCCATCAATTACAAATATTAGTAGTCGAACCGAAAATGGGCGGAATGGGATAAATGGGCGTGGCACCAAAAGCAAAAAACAAATAAGCATTAAAATAAATCATCACATTCAAGACTTTTTGCAAGGTTATTTAATAATGTTGTTCAAAAATTGTTTTAGCGTTCCTCATAGTCCTAGAATAAAGACGATAGAAGGACAAAGAGGCGTTGGGCATCCCATGAAATTACAAATTTTAAAATGATTTACTAATGTGAATTTATTTTTTTAATTATATATTTGCGTAAAAACATTTTCTTGATTTAAAGAATTAATTACAATTAAAATTTGAAGGCAAAGTAACGTTTGCCGGGTCAGCTAGTTATATTATAAAATAGCAGTCGACATCTGCAAATTAGGCATTATAAAATATCTAGAATTAATTAAAAAAAAAAAAACACGTTTTTGCATTTTTATCAAATTTGTGGGTCAGTTTTGATTTCACGCGAAAGTGGGTTAATGATATCCGATAAAGTCAGAATTGCATATCTGCTGAATAATTATGAGTAAATTGAATTAATAAATGAAAACGAAAACAAAATTTCGAATTTTTGAAATTTTGAAAATTTGAAAAATTTTTTTTAAAAAAATTTTGATTCCACGCGAAAGTGGGTTAATGATATCCGATAAAGTCAGAATTGCATATCTGCTGAATAATTATGAGTAAATTAAATTAATAAATGAAAACGAAAACAAAATTTCGAATTTTTGAAATTTTGAAAATTTGAAAAATTTTTTATAAAAATAACTTTTTTCACAAATGGATAATTTTATGAATTCGGAACTGGTTAACGTTTTCTTGCATTTCGAATCATTTGCAATAAAACTGGGGGTGTAATGACAAATCTTTTTTTTTTAAGGGATACCCTAACTTGCATACTTCAATAATTATTACAACACTGAAAACAAAAAGTGTATAAAACTTAAATAAAAAAAAAAAAAATGGTGTCAATAGTAAACATAAATAATTCGTTGTAGGCAAAAGACAAATTAAGAAATATTATTATAAAAATGTGAATTTTTAAACAACTTATGCATGAGAAATTTAAATGTTTTTTATAAAGTTTTATTTCGCTTTTTAAATAAATATTCAAACATTAAAAATATAAACAATGAAATCAAAACAAAAACCTAAAAAAAAAAAAAAAAACAATATAAACAAAACAAAATAATAAAATATGCTAACAAAGCAATGCATTAAAAAAACAATATGCATTTGAAAACAGAACGAATAATGAGCACAAACTTTTGATTATTCAGGGAAAAGTTGACATTTGCCATACGTTGTTGTCATTGTATTGATAGGCATTCAAAATTTCAATTTAATTTCATTAACAAGGGCGCTTAAAATAACAAAAATGTAAATGTCAGTTTCGTATTACGGTGACCAATATTAGAAAATAAATATATAAAAATAAAAAAAAATAAAATAGGTCATTGGAAACAATAAAAATATCAAGTTGACAGAGAAGTAGACTTTTTTTTTAACAGTAAAAATGATCAGATTCGGTAGTTAAATTTTTGTAAAACAAAATGTTTGTTTGTAACGACAATTTTATCAAGATTGTGGATTAAACTCGGACTAGCCACATAATAGTAATAACTTAATAAGTTTTCAAGATATTAATGACATTTTATTAAAAAAAAAAAAAACAGTAAACATGCATTTCAAAGGTGTTCTCAGATAAAACAAGTAAAGGGTGATTTTTTGGCAACTTTCTTTTTGACAACACTGTTTTTGGCAGCTCAGCTGTTTTCGTGTAACATGTTACTGTTAAACATGTTCAGTTTGGTCTATAATTTAACCATGAATCGACTTACAAACGAACAACGCTTGCAGATTATTGAATTTGATTATCAAAATTCATGCACGGTTAAGAAAGTGCATCGTGCACATCTTCCAATTTATTGTGTTCAGAGACGAAGCTCATTTCTGGTTGAATGGATAAGTGAACAAGCAAAATTGCCGTATTTGGTATGAAGAGCAGCCAGAAGCATTGCAAGAACTCCCAATGCATCCCGAAAAATGCACTGTTTGGTGTGGATTATGGTCCGGTGTCTTCATTGGACCGTACTTTTTCAAAGACGACGAAGACAGGAACGTTGCTGTGAATGGCGAGCGATGATTACAAAATGATTACAAATTTTTTTTGCCCAAAATATAAGAGCTGGACTTGGTTGACATGTGGTTTCAACAAGACGGTGCCACACAGCAATCGAAACAATGGCCCAATTGAAAGGCGAGTTTGGTGAACAGTTAATTTCACGTTTGGGGGCGGTAAATTGGCCTTTAGACTATTTTTTGTTGGACTATATAAAGGCTCATGGCTATAGGGACAAGCCCACAACGGTTGACGCACTGGAAGCCAATATTGAAGAATTTATTTGTGAGATACCGGCCGATAGGTTGGAGAGAGTATGCCTAAAATGTACCCAGCGCATGAACCATTTGAGGCGTAGCCGTGTTTAACATTTACATGAAATCATATTTAAACTTTGACTTATATACATAGATCGTTCTATCGACTTAAATAAAGATTTCTCTAAATTTTATGTTTTTTTTTTTAATCAAATTCGAAAGCTCTTAAAAAATCACCCTTTACATGCATAAAATTTGGGTTTACCAAATTTTTTCTTTATTTATACCCTCCACAATGAACCCTTAACAATTGAAACAACACCAAAAATATTTAAAAAAAAAAAAATATGTTAGAGGTGAAAAGAAAATTTTGAGGTGGAATAATATTATTACAATTTGCAAAAAAAAAAACAAATTGTTCTATGAATAAAAATAACGAAATGAACGATTGAACGAAAAGATCGAATATTGGTGAACGATTCATATCGTTAAATTGAGTAGTTCGTTCAAGAACGAACTAGTTCGTTGAAGAACGACACAACTCTACAAATTTATAAAAACTACAAACAACAGTTTTAATTTTCAATAAATTTTTAGGTCCATTAATTAGTAGTAGATTAGCTTCTAACTTTTCAGATATTTTTTCAGATAAAAAAGAAACTTTTTCAACACGGCGCTCATTGATATCAACATTTTGTAAAATTTCCTAACAAATCGCGGCCAGGCGAATGGATAACTTTAGATGATATAGTCAATTTTATATATGTATTGCCCTACGTCGCGTATGAGTATGAGTGCATATTAATAACACTAGTTTACAAAATGAAATTTTCCTTATGTATTTTCTCCTGCTGAATTCGAAAATCAAGGTTAATTTTTTTTAATGGAACGGTTTTTGAGATATTGTAATTTTTTAATTTATTCGACCTTTTTCACTTGACAAATCATATCTCGAGCTAGAAATGTCCGATTGGGTCGTTCTTGTATAATCGGATCTTTGATTGGTAAAGCGGTTCAAAATATATCGATGAAAATAGGGCACATTTTCAAAAAAAATCATATTTTACAATGATTCTGTGCCGACGGAAAAGTACAAATCGTTAAAAAAAAAAAAAAAACGTATGGTTTCTCTTCATTTACGTAAAGATGATACTTTTGCGTAAAACCTAAGACCAACCAGAAGAAAATCGACCGAAAAATTACATAGTTATCCGAATATTTCATTTTTTCGACAATTTATTAAAAATAAAAATTATATTTTTTCGACCTTTAGATGTGCAATGAAAATTAAAAATTATTCACGTTCGAGGCCATACTCTATATTTCTTTATTACAGGCGCGGATCCAGAATTTCGGTTTGGGGGGGGAACTTTTTTGAGCAAAAATTTTTTTATTTTTTTATGTGCCAAAAATTTTCTGTAGTTATTAGCCATATGCTTGCCAAAAAGTTTTTGGAACCTAAAACTGTCCAGGTAAGAGATTGAGTAATAATGTCCGATGGCAATTTGTAAGGAAGGGTTGTGGCAACAACAATGTGGAGTGTGGTAAATCTCTATCTGTTTCCACTTACCCGTTAGGTGCTCTCAAAGTTGAAAAATCCTATATTTTAGAGCCAAAACAGTATAAAAATGAGGATCAAGGAGGGGCCTATGAATCCAATTTGTGGCATAGTAACTCTTATTTAGTTGTAGATCACGAAATTAAAAAAATAAAAACCTTCAGACAAAACTCCGTGATCGGCAAATAGCAGTTTAAAAATTTTATCGAATTCGGTCAAATTAAAAAAATTGTAGCACCAATTAAAATAGTTTGTAGCTTTCTAATTAATTTCAGTTTCATTAAAGTATCAATTAAATATTGTTTTCAATTTAAAACAAAATTTTAATAAATACTATAAAACTATGCCAAAAGCAAAAAAAAAATACAATATTTACTTACAAGAAATATAATCGATAACGTTTCGAAGATTTAAATAAAAGATATGTTTATCATTCAATTCAATGCAAAAGGAATTCAGTTATAATGTTTTTATGTATTAAAGATATAATGAAGTTTTTCTTATTATTTGCAAAATAGGAGCATATCAATAATAATATATTCAAACTATATGAGAATATTTAATAACATGAAATAATCTTCAATTATAAGTAACCCATAAAAGTTAAATGTTTACTAAAAACAGATTTCGAAGCAAGAAATAACAAAAAAAACAAACATTTGTTTTTAATAAATACAAAGAAATCGGGGTTAATAGTTTATTAAAAATAACATTTAAAAAAATAAAAAAACAAAAACTCAACAATAAAAAAGAAAAGAATTAATTCAAGTAAATTCGATAAAAATAAAAATTCATAACTAACAAAACAGTTTAAATTAGTAATTTGTGGTTTCCACTTGAGGCAAATCTTGCAAGTACAGCATCTGGATCAATTTCTATTTTATTATGTATATGCATCATAGCTAAACCATTCAGTCCGTCCTCCGTCATGGTTGATCTCAGCCATGTTTTTATTCGACGAAGGCTTGAGAACGACCTTTCAGCTGTGGCGTTGCTGACAGGCATAGAGGCAAATATTTGAAATATTTTTCTTAAGTTGGGATATATATCTACATCACAGCTTACTAGTACGGTTATTGTATTATCTGGAAGCTCTTCTGAGTTCTTCCATTTATAATGCCAATGTAGGAGTTCCGCCTCTAGTTTCAATGTCAGGATTTTTTGATCTGTTCCATAAAATTTAAGAAAATACTCTACCAGTGGTGGGATTAAACGTTTAATTTCCGAAATTGAACTTGTGGCTATATTCTTAGGTAGCAGTTTCGGTATATTTAATAAATTCAGGACGTCTTTCGAAAATCTTGATTTTAAATCTACTAAAATCGATTCTATCAGTGGAATGTAGCAGACAACCCTGAAATACTCCTCGACATCATTTATCGGATGTTTTCTTTCGAATCTAGATTTTTCAATTGCAATTTCCAAATCAACACAAATAGCTTTTGCTTTCTCAAAAATTGTTTTAAACTCAATTTCTGCTTCTTGTCTTTTATCCTCAAGACAGGTAATTAAATTTGTTATAAGATCTGATCCTTTTTGTAGGTCTATATCTTGTTTTTGTAGACTGACACTAAGGGGATGTGTAATATAAAGCATATCACATAAAATGCACAGGCCACATATAAACTCAAAAGTGCTAAGTGAATTTCTTAATAATAAAGCTTTTGATGATGTTTTCTCCATCTTTCCATTCAGATATTTTTTCTAACGCTTCTATTATGTTCTCAACACTTGCAGTGAATTGCAATATAGAATCATGGCGGTCCACCCATCTCGTCGCGCACAACGGAGAAAGCTTAGCTCCCAAAAATTTAACTAAGACAGTATTACGTTTAGGATGATGATATTTAAAAAATTTTGTTGTCTCTTTTACAAGTAAAGTCACTTTTTGAATAATAGGCACTTTATTGCTTTTTGAAATCGAATTGTTGAGCTTGTGTGAAAAGCAGGGAGTTTGTTATGCGTTTAATGCTACTTCTTGTATTTTTTTAACGGCTCCTTTTTCTGCTAACATCAATGGGCACCCATCCGTACCAATTCCGACACAGTTTTTTAAGTCAAGCCCAAAACTTATCAAAGCTTTTTTATTATTGTTGACATTGTCTTTGCATCAATTGATATTTCATCACCGTCAGCTGTATTCTTAATAGCTTCTTCAAATGCGTCTACAAATCCTATAAATTCTTCGTGTACATTGTTGTCCTTTACATTCAAATATCTTAAAGATAAGGAAATTTGGCTTTTGCCAGACAGGTCCGTTGTTTCATCAAAAATTATAGAATAATATTGGCTTCAAAAATATTTTTCAAAATTATTTCTAAAATTAAGGTATTGCAGCAGTCTATTATTTGGTTTTGA
This sequence comes from Delia radicum, assembly GCA_021234595.1. Lineage (NCBI taxonomy): Eukaryota > Metazoa > Arthropoda > Insecta > Diptera > Anthomyiidae > Delia > Delia radicum. The sequence goes on from CM037851.1 coordinate 43,712,445, forward strand.
ATAGTTTTGGATATATATGTAGCATTCAATGGGCTTGTTTTTAAATGGTTTTGAAGTATTTTATCACCGGCATCTATGCGAAACCGTAGAAGCGAACGAAAGATACCTTCTGAGTCTGAACTTTCAGACGAGAGCAAAGCACCATCATCTCGATGACCACGGAGTGGTATGTTATTTCTTCCAAGAAAAATAATTGATTTTATAATAGGAAGTAAACGTTCACGGTTTTCAATCTTTTGTTGAAGTACATTTCTTTGCAATTGATTTACTACCTCGGTACGAAAATTTTCCTGGGTTTTTAAAAACATTTTACCGGAAGTTACGGCATCCTTATGGTATAAGCATTTTGCGTGGCTCTCTAAATCGCTTTTAACACCGAATAATTTTTGAAATTTGTAAGAGGTAAAGTTACTAATGATTTTAGACTGACGTTTTTCTGATATCCCCCTTCATTTCTCGTTACGAATAATGAACAATATTTACAAAAAAGACCTTTTTCAACATCAGATAAGACTAGCCAATCACTGTAAGTTTCTAAGTGCCTAGTTCCGACATAATTTTTCATTTCCTTTCCATCAACTTGTCTTAGTGAATAGGGAAAATTATAATATTTAGGAGGGATCCAATGCTCAGTTAATAACTTCTTTTTAGTTGCGTCATCTATTTTTTGCCAATATAATTGCCAATGTCGAAGCATATTGCATTTTCTTGATCTGAAAAATGTTACTTTTAATATATACTTTCCTATAAACACTTAAAATTTTTCGAGTTCTTACCATGTAAGTTATTTAAATCAAAACTTAATACAGCAGATGTAGTATCAGATGTAATATTATTGTCCATATCTAAGTCGACGTTTTCGGTTATTGTTATACTATTAGCATGTAGATGGCATATGCACATGCAATCGTTTGGGCAAATAAGTGTGTTAAAAGGCTAAAAATACAGTTTTAATTTAGTTTTATGTATCCAACGATATTTTTCTAAACCAAAATTCTAGAAAATAATCTACAAAGTTTGTTTGTACATGTTTCAAAAAAAAAAAAGTCATTTTGGGGGGGGGAGATATCCTCTTCTCACCCCCCCTGGATCCGCGCCTGCTTTATTAGGATATTGTCCTAACAAATAATCTATGAAAATTTTGTTTTCAAATTAATTAATTGACCACTGTCAGGAAAATAAATCTGTTGAAAGCACCAAATTAATCTGCAAAAATCAGTAAAAAATTTGCTAAATATTAGTTGACCAAAAAAATCACAAAAAAAATGTGAAATATTTAAAGTTTTTGGTTTTAAGTTCTTTTATGCGAATAAATATTTGTCCTTATGAAATCAGTAGAAAGTAAATAAAGCAAACATTTTGTTGATATTACAGTTATTGTTTGCTGTTTTGTCTACACAAATATTAAGCAACAGATTTTGTTGATTTAAACAGAGTAATTTGCTGTTATCAAATAACTAAAATCCATATTGAATAGAACTCGTTAAGAGGTGATGCTACGAGTCCTAGCCTGTTGTATGGCTCTGGGTTTGAAACTCACTACGACACAAAGTTAAAAGTTTTTCATATAGAGCAATTTAACAATATAAAATACTTTGTTCAATTGACACATAAATTAACCACTGACAAGGTCTTGGAAAGACCGAACCTGCAGCAGTCTGGCATATCCATTGTATCCGTTAAATTTTTCAATAAAAATGTTTTCTTCTTCTTCTTTCAGTAAAAATCTAACTAAATTTTTTTTAAATTCGACAGTTTTATTGCTGCTTTCCATGTCCTGCAAATATTTAGCAAAAAAAAATCGGAAAATTTTAGCAGTTTTTTCGGCAACGTAACTTTTAACTAACTTTTAGTGGCTTTTTCTGCTATTTTTACAGGTTTATTTTTATGAGTGTTGTAATATTTTAACATTAGCACACTCAAAAGAAAAGCTTCATCATATTTATGAAATGTTTTCTAGATTATCGTCTAATGAAATGTTTCATAGTATTTATGAAACATTTCATAAAAAGCTAAATCAATTTCATTACATTTTTTTATTTTATTTTTTTATTTTATTTTTTTAAAGAGAAGCAACACTCAGGAAATTCTTTCTATTAATTGTAATGTTGCTTTCTTTGGAAAGGGGATAGTGTAGAGATGAAAGGTGGGGAAAAATGAAGTGATTAAAACATGGCAACACTGTAATTGGGCGAGAACAGTTGTTGCTCGCCACCTGATGTAGAGATGTCGAACTTATTAAAGCATTTTGGGTCATAGCCCTGATTTATATTTTACTTCGGTGGGATTAGTGATATGGGAACTCCGAAGGTGGGCTCTGGGATACATATGAGTAATGGAAAACTTATACATCTTACCCTATGGGGAATGGGACCGGTCCTGCGTGTGTCACAAACAATTAATTAAATTACTGCAGTTCTTCATAAAATGTTATGAACATTTACATACGCCTAATGAAAAAGTTTCATTAAAAATAGTTTCATAAAAACTATAAAGCTTTTTCATAAAGTTTAAACAATATTTCATTCACTTTGTAAAGAAAACTTAATTAGTTTAGTAAAAAATTTCGTTAAAATTCGTCCAAAAAAATTCTCTCTGTGAATGAAACAAATAAGAGAAATTTTTAGTCGTTAGTCTATGAAAAACCAAATTACTTTAAAGGTTATTAAATCACGTCGAATTATACTCAGATCGAATCGGCTCCAAAAGGCATATTGATGACTACTGGGTGATGTCCTTTAAATATTTTCAATTGTTATTATTTCTGCTCTAATAAATTTGTCATAGTTGCTTGTACATCAGGGTGTCCTGAAAGTGGAAAATTTTTTGTATTAGCACTCAATCGATGCATGTTAAGCCGCTGATTCCTGGGAAAATTTGAAACAAAATTTTTGAGGGTACTTTTAATTTGCATTTGAAGTTGGCCTTCGAAGGATTTTTTTTAATGTTTTGCAAATTTTCGAACAAAAATGATGAGTATATTATGGATAAAATACTTATAAAATTTTCATAAAGTAAATTATCATTTAGTTTGAAACAAAATTTCTTTTTGTAGATTTTTTCCTTTCCGGTTTACTACCATCACGATCGAATATTTCTTTTCATTTTTATGAAATGTAGTGGCAACCCGGGTAAAAATTTTAATATGGAGTCTAATAAAATTATATCTCATTTTGATAAGATCCCATATATAAGCACATACAAATTGATCCGAAAAATTGGTGACCTACATGTATCTAATTATATCAAATTAGCTATAATTTGATACAATTTCATCCTAGATTTGTACATATACAGGACATTCATTTATATCTACTGAGATATAAATATATCTAATTTTATAAAATTTTAGCCGATAGTAGGTATGCTTTCAGTAACTTGAAGTATTTAAGTTAAAAATTAAAATTTTTAGAAATCCACAAATTTAAAGAACATGTTTTTAAATGAAACAACGAAATGATTAAAAATTATCAAGAACAAATTTAGTGTTTTTAAAATATTTTTTAATTTTTTTATTTGAAGTGATATAAAATAAATCACTTGTAAATAATTTCGTTATAAAATTAGTATGGTTATATGTGAAGAAATATGTAAGAAAATCTTAATTTGCGTTTAACTTAATTTGATATTGAACTTTCCCAAAATATGTATGGGATTATACATATATGATACTATATAAAATTATAAGGAAAATATTTTCAGTATGGCGTCACATATAGTTTAATAAGACTTAGCATGGGACCATATATTATCATATTGATCACTACATATATTTGGATTATTGTTATATGGCTTATGTAGATATATATGGAGTAAGATTTGGAGACATATAATAATATCAAGTACCACATAAAAAAAATCTCCCAATAAAAATGATCAGATGTATTTGTATATGATATTATCCGTAATGTGACTTCATTCAAAGTCAGATATGACTTAATCATATTATATATGACTAGATATAACTATTATATAACTATTTACCCAGGAATAAATCGAGTTTTAAGTACATTTCTAAAACAATTTAAAAAAATTTACTTACACTGAGAGAATTATTTTCATTTTAGTAATGAATTTCTTCATAGCTTTAATGAAAACTTACTCTTACTCAAATTTAAAAATATTTTTCTAGTAATAAACCAAAAATTAAATGGTCAAAATGCTCTACAACCGGTAACTTCAATAGCTGGAATCGCAGAACAAACTAAAAACGGGTTTCAATTAAAAAATTTATTGAATCAATTAATATTTTAATTGATTTTGCACTTATCACGGTAATGATAATATCAATTAAAACTTTTATTGAAAATTAAAAAGGAAAAAAAGTTATAAATAACTTCTACAAAAAAAAAAATGTTACACACAAAAAAAATGTGTGTGAACGATACGTTGGTTATGTCTGTTTTTGATAATGCTGCGTATGTTTGCATGTTTGTGTGTGAGCATGTTCTGTTTGTAAACTTCAATGCATTTGGTATTTTATACTCAAAATTTTCTATTTAACCTACAGTGTATGAAAAAATAATTTGAGAATTACGTCTAAAATAAAATATGTATTTATATATTTAAAATGCAATTAAAATATTAATTGATTGAATTAAATATTTGTTTAGAAACAAATTTAATTCAAATCAAATCTTTAATGAGATATTTTAGGTTGATAATTTTGATATGGAAAGAAATCAATATCCACTTCAATTTTTTTTTTTACTTTTTTTCTCATATTTAGCTCTTTAATGCGTATCGATTGAGTGGTATTCAAAAAAAAAAAAAAAATTCGGTAGACCCTAATGTACATATATGTATAATTCATAGAGGATATTTTTCCTTACGATTAAACTCATTTATTTAATGGCGGTTGTTCTACAATGTAACACCATCAACAAACAAACACTGAAACTACAACATGCCATAGACATTATTTTTATTATGTTAACATTAAAAAACATCAAAATGATGCTTGTGGCATAACCCAGCAAAAACATGCACAATTAACTTAGTAATGGCACGTCATAGATCCGCTGGATATTTTTCAGTCAAACTTTCCAGATATATAGAAACATGCTTAATTAACCCTCTAACAGATAAGGCTGCCTCAGGGTAGCCTTCATAAAATTTACCACAAATGCGTCAAATGAGCGTTATACTTAGAAATTAATATATTCCGATAGAAAACTAAATTTGCTAAATATTTTGTAAAGAAATTTTTCGTGTGCTGTCCACGGTTTGGATGCGAGAAAGTTCCAAATCAAAATTTCGTAAAATTTCAAAAAATAATTATTTTTGAAAAAACGTAGTTTTCAAAAATCCAAGGACTCACAGGATTTTATCTGGATTCCTCTAAGGGGCATCGTCTTAACTTATAAACTAATAGACGGATTTTTATGAAATTTTGCAGAAAGAAGACATTAAGTAATAATAGCAAAAGTGCGCCCCTGTAGGCTAGTTGGTAGCGTGCTAGCTTATCAGTGCGGGGGTCGTGGGTTCGATTCCTACCAGAGGCACTGATCGTTACAACGAGCCGAAGGCCATAGTAGCTAGTGCTCGGTTAGGGTAATAGTATATAATTTGTAATTATAAGATTATTAATTAATAAAAAAAAAAAAAAAAAATAGCAAAGCGTTGAAGTTTGAACAATATAAATTGAATTTTAGAAACTCTTTCGCCTAATTTCGCTTTTTCCAAAAAGCGAAATAGGAGCAGAAAGAAAAATAGTTTTTCGAGCGTGGTTATATCTTGGTAAGAGAAATAATTTTCGTCCAAAACTTCTCTTTAATATGCTTTAGTTTCCAAAGTGCAACCTAAAATTTTTTATCTCATAGGCAAATTAGGCAAAGATAAACAATTTTGTTGAAGAACTTATTTTTTTGTTTTTCGATTGGAGCACATGGTATGAATTTCGTTGCAAAACATCGTTTGCCAGTTAGAGGGTTTGTGTAACTTTTCCACCCCTTTTTGTGTAACTTTTTCCACCTTAAAGCGCCCTCTAGTGGAAATATTAGCAACCAAAGTTGAAACTTTGACAGCAAGAAGATATTTCAAAAATTTTACTTTTGCATAATTTTTAGCAAGTCTTTATTCAAAAATTTATGAAAAAAAAAATTTTTAAGTTAACCGCTTTTTAAGTTTAGTAATATTTTATGTTTTGAGTGAAAACGGAATAAGTTTTGAAATATTTTAGACTTTGTGTATTTGAAAAGCTCGATCAGTCAAATTATCAAAAATTATATACAATCGATAAATTAGTTTCTAGCAGAGAAATGCATTTTCATATATTTCACCAGTGATGCAAAACGTGGCACAATAGGGCCATTTGTGGCACTTTTGACTGCTTGATGGCCCTGTGGTACTTTCTTATCTATTTTGGCCCTTTCAGCTCAAAATTGAACTAACTACTTTAAACCGTTTAGTTCAGACTTTTATGAAATTTGCCTGATTTTTTTATTCGATGATTTTTTTATTCCTTAGAGAATGAAAAACGGGGAGTTGTTTAATTTTTTATAAAAAATCGCATTCCAAATCATATATTTTCTTACCAGGAGGTCAGGTTTCAAAATTTTTGAATGCAGGACGATAAAATTTTTAAATCTTTTTATATTTGTCCAAATTTTTAAAAGAAGTGCAGCAATTCATTTTTTTTTTTTTTAAATGTGTTTTTGGAGGCTTTTTATAAATGTTATGTTATAGCAAAAGCGGAAATAATTTAGGAGAATTCATAAAATATGTTAAATTTTATTGTTAGAGGGGTGTGTCTTGCATTTTAAAAAAAGCACTAAAATGACGAACTCTAATTAACAAATTAATATTATTTTTATTTCAGTAAAAATCTAATAATCGATTTTTTTAAAAATATGGCCCTACAGGGAATAGGATTTTCAAATAGTACCAATCAGCATAAAAAATAGTACTTTTTAGACCCTCATAGTACTAAATACAACTTTTTTATTATAAATTAACGTTTTTAAAATTTATTTGTATATAAAAACAAAATTTAGTTGATTTTAGTTACAGAATTTATAAAAATTATCAGACTATTTCTTAAATTCACCTTTTTTTTGCAAGGAAATCTATTTCATTACTCATTCGATTTTAGAATCACAATGCAAATTTGAAGATGTTGGCAATGGCCTTTTTCAATTGTACTTTTTTAAAATATTTATTTTTCACTTTTCGAACACTTTTTTTTTACTCGAATTAAAATGAAATCATCTTTAATCAATTATAGAACTGTTGTGTTATTGGAGTTGTACTTCTGAGATTATGTATGCAAGAACAAAAACACCGTGTATTGAATAAAACTAGTTTTAATCACAACAAAACTCGACCTGACGATAGATAAGTGCGCTAAAGCGCTCTGTCTAACGTGTGGAGCGAGTGCATGTTGCATTAGAAATCAGTTTATCTGCACCACGGTCAGTGATTGCACAGAAAATTTCATATAGACGCAATCGAACAAATAAAAACATAACAAATATTACGTTATTCACAAAACAGGGTCACGGACGAAGGTTCATTACCAGAAACTGCGCAGTCTGATTCAGGAAAATTGAAAAATTTACAATGTAGTTATGATTTTTAGAAAATACACTCATTCTTCTCTACCACGTCTTTCACAATTAAAATTAAATAAAATTGCATATTAATTATAGTATTAATTGCAATTGTGTGAAAAAGACGTTAAAATTCAAACTCGATCTTTAATTTTTATTTATATGTAAATATTACTAAAAGAGTCAAAGGAGTACCATGGTACTTTTCCGGATCAAATAGTACCAAAAAAAGTACTATAGTACTAACTTTATCATTCCTGTGGCCCTATCAATGGTATTTTGGCTCTTTTAAATTGTCAATTTGGCCCAAAACAAAAAAACTCAAAATGCATCACTGTATTTCACATCTACATAATAATCATAAATGATTACACACAGAGAATAAATTTTGTTATTTGCCAACTGAAATTCGGTTACTACGATTCAAATTCTCTTATTACGAATTTCAGTCAATTTTCATAACAAAGTTCGTTTAATTCAACTGAATTTTAGTTGTTAGGACTGGATTTGTCAGCTGTTACCATTAATATACACTTTTCAAATCGGTTGGCACTTTATTTCTCTGTGTGTAGGCTTTTTAACATTTTTATATAAAATATTTTTATATAAAATATTTTTATATGAAATATTTTTATATGAAATATTTTTACAGTGAACTCTCAAAAACGTGAACTAATTTTTGCAAGGGGTGTTCGCGTTTCTGATTTTGTTCACGTTACTATAAGAACGTGGTGAAATTATTATTCTGGGTGAAAATATATTTCTTATAAAAAAATGTGTTCACGTTTTAGAGCTATTGAATTTTGTTCACGTTTTGGAATAGTCAATGTTAAAAAAAAAGTGTTCATGTTTCTGGGACGTTTATGTTACTGGATGTTCACATTTCTGCGAGTCCACTGTATATGAATATTTTATATGAAATATTTTTATATGAAATATTTTTATATGATATATGAAAATGTTGCATTAAAAAGGGCCAAAAATTTAATTATTTGGCAACTTTGGTTAACAATTTTTCAAAATTTTTTTATTCACGGTTGTTGTTAATTAATCTTATGGTTTTTAAATCATTTCATTATCTTTTACAGGTTTATTTATGTGTAACTTTTTTGTGTCACAATTTCGAGTTTAGGGTTAAGAGGTTGGGTTATCCTGATTATATGCTTTCTTTATGACCTCTATGTTAGCTGGGTTATTTATTATAGATCATCATCATTATTACTATCAATAAAATAATAAAAAATTAAAGAAAACGAAAACCTTATCATTTATATTATGGTTATTTTGACAGAGTTGTTGCTGTTTTCTTATAACACCCACTAGATGTACACCCTTGTGTCGTCGAAACAGACCCATGGTTGAGTATTATTACTGTTATTATTATAACACACCAACCGAACATCCAACTATCTACCACTCATCCATCCGTTTATCCAACCAACAAACAATACCAAACTAAAGCAGCGACCATGTTGCCTTAACCTCGTTGCCATATTGATATGATATGGTATGACATCAGTCACTCTAATTTTGTTTTTTTTTTATATCTTTTTGGTGGCATTCATCATTAGCATATAGTACGTACTTGTGCTAGTCGTATATTACACTCAAATAAAAACGTTAGTAGAAAATTTAGTACAATGTTTTATATCACACTATGTATATATTTTTTTTTTTTTTTAATTTAGTACAAAATAATTTTTTACTAAAATTCTTCTTATTCTATTTTCACAAATGAAATGTTTCATAACATTTATGAAGGACATCATAAAAAGTAATGAAACTTCATCATCATATTTATGAAGCATTTCATATACATATATATAAAGAAGCCTGTCTGTCATCAGTTTGTTTTTTTATGAAACATCTTCATCATATTTATGAAGTGTTACATTGGACGAAAATCAATAAAGTTTTTCCTTAAAAAGGTCGAAAAAACATAATTTTTATTTTTAATAAAAATTATATCAAACTTGTTTTTCATCATATTTACAAAGTTTTTCATAAATATGATGAAGCGTTTTCCCTGAGCGTACTATTACTTTATTAAAAATTACAGACATGCTTTGCTAAAATCAGACATGGCCGACGTCAATTACAGTTCACAATCACTCACTTGTGAAAAATTTTTATATTTATAACAATTTCAGACCTACCTACGCTCGCACTCGTGGGCTTAAACGTTTCGTTGGAAAATTTTAAATTTTTTCAATACCATACATGGGACATAATACCAAGATTTTTGTATTTAATTACAGGCCAATTAATTTTTTACCTCGAATTACATGTAATTGAGTAATTGCCCTGTAATTAAATAACCAGAACGTTGTTACTAGTCCCCATGTTTGGAATTTCAAATTTTACAAATTTTCCAATGAAGCGTTTAAGACCACATGTGTGAGTGTAGGTCTGGAATTATTAATGATATTGAAAATTTTCACAAGTGCATGATTGTGAACTGTAATTGACGTCGCCCTTGTCTGGCTAAAATTAGCTAACTTTTTCGTAAAGTAAAAAAAAAGTTTACGAATTTTATCAAATTGATAAGTTTTGTTAAAAATTTAACTAACTTTCGTGACATTCACTAAATTTTAGTAAATTTTACTAATTTTTACTACTACTACTTTGTTAAAATTAGCTAAACAGTCTGCTGTCCTCAAATTAGTAAACATTTCTGTAAAATTACAGAATTTTTTTGTAGCTTTAACATACTTTTTTATTTGAGTGTAATATAGTAAAATCTATCAACAGTTATAATAAAAGTTTATAATCATTAGTGTCCGACCGAACAGTTCGGCCAGAAAATGCATTTGGTCTGTATTCGGTATTTTAAAGCATTATGGACAAATTTGGCGGATGGAAAAATGTTTATTGGGCTGATTAGATGCTATTTTGAGTGTCAAATTTGAAGAAAAGTCTGTAGTTAAGCAATGAATTCACTGTTCGGCCTCAGAAAGTTCGGCCAAATCAAAAATAGTGCGGCGGCCGAACTTTTAACTTTATAGCTAAACTTCGGCTTTTCTCTTAAATTTTATACACAAAATCTAATTAAATCGGCTCAACAAACATGTTTCCAATACCAAAATTTGTCATCATTGCCTCTAGATATCAAAAAACCGACAAAATATAGTTTTTTGGCCGAACTGTTCGGTCGGACACTAATAATCATTATAAAGATTACACTGTGCTACGAAAAAAACAAAAAATTGTAATCACTTTTCAAGTCACCTAGTAGTGAGTGTAGGTTGTAAGTCTAACTAAGTGTATTACAAAACCGGTTTGCATTTACCGTTATCTCAAATTTTTGAGATACCGGTAAAAGAATCATTTTTGTGACTGGAGCATTTAAGCATGTTTAACTCTGTAATTTTTTTTAACAGATTATGAGTTTTTAAACGGTATTCAAAAGAAAATTAAGTATGCACCACAACCGGATCAGCAGATGTGGTATTTTTACTACTTCTTTCGCAGCTCTTATTTTGCTGGGATATTAACGAAAAGAATTTCAAAGTCCTTCAGAAATAAGTCTATAGTAGTGTTTTAAGCAAGAGATGAAAATATGTCATTTAAATCTAAAATATCTTTAATTCTACAACGTTATTTGCTTCTCCTGTAAAAAAAAAAAGTCTTGTTACGCCCTTTTTGCATTTTAAGTGATATATTATAAATACCGTTCAAAATCTGTTAAAAAATTACTAAGTTAAAAATCTTTAAATACACCAGTCACAAAAAATACTCTTTTACCGTTATTTCGAAAATTTTGGGGTCTATTGTTCAAACCGGTTTTGTAATGAGCTAAACTTGCAACCTGCACTAGGGTCATCGGACGAGTGATTTTTTCTGTGTAACACAGTGTCTTTTACCGTTATTTCGAAAATTTGGGGGTCTATTGTTCAAACCGGTTTTGTAATCAGCACAACTTGCAACCTGCACTAGGGTCATCGGACGAGTGATTTTTCTGTGTAACACAGTGTCTTTTCCCGTTATTTCCAAAATTTGGGGGTATATTGTTCAAACCGGTTTTGTAATCAGCTAAACTTGCAACCTGCACTAGGGTCATTGGACGAGTGATTTTTCTGTGTAGCACAGTGTTATGGTTGATGGTTATTTGTTGCCTCTGTAAATGGTAAATTATATTCAAATAAATATGTTAAAAAACACAAACAAACAAACAAAAAAGTCTCAACATATTAAAAATTTTCAGAGGTGGAGTATAAATTTTGTCGTCAAATATAACCCTGTGCCTAATATCCGTTGGTCTCATTTCATGATTTTTTTTTTTTGGTTTAAATTTTTCTAAGCTCGCAATTATTAAGGTTACCGTAATATTTTATATATAGAGAGTTATGGAAAAACTAGGGCTGCAATATTTACATAATATTTATATAAATATATTTGTATGTACATTGAAAGTACATAGTAACATACCGTTGTCATGTCTGTATATCTACTATATAAACATGATAACACTGACATCATTTGACAGTTTATCATAAGATTTGTGATTTTTTTTTTTTTTTTAGTTTTTTAGTTTTGTTTCAGTTAAGTTTATCGTTGCCAACAATATATGGCTATAACTGCAATTAACACCTACACAATAATTTTTTTTTATTGAATTTCTAATTTGCAAATGTGTTACAAATTGTCAAATATGTTTATTGAAATATTTTGTTCAAGCACATGCTTAACGGATGAGAGATGTCCTCTAATACTTGTCAATTTAATTGTTAGAAGAAAAACTTGTTTTTAGTTGTGATTAAAATGTAAACGCTATTAAATTATGTTTTGTCAAAAATACACTCAAAAAAAATTAGGTAACAACCGAATTGAAAATGCTATATTGCGTCACCTAAAATGCAAAAGGGCGTAACAACACTTTTTATTTTTTACAGGAGAAGCTAAAAATGTTGTAGAATTAAAGATGTTTGAGATTTAAAGGACATATTTTCGTGCTTAAAACACGACTACAGACTTATTTCTGAAGTTTTTTTATTTTTTGTTAATATTCTTTAAGATATGGTTGTTACGCATTTTTGGCATTGGCTTTTCTGAAACTAAAAAGACGTAACAACATTAAACATGAGAAATGGTGATTTTTTTTGGATATAAGTATTTTTCCAACTTTATTAAGTAATTTTGTAGAAAGTTTATTAAAAACAAAATTTATTAAAATTCATTATATTTACATAGTACATACACTGATAGGATTTTCCTTCATACTATTAATGAATGTCTTTCATTAACTTGGATTCATTGGTTGAATGAATCATTTTCATTAAATTAATGAAAAATTCATTGACTGAATGAAATTTTCATTAACTGTATTTGTTTGATCTTTAAAATATGCAATCATTTTTACATAAATATTTTTTGTACAGCAAACAATCAGTTCCATAAAATTTCCACTGGAGGCGCTTCAACTATTGAAAAAAAATATTTTCCTACAAAAGTCTAAATAAGCACATCCTTTTGGTTTTGTAATTTAGGTCAATTGGTAGGGCGGTGCTGTTTGTATGGTGATGGTTGCGGGTTCAAGTCGTGTTCAGGGAGATAAAAAAACGGAGAAATAAATATAAGATAATAAAAAAGAAAAAATTAACACAAAATAAATATGAAACAAGAATTCACAATTTGTTAAATAAGTTTTGGGACTTTAGCACATTTAATTACTATAAATGCAATTAATGTTTATCCCGATGAAAATAAATTTAAATAACAAATATGCAGGTGCTTGTGCAAATTTAAATGTAACTGACACTAATAGAAAACATATGATTTTCTATTGTTGATTTACTTGAATAAACGTCACTACATTGCTAGGTCTGTCAAAAAAACAGAGTAGTATTTGGAAGATGACAAAGCCAATTGTGACAATTTTTTGTTGTTGTTTTTGTTTTTTCTTTGATATTTTAAATTTTGAATCTCGCTCCTAGACGAGGACAAGAAATTCTCATTGAGTTTGTGATTTAACATAACAAATATCTCTAGAAATTCTAATAACAAAGTCCCCTGAAGATTTCCTTGGGCAGGAATGAAATCCGGATAGGGACACGCCTACAGCAGATTGTTTTTCACAATTTGTTAAATAAGTTTTGGGACTTTAGCACATTTAATTACTATAAATGCAATTAATGTTTATCCCGATGAAAATAAATTTAAATAAAAAAAAAAAAAAAAAAAAAAAAAAAAAAAAAAAAAATATATTTTTTTTTTCAATTATTATTTGATTAATGAAAAATATTTCATTGAGCCAATGAAACTTTCTTTGGGGACTTTTTAATGAAAAATTCATTGTAGTAATGAAGGATTTCATTAATACAATGAACAAAATTCTATCAGTGTAAATATTCTGGTATATTTTTAATTTAATATTTCAAATGATAAAAAATATTATGTAATAATTCATTACATATGATATGGTCGTAATTTAACTACAAAAAATGGACTATAATCGTCGATCGTTCTACAGAATTCCAAGCCATATCGATAAAAATTTACATATTTTATACCGACATATAAGAAAATATGTCATCTTTTAACACAAATTATAAAAAATGTAGAGATTTTTTATAAATAAAAACAAATTGTTTTATTACATAGCTGGGATGTATAAGGTAATTCAGAATTCATTAGATTTCGAACTTTTTTTTATAAAAATATTTTATAGATCCTATAAAGACCAGACCTTATAATTAATATCAATGAATGATAATTTCTAAATCACCACAAAGTTAATGTTATTCTAAAATAATGATAAAAAGTGCAACTTATTAAATACCAACGAAAATATTTCATACAAACTATGAATTTTATTCATTAAACACATGAAACTTTCATAACGATTAGGCTAGGATTAATGAAAAAATGTCATATACTTTATGAAATTTTCGTTGGGTTAATGAAACCATTCATTTAAATGGATTTAATGAAAGACCTTTCATTGACTCAATGAAACGTTTCTTTGGGGACTTTTTTATGAAAAAAATCATTGGATTAATGAAGGAATTCATTAATACTACGCACAAATTTCTATCAGTGTAGGAAGTAAAGATTTTAGGTCTTGAAGATGTTCCCATTTCTTCTTCGAAATTTTTAATCTTTGCGTATGTAATCGGCAAAGTTCTTTATCAGTGATTTTTTTTGCTGTTCGTTGTGGAAGAATCGAATATTCATCTTCAATATTTGTTTTAAAATAAATGATTCCAGTGTCGTCGTATGCCAAGGCACGAATCATGTTTACCGTGGGATCTCTAGCTTTTTTACCTTTTAATGCATATATGCTGCATCAAATAGTTATGTTTTACCTGGTCGAATAGATGGGTATCTCTTTGGAACCGAATCATAATCAAGAAAGTATGTATGATCTAAATGATGTACTTAGCTGCATACACTTTTTTTTGGTCCCATGACATCTTCCAGAACCCATCAAATATTTGCTTGAGCATGTCTTCTGAAAAAAGGTTGCAATGCCGAACTATATTTTTATCACAATACATTGATGAACATCCTGCTTTAAACTCTCTTGGCATTCTTTCACATACTTTTTCCATAGAAAAACCTTCGTATGTTTTGCCATTCATTCGTTTTCTTTTATTTTCCACTCTTTTATTTGTTTTTTTGGAACTATGTTCAGTTGCATTATTATTATTTTCCATTTTATTTTTTTTTTATCAATATTTTAATATTTATTAAAATACCACTCACTTGAAATAACATCAAACGAAAAAACTGAAATAACATCAATTCAAAATTACAAACACAAATTGACAAAAAAAATCTTAGCCAACTTAGTTATTCAAAAATAAAAAGAGTTACTTTTTTCATACAAGTGTGTTGTTACGCGTTTTTGTTTTTGAAATTCATACACTGGTTGTTACGGCCTTTTGATTTCGTTAGTAAAATCGTTATTTGTTGACGTATAACTTCAAAATTTTGTAGAGACATGTAATTTAGTCTAGTGCATAATCAATCAAAAACTCGATTTTGAATTTTTTTGTTGTTACGACCTTTTGCATTTTAGGTGACGATTGGTGGATACAACCAACAATTTTTGTTAGGACATGCAAATATGGATGCAAAACCTGATTAATTTGGGTACTGCAGGTGAAAGTCAGTTGTATCAACTGAATTTTGTTGTGACAACAAACATTCAGTAGCACCATCTAATTTCTGTTGGCGTAACCGAATTTAAGTTGGAAATTTCCAAAAACTGCTTAAATAAAAGGAGTTGTATTCCATCTTTGGCCGGATATATAGGTAGTAAAAACAGTAAGGAGATCAGAGGGAATGAAGCAATTCTTCCACCGGCTAAGAAAGCCAAGACACATGAATGCTTCTTTCGACACTTCAATAACTTGATTTGTGCAGCAGACATCGCATTGGATTCTCAGGCCTAGAACATCAAGTGCATCTGATACCTCAATACTGATACCACCCATGACTTTGAAAAGACCTCGGTCCCACAATATGGTCGATTTATTAAAATCGACCATATTCGCACGGCAACAATCATAGATTGTAATAAGATTCTAATTGAGTGTCATACATAATCAGCCTTTTGCCCTAACCTTCACAAGGCTTGGCCTGTGGCAGCAGGAAAATTAATGCCAAATGTTGCTATCATCTGCAAAAGACATGGGTACCTTACGGTACCCCTGCATTTAACAAAAACTCATCGGATGGGACCCCATCTACGACAACTTTTATAGTGCGATCTCGGAAAAAACTCGATATAAACCGACACCAAAAGCAATAAGCTTTGACACGAGTGCTTTATGCCGCACACGATCAAACGTTTTGGAAATTTCTAGAGCAACCACTTCGATTTCGCTGCTGCTGGCATACCGGGACCGCTGTTTAATTTACGTCGAGATTTACAAGAACCCTTATAACGGCTCGAGGGCGAACAAATCTTTCGATCTGGGGCAGGGGTTGATTGTTTTCCGTCAGAAATGAATTTCCTGCGAATAATTTAACCAAAAAGTTGAATCATCAACCGGATAATAATTGAATAATTAATAATAGTGAATAATTGGTCATCCTTTATAAGAGTTGGGATAGAGGAACTAGCACCTAACCTTACTCTTTTAATGATCAAAAGGACACCGAGGAGCAGCAACACTTTTAGCATGTTGAAGCTGTTCGTTTGAAACGCTTATTTTCACGTCTAACAAGGGAGGCATCCAGACCGGACCGGCAGATCTTAATGAACTTTGGATATGTTGTAAAGAATAAAAATTTAAGGAACCCTTGTTATTTTTAGCTGCCCAATCTCACCTTACTATGTCGGATCAAAAATTAACTCATTTCACGTTTTTTTTTTTCGTTCTATTTCGTTCTATTAAGTAACTATAGACAAATTTGGTATCAAATGAAAGGAGACACATTTATTAGTGTACAAATTTTGCCGAAAGATTTTCAAGTATTTTTGTTAGTTTTCAAACAAAACCAAATACATTTTTAACTCTACTTTTTAAACCTTAAACGTGAGATACGCGTCTCTTCTTTTTGCTCCTTTACAAAATATCCAAAGTTCATTAAAATCTGCGAGGTCGGGATACCTCCCTTGTAAGTAAAGGGTGTTTTTTATACATAACTTTAAGTTGGCAACACATTTTTAACTGGCGGCCATTTTGTCAGCTGTCAAGTGATTTATGTTTAGTTTGGTTTGTTATTTCAACATGAATAAACTGACGCCTGAACAACGCTTCCAAATTGTGTAAATTTATTTTGAAAATCATGGTTCTGTTCGAAATACGTATCGCGCACTACGTCCATTTTACGGTCAACATAATCGTACATCTGAGCAATTAATTCGATTAACTATGGAACGTTTTTGCACCACATTTACTCTAAATGATAATATGCATCCACAGAGACGTCGTACAGTGCGTACAGAAGAAGTAATTGCTGCTGTAGAACGTAGCGGAGAGGAAGACCCCAATCAGTATATCCGACATCGTGCACAGGAATTCGATATGTGTCCATCCACTTTATGGAAGATTTTGCGGAAAGATCTTGGTTAGCGTGCTTAGAATATCCAACTCGTGGCACAATTGAATCCACACGATCACTAAGGAAGCGTTTGGTAACCGCATAGATTCACGTTTCGGACCCGTGAATTGGCCTCCAAGATCGTGCGATTTAACGCCGCTGGACTATTTTCTGTGGGGATATGTGAAGTCGCTAGTCTACGCCGATAAGCCCGAAACGATTGACCACTTGGAGGACAACATTCAAAACGTTATTGCCAATATACGGCCACAAATGTTGGGAAATCGGAAATTGGACCTCCAGATGAGACTACGTCCAAGCCAGCCGTGGCGGTTATAAATTATAATGCCAAAAGATTATCTTTTGAATAAAGTAAATTTCATGTCAGCTTAAGAAATTTATCTTTGTTTTATTCCTTTTCAAAGTTCTATACCTCTATAAAAACAACCTTTACTTTGGCACATTTAGCTCTCGCCTGTTTGCGTAGCCGTTCAGTATTGTCGTTCTTATTCACACGTAAACTACTGAATACTTCCGTTTTACCAATTTCGCAGCGGCATCAAAACTGTCGTGCAAGGAACATAGTTTTCAGTTAATTTACCGATAAAAATCGTTAAGTTGATCCCAGCGTGATTTTCATAAATACAAACAGAGTGTTTTGTGACTGCTTGTAAGACGCTACAAAGCTGGGAGTTTGAAAAGGATGCGGAAATGGTACAGTGATGAGAGTTACCGAGAAGGCCAAATGATATTCCTTCGTACTTTTCAGGGTGTGAAGTGAGATAAATTTCGAGAGAAAAAAAAACTTTAAAAAACTCAACTTTAACTCTTTTTCGTTTCTATGCGAGACAAGCTGTTCAAGAAAAATGTGTATATAAAAAATGCAGTAAATTATGTTTTTTATTGAGCAGCCATAGTTTAATCTATTTTAATTTTGATTTTCTCATGCTACAAAACAAATTGTACATAAAAATTTTAATTGCATATTTAAATGCCAACATTGGTTATTCAATAAAAAAAAAACATCAAATTCAAATCAAATATAAGTTCTCAATTTTATATTACAAAATTTACATTGAAACTCATGGTTATATGAAAAATAAAATAACATAAAATGTGCTCATGCTCATACTAATTGTCATATCGTTGCCTTATATTCAAACGGAGCTATCTACAATTTTTTTTTAGGAAATGAGGTTTTGATGTCAAATATTCACTCAAGTAGTTGTCATCTATGGTATTAATTATAAATTTAAAAGATCATTCTAACACTGGTTTACAAGTTTTTTGCAAAATTATATTGAGCTATCTATAGCAATGTTTATTTTTGAATGGAAATGAGCTATCTAAAGTACTTTTTTGATTTTATAATTACTAAGTGATACAAATGTGTTTTTTTGCTTTATAACACAGTGCGACAGAAACCATATGTGGTCAAATTAGGTTTTTAGTTTTTCGCCACCACCTCAAAATTCTTTTTAAAAGGACATTAAAGTTAAATTTTTCAAAAAAAAAAAAAAAAAAAAAAAATACTTGTACTCATGACATTACTTAAATATTGGTATCAAATGAAAGGTGTGAACCTCTGCTTTAAAATAAAAATAATGATTATATTTTTGCAGGAACGATATTGTCCTTTAAAAATTAAATCCTACAATAATCCTTTGTAACTTTTCATAAATTTGTCGGATATACAATCTTTATATAGGATTAAATATACTGATAATATGACAAATTTTTATCGATCTGACCTTTTTGGGTATTTTTACCAAAAAAAATTTTGTTTTATTATGGAAACAAAATTCGAAAATTTTCCAAAATAAGTTTTGACCTAAGAATATAAAAGGTAATAAGTAAGAAACACATTATTTTATTTTATTTATTTAAAAATGCATTTTGTATTTTTGTAAGCCTAATTGGCCAATTAATAAATTACAATATATTTCGCGATATTTGCGACTTTAAATTTTAATATTCAATACAATTTTTATAGCTTATATCATTTTACTTATAAAGATTCCGCCATCTAACGTTTTTTTTTTTTTCAACTAGTGCTTATTTCGTGAATGGTAACACTTAGCTCATGTCTGATTTGACAGATAATTAGTTTTATTCTTCCGCTGAACGAATATGGTTGTGTATATGCTTGAACAACGCTGGGAAATATTGCGACATTACTTTGAAAATCATAGTAATGAGCAAGGAGTGGCCGTTAACAGTCAATGGCGATCGTTATCGGGCCATGTTGAACGAATTTTTGTTCACAAAAATTGAAGAGGAGGATATTGGCAACATTTGGTTTCAACAGGACGGCGCTACGTGCCACACAGCCGAAGCTACACTCGATGTTTTGCGCCCTGTTTTTGAAGATCGCCCTGTTTTTGAAGATCGCAGAGCTGATGTCGTTTGGCCACCTCGGAGCTACGATTTGACACCGTTGGACTATTATTTGTGGGGTGCCGTCAACGATAAGTGTTACGCCAACAAGCTAGAGACAATTGACGCTTTAAAGGACAATATTCGTGAAGCCATTGGTGAAATACAGCTGCACACAATCGATAATGTGCTTAAAAATTGGACCGATCGTGTAGGCTACTGCATGGCCAGCCGAGGCAGCCATTTGAATGAAAATATTTTCCATTATTAACCGGAAGGATTGTACTTTCAAATAAAAAAAGAAATTTGAGAAAATATTCAGTAGTTTTTTTTATAGCATTTTCAAAAAAAAAAAAGTTATTTGGCGGACCCTTTAGCATTAAGATCAATTCATTGACGGAAAAGAACTTAGAAACTAATTTTACGAGTTAATTTATTCTAACACGATTTGCCGTCAATTATTCCCAAAGGCTTTTCTAGATTCCGTTTCTTTTAAAATAGTGTTTCTAATCATGTTCCACGAATTGTAAAAATTCTAATCAAAATTTAAAAAAAAATGAGCGAAAATATTTAGTTTTGGGAAATACGCCATTTTTAGTGAATCCGCCTTAAAAAATTTCAAAATATTCGCGTTTCGCATGCCAAAATTAATAAAAAAAAATGGTGTGTCGCAAGACATATTTTAATTTAGAAATTTAAAAAATTTTTATAAAGTTGAGATATCTGCAAAGTTTAATGGAAATCGACCACGCCCATCGCCCCTCGCCCGAAAAGATTTTTCCGCCCCAAATTTTTATTTCTTCACCAAAAAAAAACATGTAACTTGGCACAAGTGATCAGTGTTATAAAGTTAAGATATCTGCAAAGTTTAATGGAAATCGACCACGCTTATCGCCCCTCGCCCATATAACCCATAAAACACATGGGCCTAAAAGTATACACCATTTTATATCGTGTTTTATTGAATTACTGAAATGAAATTTCGTGTGACTTTTTTTATAAAATTTATTATTTTTTCAACATTAGCAAATATTATTCGAATTTTATTTATTAAATCAAAAGAATACACTCCCACCTTTCATTGTTTTGCAACCAGAACACATAGGTCGATAGAGCTCACCTTTTTTTTTGTTCAAGAAATACTAAAAACACTGAATTTTTGAGTGCCATCATAAAAACCTGAATATTTTTTTAAATTATCATTGTTATCCATTATTTATTTTTTTCAAAACTAATGTTGAAATACTATATTTTTTAAATATACTTACATCAAATAGATATGACAAAAAGAAATTATGTACCGGACCATTGAAATGCATGAAAATCTCAGGCAGTTACTGCCGAGTTTCGTTTAGGGGACTTTGCCGCGTTATTTTGGACAAAAAAAATTTTTTTGAAAAAAAATAATGACGCAATATATTAATTAAACAATTCTCTACAAAACTGCATCATTACATTTTTGATATTTTACACTCGAAAAACGGACTTTTTGCCTGTAAAATCCCACTGTGCAGCATGGAGGTGATAGTAAAAAATTTATTGGCTTAAGGATTTTCTCCTCCAGTCCGTTCAAAGCCCGGCTTCACTGAGGAAAATTTTTTGCGTTACAGGCCTTCAGCCGGGCTTAAGGGTTTTCTCCTATGTTGAAGGCAGTTTAGTGGCATCACTGAGGAAAGTTTTTCTGCGTGACTGGCCTTCGGCCGGAATTGGGGGTTTCTCCTATGTGTGAGGCAGTTTAGTGGCATCGCTGAGTAAAGTTTGTCCATTTTCCGAATTCATCAAAAAACTTTATTTTGTTGTAATTTCGATGTATTTGTAAGTGTTTTTTGAAAATAGCGCTGCAAACAAAATTTGTAAACGGGTGTACAGGACTCTACGTATCATAAACATATCATAATTTTTTAAATCCTGAGGAAATTTTCTTTCATTAGAGTACCCACACTTGTATGTTACTACACGTACCCGTTTTTGGGCCCTGGGGGCCCCACTGGCCCCGGGCCGCTTAACCGAAAATTTAAAATAATTTTCTTTTTTAATAGGGACCATATTTTTTTTTTTTTTTTTTGAGAACTGCCCATATAGGCATTTTAGTCGTTTTTTTAATGAAAACTAATATATTTTTTTATTATTTTTTTTGACTGCAGTTTTGCTGTATTTTTTTTTTTTTTTGTAGAGAAAGTCATAACCAAAACGAAATTCAAACACACATGGTTGTATTTTCTAATTTGTTTTTTATTACATCTTTTTTGAAGGTATTTGTAGTGATTGTAGCGTCATTTTAAGTGAAAAACGCTAGAGCAAATAAAAACATTTCATTGAAGGTGAATTTTTTGTATTTTAGTAGCTCTGTGCAGCGCTGCCAACTTTGACGATTTGTCTCCGATTTTGACAATTTTTTAAGTGAAATATGTAAAACTGAGGATTGACGATTTTACTAAATTTAATGCATGGAAAATGACGAGTTTTAAAAATTTTATAGAATATTAAAGTTTTTCTCTTTATTTTACGGACACAATTTTATCAAGTTTCTTCTCATTTAAAACATCTTAATAAAATGATCTCAAATCGATTAAAAAGTATTTATTTACCGATTTAAAGATCAACTACATATCACTCATTTGCTTCAAGAACGTCACAACTCAAAAAACATGATTTTTGAGTTAATGACGCAGAGTTATTCGTTATATCACATATTATATTGTGTAAAAAAATCGTATTGATATCTTGTATACTAACCTCTTGAGAGAAATTATTTCGTTATTTTTTTCTTCAAGGTGAGCGTAAATTGAAAACTTTAAAACTCGTGTTCTACAAAATCAAAATTTTTGAGTTATGACGTCATTGAAGTAAATGAGCGATATATACTTCATCATTATGAAAAAGTTATTTTAATTTTATTTAAAAAATAACGATAACCGAAGGGATTTTTTATATATTTTAGGAAGTTAAATCTAAAAATGTTAATTTTTTTAATGATATACATCTTTTATCTTTAAAATCGCTGCTAAAAGAGTGAATTTTCACGTTTTTGTTTCTAGCTATACCAATATTTTTCTAGAATGCAATTTTTTGTATGCCCAAATTTTGCAAAACCAATATCGAAAAAAAAATTTAACATTTTGTCATGGAATTTTGCAGATTTTAAAATAGGTCGGTGATTTTAACATTACATTACGCATAATGAGTAATGCGTTGGCCTAATATAGAAAAGGCGTATCTCGATTTTTTTCGAAATCCCGTTTTTACGTAATCTCGTAGACCATTCTCAAATACACCTCTCTTTAGCAAGTTTTGATTGCAAATAACGGATTTACAGTAATTAAAGAAAACCTTAAATAATTGAACCATTATTTTGAAAGAAAAAGCCTTATCGCATTTGAAGTTGAATTTGTTGTTTTGGTTTTGTTTAATCATTGATTTTAAATTGGTGCGTTTTTAAGTTTTTATGTGGAAAGTTTTTAGTTTAATACGTTTATTTTTAAACAAAATGAGACAAAAAAATTATTAGACACGTTTTTTTAGGTGCGCAATCGCACGAGTAATGGTTGAAAATGGGAGTAAAAAATTATACATTTTTTGTATGAAAACTTATCAGAAATTTACGGAATTTAGATTTATTTGCCCATAGTATTAAATAAAAAAGTTTCAAAAGCTTTTAAGAAATGGTCGCCGTATAGCCGAACGATAAGGAAAAGCGAAAAACACAAAGACACCTAACCCGCTTCTCATGGCAATGGACTATGTCAAAAGCCTTCTATGCAACTAGGAGATCCATGTTCATCACAACTTTGTAAAAGAAGTGAAGTGACCACTTGCAAGATCTGTAAAAATTTCGACCAGCAGCTTTTTATGATAATTCACCTTATAAATTCAAATTTTTTTTTAACGTGTACGAAACTTTTGTCTAAATTCTGCATCACTTTATTTTACTTAAAACATGAATTATTACATTAGTTTATCCTATTTTCAACTTACTGGAAAAAAAAGCCCTATCTTAACACTTATTTTCAAAAAAATCAATAACAAAAAGCCTTATCTTAAATAACTTCCTAAAAAGTAGTAAAAATAATAAACAAAAATTTTCATTGAATTTGTTACTTGTTTTAAATAACATTTTCATCAAAAAGTTTTTCTGAGGTTTTTTTCGCTTTTATTCAATTTTTCCTTATCCTGTAAATTAAGAAAAATTCGAGATACGCCCTTTCTATATTAAGCCATCGATTGACAGTTGTGAGGAGGAGCTGATAATAATTGACATCAAAATGGTAAAGAATGACATATAAAGTGATTAAAACGAAGTTTTGAGTAAACTGTCCCCCTTTTTTTATGAAATATAAGTAGTTTTGGGAATGACGATTTCACAATTTTTACATTCCCAAAACGACGATTTTGACGATTTTTTCCACAAAAATTAACATTTTTTAACTAATTGGGTTGGCAGCACTGGCTCTGTCATTATTTCTGTTGGTAATCTGTTGTAACGGTTGTTTTGCTGTCATCTCATACGAGCGAGAGAGTACAATTATAAATATATAGTAGAGTGGGCTTTTACTGGATACCCGAGTAAAAAAGTTTTGATAAATTTATATGTTGGCTTATATTATTGTTCATAATTATATATTTTTGTATGAACAGCTCATATAACTAACTATACGTTTTAATTTCTAATTATATCTGATCAACAGGGACCGGAGGAAGTGCATGAAAATGAATGTTTTTTGCCGTTAAGTCTGAGAACAAGGTAAACAAAAATTTGCGAATCAAAGAGTTGCGTTAAAGTAGCATCGATTTGTTAGTGCATATTTTGTTATAAATGCATATTTTTGCATATTTCGCTTTAAATCCATGTTTTTTTTTTGCATATTTTTTACTTATCTTGCTTAAATATGCACTTTAAGCATATTTTTACTTATTTTGCTTAAATATGCACTTTAAGCATAATTTTACAATTTTTACATATTTTTTAACTGCATATTTTTACTTTTTGGCATATTTTTATTGAATTTTACTTAGGTTTTCGTAAATAACCACTTTTGATATTATTTTAAATTTGACGAACGAGCATATAGGCTAAAGAGGATCCGAGCTGCTCAAGCCCTTTTCAGTGTTCTCTTAAATTTTATTTGCAAACTGGGATTAAGAGAGTAGTTTTTTAAATGTTTATTGGTTTTATTAGATGCGATTTTCCGTGTAAAATTTAAAGACAAGTATGTAGTTGGGTAATGAATTCAATAATCGGCCAGATTATTTAGCATTACAGCTTGTTCCTTAAATTTGTTATTCAAAATCGAATTAAAACGGCTCAACAAATATATGCTTTCAATATTAAAATGTGTCCACATTGTCGTTTTTTGTCTGAAGTCTTCGGTCGGACACTACTTTTAATATTTTTTTAAATTTGACCAACAGAGAATATATTAAACAACACAAATTAAATTTAAAATTTTATTAAAATTAATTAAAAACATTAATATAATTTATTTAAAAAAAAATGTAAGTGCATATTTTTTAGTTTTCAGTGCATATTTTAAGATTTTCATGCATATTAAGGCGTCTAAAACAACATTTTTTAATGCATAAAGTTACTGTCCCAGCTACTGATACTCTTAGTTTGTTACAATTATTGTTTCTAACGATTGATCTTTGCCGAGAATTCACAATTTTTCCACTATGCCGTTTCAGGAAAAAGTCAGAGGACTTTTTCCTAAAAAAAAAAAACTTCATATTCTAAAAACTTTTTTTTTATCAGATCCTTAGATTCTGAGGGCTTTTTCGTGTAGAAAAATTTTTAGATTCTAAGGAATTTTTGTATTTAAAAGATCTCAGATTCTGAGAACTTATTATTATTATTGAAAATCATTACATTAGGACTTTTTCTTCAAAAAAATCTTCAGATTCTGAGAACACATATCTTTAAAAGTTGGTACCTTGTAGTTCATTTAAAAAAACAAACCACATCAAATGACTGTGTCGTGATTTTACATTCAAATTTTCAGCTGTTTTTTTTGTTATTTAAAAAGATACAAAAAAGTAAATGTTTGTTTAGTTTTTCACTAACATGTGTGGTTCATTTTTACTACAATTGTTAGTAATTTTTTAAACAGTAAAAACAAATGACAAATGTTAGTTGAATTTAATGAAATGTTAGTTGTACTTTATTCAAGTGAAATTTCGTTTGTTTTTGACTACAATTACGGTCGTCGTTACCTACATAGTATCCTAAGTGTACATTAGGACTTTTTCTTCAAAAAAAATCTTCAGATTCTGAAAATTTATTTTTATTAGGTCCTAAGATTCTGAGAGCTTTTTCTTATAGAAAAATTTTTAGATTCTGAGGAATTTTTTTATTTAAAAGTTCTTAGATTATGAGAACTTATTATTATTGAAAACTCATTACATTAGGACTTTTCCTACAAAAAAAATCTTCCGATTCTAAGAACACATATCTTTAAAATTTGGTACACTGTTCACTCTAAAAAGCATGCTACACTAAAAAAATAGTTTGTAAAGTCAGCAAAAAATTTTGCTGAGTCAGCAAAATTTTAGTCAGGAGGATGCTTGCAAAAAGAGGATGCTTGCAAAAAAGTTGCTAATGTCAGCAAAATCTTTTGCTGAAAATCAGCGAGCTGATTTTTAGCAACAAAATTTGTAGATTCAGCAAAAGTTTTGCTAACACTTAGTGGATTACAAATAAAAATGCCTTGCTAAAAATTAATAAATTTTTTGCTGAATTTAACTAGACTGAAAAAAACGCAAAAAATTTGTAGAAAAATTGTAATTTAGTTAATTTATTTGCTGAAAATCATAAAACATATTTTTCTGATTTTTTTAAAAATAATTTATCATAATAACGAAATAAAAAAATTTTCATTTTCCCACATTGACGACATGAATTAATTTAATATTTGAAAATATATAGAAATAAATATATATAACATAACAAAAATTTTCTTTCAATTACTTACATCATTGGTTGTCTAAATGATGCTATCGTTTAAAGGACGCAACTCCCGAAGATAATTACAGAAACGAAACGAAAAAATAAACAAAAACAAACGAAACAAAAAACAACCCTTTTTTGCAATAAGAAAAAGGAACCATAAAAATCTACCTAAGATGTGTGTCTTTGTCTTTCGCTTTACTCTGTCTACATGTCTGTATATGTTTGTTTGCAATTTGACCACAATATTAATCTATAAACATTTAGTTTAAATAAATAAATATTTTATTTTGTCTTTTATTTAATTAATAGACAATTATTTTCACAAGCCGGTGACAACGCAAAATTTAAGTTGTTTTAGTCCTCAATTTTGTTTTATGTATGAAAAAGAGATACAAAAACTTCCATGGTTGATTTTTTATAAGTCTTATTAGAGTTGTACTTTTTAGTATCATTTTCCTCTTCTCTACTACATCTTGACATGCCGCGACATCTACTTCATTCTGCGTATATCTTTCAATCTGGTTGTCGTCCACACTATTAATGTGCTTATCAGCACAATTTTTTTTAGCAAAATTAATTAGTAAAACATTAGTATATTAGTAAAGCATTAGTATAAAACAGTTAAGTGCTGAATAAGTATAACAAAAATTTTAGCTGAAAACACGATTTTAGCAAAAAAGTTTGCTAAAAAAATAGTATACCTGATTTACAAGACGTTTTACTAACTTTTCTACTAACTTATTTTTTTGAGTGTAGTTTTTTTTACAATTTTCTAGAAAAAAAAATTTACATGCTTGCGCTGCGACTTGTAACATAATTTTAATTTGTTTTCATTTAAAGCATTTTGTTAAAGTCGTTATTTTAGTTTTAAGGAAATAATTTTATTTTTTTTTTTTCAACTTTTTGAAGGTACCCCACACACATGCATGCATTTTACATTGTTTCAAAGTTTTTCATTATTATGATTATTATTACATATTGTAAAAATGTGTTAGTGATAATGTCATCATGATCACTTTCGTGATGATGTGATGGTTGATGGTTATAATTATTGTTAACCACATACAGACTTGCCAGACTTGGGGTTTTGTCCCCAAATTTTCGAATATTTTTTGTTGCTTTTGGGGATTTCAAAAATATTTAGGGGTTTTTTGGGGTAAACATTTTATTGGAATATAGATTTACAAAAATCCGTCAAGTGTAAGCTTCTATGACACCTGCTTTTTCCAAGCAACTTTACAAGGATTTGTATATAAAAAATTTTAAATTTTCTTAAAAAGTTTTAACGGAAATTCCTATTACAGATGCTTGAAAAAGAATATACTTTAGATGAATAACTTTAAGTTTAAATAAATCTAAAATTAGTTAAAAACATATTTCGAAAAGCTACAATTTTTGTATGAAGATAAGATGGTTCATGCATATTTCTTAACTGAAATATTAGAAAAATCTATGCGCTTACAGATTGTTCAAATCTATTTAATTTTCTGAGTCACTCCTGAGCCAATTTTTTTATAGAAAAATACCTACAAACATGAAGGCTCCTTTACGAAATTTCGATCGGTCTTTACCCATCATGGTCACATGAGGATCGCGCGCATCTTAATAGATGACCCGATTTCTAAGGTTGCGGACAGAATGTCACCGGAGTGGATCTTTGATAGATATTTTGATGTGTTGTTGTTTGACAGAGACATGTGGACCAATCAATCCTGGGAACCGGAAGATGGTTTTCAGTTGTGGTTCACTGATGGCTCTAAGCAGTCGAATGGGAACACGGGTGCGGGCGTCTTTGGACCAGGCTTCCAGCGTGCTTTACCTATGGGAAAATATCCGTCCATTTTTCAGGCGGAGATTTGGGCCATCTGTGTCTGTGCAGGGGAATGCCTGCGAAGGGGAACGCTCAGATCTCGCATCTACATTCTTTCTGACAGTCAGGCTGCACTGAGGGCTTTAATGGCTTATAAGGTGTCGTCTGGGTTGGTCATGGAATGCATTCAGACTCTCAATAGGCTCGGTAGGGGCAACTCTCTAACCTTGCGGTGGATTCCTGGTCATGAGGGGCCTGAGGGCAACGAGAGGGCATATTGTCTTGCCAACCGCGGGGCCGGAAGGCCCTTTATTGGTCCTGAAAGGCTCAGAGCATGGAGAGAGTCTGAATTCTCTGGGAAAACTCTCCTGGTCAGCGCCAGGCTAAGAGATTGATCTATTTTTCCAGTAGGGGGTCGAGGCGACTCTTGTCGCTTGAAAGGGGGGTTTGAGGACCCTGGCGTCGTACTCAACTGGACACTGTAATCTCAGATACCATCTGCACAGGAAGGGTCAATCGGACACGGATATGTGTAGGTTTTGTGAGATGGTGTCTGAGACCTCCGAGCATGTTCTCTGCGAATGTCCCAGGCTTTGTGATAGGAGACTTAGGTTTCTAGGTAATCGCTTCATTTCGCCTTCCGACATCGCGAACATTTTGCCTAATAGGATAATTGGCTTGAATCTGTAAGTAACTTTAGGCAGCACAAAAGACCTACATTGCTCGCGGTGCATAGTGCCTTTTGATCTAATCTAATCTTGGAATGTTCACGAATACATGAAATATGTAATAAAAATTAGTCAATATTTAGATAAATTGAGTTTTTTGTCAAACATTTGCTTAAAATTTCCAGTTTCTGGTAAATAATTTAAATTAGATTAACATTAAACCCACACTCTCATCAAAACTTTTAAAATGTTATCCAACCGAATCGATTTGATTTCCGCAATCTCGTAAATTCCATTGTCACAACCGAAATAAGTTGTCACAACCGAATTCGGTTGTCACACCCCCCAATTTGGTTACAACAACCAAATTCAGTATTGACAACAGAATTTACGAGGTTGCAGCAACTTAATCAATTCGGTTGGATGAAATTCTGTTGAGACAACCGAATTTGTTATGTTCAAATCATATATTTTGTTTTGTTTTTTTTTTTGCGAAAATATTTGTCAAACTTTATTATATTTTTTATCAGCAATCGAAGGCCATTTTAAAAAGCGCTAAAAAGAGACATTTAAGTATTTTATTATTTTAATTTTAAATGACTGAAAAAATTTTGAATTTTCAAAGTTTTTATTACGGTTAGGGCCCTTAACCTCTTGCAAAATTTGTTCGCTGTAGTAAACATAAGATAGAAATATATATTGCAAGCTTGCCTTTGATCAAACAAAACATTTGTTAAGGCAGGATATTTGGTCTAAAGGGCATCAAATGTGTTTTATTAGATTAAAATTAACGATTATTTTGAAATTATGTAAACAATTTTTTTTTTATAATTTTTTTGTGTAATTTCATATGGTTTTGGATAATTTTGGACCCACGGCACTGCTCGCTCACAAGCCTGGTAAATGTGTGAAAAATTAAATAAAGAATTTTAACTCTACTACTTTGTTCAACCTTTTTTCTAATTGGAGATTTTTGTGGAATATTTTTTAATTTGTTTGAGGATAACGAAAAAAAGTATCTGGCCAGTCAGACCATGTACTAATTTACTATTTTTTTTTTGTGTTTGTGTTTTCTGTGGTAGGTAATCATTATCAATAAACTCAGAGGGAGGTTATGTATGTACATTAGAGTGTCCCTTAAGGTGTTCTACAAGTTTAAATGTTAGAAATGTTGAGACGCTACTCTCTAATTTTTTTGTATTTGTCTTGAAAATAACTCCATGTGAAATTTTTCAAATACTTTTTGTTCAAATATATATAAAAACGCACAGTTTGATCTGAATACGGCACGGTACGGGTTAACGTTGTTCAATATGTCCAAAATTTTTGGCACATAATCTAAAAGTATTCTGTTATTATCTTTTACATCACGTTTCTTAAAATTCATAATTAGTAAGAAAATCTTTAACGTTTTTTGAAAATTGAAATATATAAGTCTGGGGTCACTTGGGGTCGCAGGTCCACATGGGTTAATAATGTTCGAAATATTTTTAACTTTGAGTAATGCTTATAAAATAAAGCTATAAAAAGTAAAAAATTAGCTAATTTTTGATTTAAAATATTTTATGGCAACAAATAAGCCTTTTTATCACTAAAAAACAAAATTTCCCCGAAATCCGCAAAATTTAAATCGTTGCCCTACCCAAGTGTACTGGGGGATATTTTTAAATTTTTTTATTTTTAATCTCTTAGATGTTTTAAACAAGTTTAAGCAATAAAAATCTAAATTTTTTCGATTTTGTTGAAGAAATTTTTTTAAAATTTGAAGTTGGAGACCCCAAAAATTTTGTTCGTTTTTGACATCACCGTAGGACAGGTTAACGCCATCCAAAACAAAAAACTTCTTTTATGTCTCGCAATTATGATTGTATTAAATAAAAAAAATTACGTTTCAGTAATCAATTTTAAAAATGTTTAAAATTTGAGCTCGAATTTCTTGCTGAAGTGGTATTTGGCACATTAGTGGTCTGGGTCATTATTTATTACTGAGGTAATTCTTAACCGATTTTGCATTTTTATACCTTTTTGAATACATAATTTTATCTTAATCTCGATTAATTTATCATCTGGAGTAAAAACTATTTCAATATTGCAAAAAAAAAACAGCAAAAACTAAAAAAAACATCCCTTTTTCCCATATAAACGCATGTTTTGATCTTTAAGGCCCTATCGGGTAGGGTAGGCGTGGTCGTAGGAGCGTAAAATTTCACATGAGTTATTTTCAAGACAAATACAAAAAAACAACAAATACATTTAACTTTAAGGGACACTCTAATGTACATATATTGAACTAATAAGATAATAACTAAGATTTCTTATCTTGTTTTGTTTTGTTTTGCTATTATTAACACTTTCCAAATAGCAAAACGTTTCAAAAAAAAAAAAAAAACTTTCGCAATTTTTTTAATGTTTTAATCAAAAAAAAAAAAACATTACCGGAGTAAATGTATCATTTAACCCTGATATTATACTAATGACAATAAAGTTAAGAACATTACAAAGTGTGGTAATGATGTTTTGAATATATTTTTTCCATGTACGATTGATATTCGATAGTAAAAGATAAAATTTGAATTTGAAAAAAAAAAATTAATAAACTGATTTCCTTAAATAAGACAAAGTAAAGTGTATTACAATCGGGAATATGAACTACTTTTTAGTTAATTTCGTCTTAATTTTAAGAATATTTGTGCTTCGGATTAGTTCTTCTTTACTTAAAACTTAAAAAATCAATTACGTTTTAATTCCATTATATACTCCAATTAAATATTCAAGTTCGAGGTACACAATTGTTTAAATAAATAAGAAATCGCCAGAATTGAAAAAAAAAAATCCAAATTTTTTCGAGGTGTGAACGTTTTAAATTTTATTTATGTGATTTTTTTAATTTAAGCGGTTTTTTTTAAATATTGACGAAGTTTTTTTATTCCAATTTTTAACTTTTTTTTTAATTTTATCGACTTTTATTTAAAATTTTCAATTTTTTTTAATTTTGGCTTTTTTAAATTGCGGTAATTTTTTTTTTTAATTTCGACTATTTTTTTTTTTTGAATTCTGGCGATTTTTTTATTTTTATTTGTTTTGATTTTTTTTTTTGCGGTTTTATTTAAAATTTCAATAGTATCTACTTTGTTGGAAATTAAGAGCAATATTCAATTAAATTTATAACAGATATGATTGGATCAATTAAATAATTACAAATTATTTTAATTGATACTACAATTTCCTTAATAGGACTAAATTCAATTAAACTTTTTATTGAATTCACAAATATTTTAATTAAAACTCTATTTTAGTGTTTTCCGTTAAGTTCAAAAATATATTATTATTATTTTTTTTTTTTTAAAAGACTGCGTTTTTTAAATTGCCATATGACAGCCCTGACACTAAAGTTTGTATAATTGTATTACTCGTAGTTTTGCAGTAAAAAATACACTTATAAAAAAAAATAGTTCAAAAGTCTGTTAAATATGTTCAAATTCAGTTGAGCAAAATGTTTTCTGTTATTATCGTTTAAATTAGTTATTTAGCTAAAGTTATTAGTTATCGCATTTTACCTCAAGAACAAATTTCTTTTGTATTTGAACTAGTTTTTCGACTTAAAATTTTGTAATTCGTGATTCTCAAATTTACAAATTTTTCCAGTTAATTTAAACCACAATTGCTTTCAAATCAATATTTTTCTGGGTCTCCGCTATCAGTCTCACTTGTAGATGGCGTTATTTGCTTATCATTTTTTTTATAATCGTTAAATTGGCTATATCTCTGAAACTAAGCGAGATAGAGCAAAATGTACCAAAAATCGTTACTCCGTACTCATCAAGTAGTCTTTCGTAGCCACCTATATTCCTGATAATAAATATGTATGTACTTGCCTCTGGTCAGATCCCGAGAGAACATTTTAGCACACATTTTCTTCAGATTTAGTTTAAAATTCGGATGATTTAGCCAAATTCTTGGTTAATGGCACAACAACTGTAAACCAAAATTTAGTTCTTCTAAAATATAATTTACCTAATTCAATGCAAATTCTGTTGGCTATAATTCAGGTACTATTTCTGTTGTCGTATCTGAATTTTTGTTTACCAAAATGGGTTAATTCAGGAGTAAGATCGATTTCTTTTAACTTCCCAGTGCAGAAAAGCATTACCATTTACATAAGTGGTTATATAAGTATATTTTTGGTAATGGCAAGTACACTCAGGAAACTTCTGCTTTAAAAATATGTAGTTGCTTGGGTTGTAATACAGTTTTTTTTTTATTTTTAATGTAAATGTCAGTCATTTGTAGAACAAATTTAATTTTTTACTAACCTTTTAGTTCATTTAAAAAAAAAAAAACAAACCACATCGAATGACTGCTTTATGATTTTACATTCATTTTTTACAGTCGTGTTTTGTTATTTAAAAAAATAAATGTTTGTTTATTTTTTACTGCAAATTGGGTTCATTTTTACTACAATTGGTAGTCATTTCTTGAACAATCAAAAACAAATGACAATGTTAGTTGAATTTACTGAATTTACTCATTTGCTTTAAACTACATTTGCAATGGTCTTTACTTACCTACATAGTATTCTAAGTGTACTTACAATTGTCATTACAATTCTCATTACTTTTATAAGCGGATGTCGCGGAAAATAATGACATATTATTATAACAAACCTTACGAGAATTAGAAAAATACGGAGGTTAGAAGCTCGTTATAAATGAAAAATAACATAAAAATAATCTCGATGTATATAAAAACAAAAAACTAATAGAACTGTAAAGAATAGATTTTATTGAATTTTTTTTTATTAAATGTGGCCAGACGGATTCGAACCTGTAGCTCCAAATTGTCAGTCAAGCGCTCTATCATCTGAGCTTTCTCGACATGTTGTAGTTGATAGATAAAAAAATAAATTCATAACATTTCAGCTTACAAAAAAATCAAAAATAGGTACTTATACACTGTGTTGCAAAACTATAATAACACTTTAATTTCACTAAATTTTGTAATTAAAAAAAAAAGTAGAAGATTTTAACCGGCATAAAAGTAAAACCAATGGAAAATTAATCATATTTAACAAAAAAAAAAACAATTCATTTATTTTTATTTTACTATTTAACCCTCAAACCGGCCTTATCTGTTTTGCAATAAAATTTAGAACACTAGTTAGGCACGAAAAATAAACAATATGTGTGTTAGGATTACCATTTATTTAAAATATTTATAATATTGTTTAAAAAGCTCTTCGGATAAAGTCGCATAAAAGCCGAACAATTCCGAATGTAGGAAAAAGCTCAGACACCCCCTCGACTAAATATAATGGCCATTAATGTAAAGGGAAATTTTAAATGCATCAGTGTGCAAAAAAACAAAAAACACATGAAACTGTACATCATGGCGTATGAAATTTCCCTGTATATTAATTGCTGGAGCCGCGCATGGCATTAATATACATATTTGTTAGCTTAATTAAACTATAATTCTTTAACAAAACGCCAGTTTGTCAATTAAAACACATTTTTTTAATAACAAAAATACTTTAAAATTATCGGAGATGTTTCGTATACCAGATAATGCGTCTTTTTCAGCTTTTTTCATATTTGTCTAAAATTTCTCTGAAACAATTCGATATAAGCCGAAAAAAAATAAAAATTACGTAATTTTTGACTGGCCAACTTTTTTTGCTGCCTTTATTAACCATTTTTTTTAAGAGTAGTTATTATAAAAACCACATTATTTGTGTTAAAGTAATGCAGAGAGTAATCTAGTATCATTATATGTATTCCCAAAAATAAAGGCATGTCATTACCGTTTCTCCACGGGGTTACTTTGTTTTAAATACATTTATGCCAATCATTGCAGCTGTTTGTACAAAAAAAAAAGATTGGCATCACTGGTTACTAATTTAAAATGCATGACTATTTTCATATGGCAATGCCTTTTTAAGCCACCCAACAAACAAAAAATTGTAATTTTTTAACAACCAGTCTAAAAATTATCCTATATGTATGGATCCATAAAGGTTCAATGTATGGTTTGTACATGCTCATAAGCATGCATGCATGTTAGGCCGGGTCGATTTGTATGGAGGCAAAAAATCGCTCAACGTTCAAGGAAAATCGTAAGAAAATAAGAAACTTTGCCGAAGGAACCATACCTCTAAAACGAATTCTGATGTCCTGACTTTTGACGCGAAGGGTCAAATTTTGAAAAAACCCACTTTGATATTTCAGAAAGTAGGAGGAATCTCTCCAAGATTATGGGAGATACTTCTTCTCCGGGAGACGCGCTAGCAGATTAATGCATAAATCGTCATTCTAGGGGTTAAAATTTAAGTTAAAAGAGGGCCTTTTTAGCCGTGTTTTTTTAGCAAAATGTACAAATCTCGGGATAGAGATATTTCAGAAAGTAGGAGGAGTCTTTCCAAGATTAGGGTCTCTATTTCTTCTCCGGAAGAAATAGAGTATAAATATATTCGATTGGGTTGGATTCGATTGGGGCACTTTAAATGGGTCAAAGTGGGATTTTTTTAAATTTCACCCTACGGGTCAAAAGTCGGGACATCAGAATTCGTTTTAGAGGTATGGTTCCTTCGGCAAAGTTTCTTATTTTGATCCCTAGAATACGATTTTCCTTGAACGTTGAGCGATTTTTAAATCGACCCGCCCTAATGCATGTCCCTACATGGATACATAAATCTACATAGGTCCATATATTTCCATACATGTGCATTAAAGACATTTGGGGTAATATCTACATGTTACATGTTTGATCATACATGCATGAACATGTATGGTCATGTATGCATATGTATGGAGGTATATGGAAGCATGTAGAGACACGCATTCATGTTTATGAGCATGTACAAACATACATTGAACCTTTATTAATCCATGTATGAAAATTTTTACCATGGAAACTATCTTTTAAAAATATGCTTACCTGGCCAGAGCCATTCTAACATGGGAAAGTCCTCCAAGAGGTAACGATATTGAATCCACTTTGATGAATTTTTTTTTAACCAGCTTCCGAAAGTAAAAATTCCCAATTATTTTAATTTTATTTTTATTTTTTAATTTTTTTTAAATAAACAAACGCTGTTTTTTTTTTTTTAATTAAAACAAATAAAAAATCACGCGATATATGTTTAGACAATTAATTGTGTTTATTTGTTATTAATATTTACAATTTTTTTAATATTTATATTTATAATGGGTTTTCAATATTAATACTGCTTAATATTCATTTGTTTTATATTTTTATAAATATTTTAACAACTCAAATGTTTTGTGAATTGTATTTTAAAATATTATTATTTTTTTTATTTTGCATCACAATTTTTTTATATTTTCTGTTTATTTTTTTTTTTTTTTTTTGTTTATTTTTCTTAATGAATTTATTATAATTTGTTTTACTTTGTTCTTATAACATTTAGTTTTTTGTTTAGGAAAATCGAAAATTGTTTAAATTTTTGTATTAAATAAAATAGCATATTTTATTTTATTGTTTTAAAAAAAAAAAGAGTACATATCAATGCAATGAAATGTTTATAGAATGCCATCTTATTTTAATTTAAAATATATGTTCTTTTAATTTTTTTTTTTTTTTTTTTTTGTAATAATTTCAAGACCTTTAAAAAAAAAAGAGAAACATGCTAATTTTGTTAAAATATTGCCCAATTCAAGGTGACAATGATGATATTTCGTCTGCGTATTTATGGAAAACTTTATCGATTTCAAAATTTTCTGTTTTTGAATTTCATCAGAAAAAGAACAGAACCAATACGTGATTTAAATTATTTTTTATTTTCTTTAATAGGAAGATATATTTCCAATGTTAAATATTTGAAATGCAAAAAAATTTTAAATAAATACGGAAATTAAAGGCGTGAGCTCATATATATGTGTGTGTGTATGTAACGAATGTTGCATGTTAAACGAAAATGACAATAATTAAGATGGTAATAAATTACAATTGCTAACTAAGGTTGTTCATTTCACGCACGCTTATTTAAAAACGATATGGTAACTCTATTGCAGTTATAGTAAAACGTCAAAATACCATCTGTGACATTTCTACTAACAAAATTAACATTTGATTCGAATGATTTATTAAATTTGAAATAAAGTCCGTTTCATATTCATAACCCATGCTTGAATTTTGTAATTGGGTATGAATTGGCAGAATGTCAGTTATTAAAATATTTATTTGGTTTGAATCAATTGTGTATTGTTGTTAGCGGTATTGAGTATTTTTTGAAAGCCTTTCTTCACATAGTATAATAATTATATTCCAGGTAACTTTTTTTGGTTTTTCAAAGGAGTCCACCATTTTAAGCGACTTTTTTATAATCAGTTTGTACGAGGCGGTCCCAAAACTAGCTAACCTGAGGTATTGGGGAAAAGTGGCAACCTTATGAAACATATGTTTTAAGTTCAAGGCGCTACGTTGTTTAGTATTTTTTCTTTTTTTCGAGCCATCAATAATTAAGGATCTCAGTAAATTTGTAAACATGGAAAAAATTTGTCAGCGGTTTGTAATTCAACACTTTCATTTGAAAGGTGTAAGTCCAACCAATATGAAAGCCGAGCTAGATTCTACTTTGGGGATCACTGCTCCTTTGCTTATGACTATAAAATATTGGGTGGCAGAGTTTAAACGAGGCCGTACGAGCTGCCAAGAAAAACATCGTAGTGGTCAACCACTTAAGGTGTCCACGACAGAAACGGAAAAAATCTACATAATGGTATTGAATGATCGTCGGCAGAAGGTGCCTGAGCTGGCTGAAATGATAGGCATTTCAAAAAGTGCTGCACATCGCTGTTTCGCCGAAATAAAGCCGAGTTTCAGAGTCGATTCGTAACCATGGATGAGACATGGGGATAACAAATTGGACCTGAGATAAAGGAACAGTCAAAGCAGTGGACTGGAATTGGAGAATCGTGTCCAAAGAAGGCGAAGATAGTTCCATCTGCAGACAAGGTCATGGCGTTTGTTTTTTTAAAAGGCCAAAGCGCATAAATTTCATTGATTATCTTTAAAAAGGAAAAACAATTAACGGCGAGTATTATGCTAACTTATTGAAGCGTAAAGTAATGAAATTAAGGAAAAAAAAGGCCGTATTTGGTGAAAAAGAAAGTGTTTCATCCAGACAGTGCACAAAAATCAATAAATTAAAGCTCGAATTGCTTAATCACGCACCTTATTCAACAGATTTAGCTCCCTCCGATTATTTTCTATTTCCAAACTTTAAAAAAAGTGCTCTGTGGTAAAAGATTTGTTAACAATGAAGAGGTGGAGAGGAGCTAGACAGTTTTTACTATATCGAAGCTATTTAATATCGCTACGAAAAGTGTATCGAGCTAAAAGAAGATTATGTTGAGAAATAAAAAACTTTTTCCCAAATTTGTTGTGTTTTTTTTGTTAGGCCGGCTAATTTTGGGACCGACAGTAAATTGCCAAACGAAACCTAAATTTCTGATTCGGAAAGAGGTAAAATTTTGGATTTTACAACCCGAAAACTAACAATTTCCAAAAGTTCACGATTAATTGGCCGAAGTGAAAGGATAATCGCCTATATTAGGAATGATAAGGCAAATTATGGAACAAGGAAGAGAATTGGAAGAAAATCCAAGTTGTGTAATCGTGCTACACGCATGTTTTAAAACGCTGCAAGTAACTCTATGCGCTAGTTTCCCTATTTCTGAGCAAATCAACAGCTTGTGGAGTTCGAAATGCATCCGAAAATATTGTTAATTTTTTTTTCATTAATTAATTCTTTCTTACACTCGAGGTGATATTTTCGGACGAGAAACAATTGAATTTGGACGGACCATACGAAAATACCCACTATTGGCGCTATATACGTAAAGAAAAATGATACTTTCACGTCGGAATTTTGATGGCGGTAATGTCATGATGTGGGGTGCGTTTTCTTCAGCAGGTAGGCTGGTAATTCAGTTCACATCATCAAGAATGAATAGTTATACTGCAGTATTGCAATGCAGTTTGGTATCATTTCTAGGAGACCACACCAATGAAAACTGGATTTTCATGCAAAACCAAGCAGGAGCTCATACCAGCAACGAAACTGAAATGTAGTTTCGCGAAAGAAACATTCCACTTCCCGACTGTCATTCATGTCATTGGTAAGGTTTATGCTAATGTTGAAGAGCTAAAACCTGCAATTTTAGCGGTCAATTTTTTAGTGGTCAACTTATTACAAAACTTAATCAGTTGTATGCATAAAAGATTATTTGAACTAATAGAAATGAATGGTTGAGTATTAAAAAGTTAAAAATGCGCTTTGTCTTAAAAAAAAAATTCATCTGGGTTATAAACATAAAACTCAGAGAATATGGTTTCTGAAAAAAATCCTTTTCTCGACATCGTTATTATAGTTTCGATATTCTCTAAAATGAAACAAATGATTATTTCCACATTCACAAGAAATTTTCTATAAGATTTCATCAGTTTTTTAAAAAGTTTATCGGTAAAGTTAAAGTTAAAAGTTGTTTGTAAAGTTGTTTCCATGGAATATACAGTTAAATTACCAAAGAAATACATTTTTAACTTTCTGTCTGTTATTCAATAAACTAAATGAACAAAAAAACTGACTTTCGGTAATAGTTAAAATATTCAGTTAAAATTTTCTATTTAAAACAAAAAGTTGTTATATTATATTGAGTGTTGAAATAAACGAAAAAAATCTTTTGTTTTTTTTTACCGATTTTGGCAGTTAAATTTTCAACAGTTGAAAATAAACTAAAAAATACAATTGTTTTTAACTGATTTTCAATTAATTAAATGTGTATATTCAGTAGTCTTTACGGAAAAATATTGTGAGTGCAGCTGTCAAAATTAAATTAACTTGATTAGTTTAAATCAAGGTTGGCATTCAATAACTTTTCATAATAACAGCAGTTGGCTACCACAGTAACACTAAGACCGAAATTAACATTTTAAAAAAGCGATTCCATTAAAGACATGTTTCTTCTTATGTAACCAGTTTTATTTTTCTATTTTAGCCGTTTGATTTTGAAATATCTTGGAACTAAAGCCAAAATAAAGCAGGGACCGTAATCATTATGAGTTTTATAATAAAAATTACGCAATAATGATTATGTTATGAGTTTTAAGGATTGTCTTCAATGGTAATGATTATTTTGAGTAATAATAAAAAAAATCCGCAATAATCATTATTTTTGAGCAAAAAAAATAAAACTCAAAAATAATTTTTTTAGCTCAAAATAAAACTCGCTTTCATGTAGGTGTAAATATATATACATATTAGGGTGGGGCAATTAGTATGGAAGGAAAAAAATCTTAATGGGGGCTTCGCGTTTCTGATTCTTGGGATTGTACTGAGCAAAAAAGTCCACTAGACCATACGTCTACGGTGAAAATCGAGCTTCCAGATTTTGACTTTACGGCAAAAAAGCCCTATTTTGAAATTAATAATTAACCCCTTAAACCCCAAATATTAATCTGCTAGAGAATCTTCCAAAGAAGAGATTGATACCATAATCTTGGATAAGCTCCTCCTCCTTCCTGAGATATGTCCATCCCACACATTGTTACTTTCACAAAACACGGCAAAAAAAGTCCTATTTTAACCCCTTAAACCTCACCCACAAATATGATTGATGCATTAATATGCTAGAGAATCTTCCAAAGAAGAGATTGATACCAAAATCTTCGACAAGCTCCTCCTACTTCCTGAGATATGTCCATCCCACACATTGAAAGTGAGTTTTATTTTGAGCGAAAAAAATAAAAATCATAAATAATGTTTATTTTTGAGTTTTATTTTTTTTGTTCAAAAATAATGATTATGGCTGATTTTTTTTATTATTACTCAAAAATAATCATTACCATTGAAGAAAACTTTAAAAATCAAAAATTTAAAAATCATGACCGATATGCAAAGATTGTCAAAAAATAATAATAATGGTGCAATAAATTTTTTTTATGTCTCTTCTAAGTGATTGATTTTTTGATTCAAAAAACGAGCAATAATCATTATTTACGGTCCCTGAAATAAAGCTAAAATAACGAAACGACGATTTATAACGTTATT
The DNA here is from genome assembly GCA_021234595.1 of Delia radicum. NCBI lineage: Eukaryota > Metazoa > Arthropoda > Insecta > Diptera > Anthomyiidae > Delia > Delia radicum. Next base: position 43,753,855 of record CM037851.1, read on the forward strand.
TTGTTGATTTAAACAAAATATAATGTTCTACCCATTTTGGAAAAAGAAAGTTAGTAAGAAGTAAACCCTGTGATATTAAAAGACACTATTTGAATCGTAGTTTTAAAACTTTCATATCGGCATTGTTGTGGGTGGGCTAGGCGACTACCGTTATAATAAAAAGGTAGTGTTGCCAACCATGGTTTACAATTTAAAAAAATTTAAATCAAATATCCACAAACACTACTCCCTCTTTCCTCCCTCCCATACCCTATTTTCCTGATCAATACAATGCACTGCATGATTAGGGGGCATCCCCTGAGTATTGGTTAAAATTAAAAAAAAAAAAATCTAAATTTCATTGACGTATTTCAGAAATATTGTTAAACTATTTAAAATAAATTCAAGAGAAAACATTGCAAAGGTGTTGGAAAATTAAATAAATAAAAATTATAATAAAAACGGCAAAAAAATAAATAAAGTACAAAATTCAAAATTCCATTCCAACAGTCAGTCAGTCGTCATTCAGTAAGAGCGTGTTTTATTGTATCTAAGTATAAAATTAAATCATCTACAAGGTTCTTCCTATGTTTAGATAAAGGCACATACAATAACAGACAACGCTAAACGAAAATTCTAAAATACAATAATAATAATAATAATTGTTTAAACAAATGCGAGAGAAATAGCAATAAAAAAACAATATAGAAAACAATAACTTTTAGATCAATTTAAATTTCATTATAAATATTCTCTTGGAAGAGCAGAAAAATTCTACAATGATCTCATAAGAGAGCTGCAGCAGCACGCTATCCCAAAATTTACAGTCAATCAAAAAAGTTTAGGTACACAAAGAGAATTTTTGTGGTCGAAAAATAATGAAAACTTTCAGTAAAGTAATGAAAACTTTCCGTAGGTTAATGAAACCGAAATTGAACGAAAAATTTCTTAAATTTAATGAAAAGCTTCATTCTTTTTTATTAAACTACCCAGCAAAACTTGGGCAATAGGTTGGTATTACGGAATATGTTATCTGGTAGTAAGTTAAGCTCCTCACATTTGCAGTACTTCGCAACTGTTGGTATGATTGACTCCCCATTAGTAACACCAAATTCACATGTTTAAATGTTGTTATGGTTGAGATAACCAAAATCGTACCATTTTGAAAAATTGTTTTCTTCAAAACTAATTGACTAAATAAAATAAAATAAAATGTATGATTTAAGTAGGCTATAATCTTCTCAATTTATTTCAATAAAAAAGGTTTTAGAAATTTAATATAGTTTTGTAAAAAATGGCTGTAGAGCCATTTTTCGAATATAATAAAAATTAAAGCGTTTCCATACGTTTTATAGCAAAAAATGTTAAATTACCATATTCCACGGTTAGAAAAGTCATTAAAAACTTCAATGAATGCTTGTCAATTGAAGGAAACTGGGGAAGGGGTTGTGAGCATGGCCAAAGGGATCTAAAAGCAACGGAAAAGGTAATAGAAACTTTTAAAGAGGATCCTACCATTTCAACTCGAGCAGTCGCGAGTAAAATCAAGAAATCGTAAATTTTGTTCAGAATGTAAAAAAAACGTAATGGACTCAAGTGTTATAAAGCTCAGATATGTCCATACAGGAATGGATATAAATTTTTTAATGATTGTTAGATTTTATTTAAAAAAAAGCTAAGTATTACTACACTCAGGTAAAAAAGGACCATCATATTGATGAAATTGTTTCATGAATCGCTTGCCATCAATTATTCATCATATTTATGAAGTTTTCATAAAAGATTTATAAAAATTTATGACAAATGTTTCATAGATCTTCATCATAAGAAAGTTTAATAAACTTTGTGAAAATAGATTTTTCCTTTTTAGATAAAATAGTGAAATTTAGAACCCAAAGAGAGAAATCCGACGGATTGGCATCCGGTCAATTTTAGGGTCATTGGTCTGTCGAAATAATGTACGGAAAATTGTTTTTTAACCACTCTTCACGAGAGCTTTATGTAAAGGTGCTGAGTCCTGTTTGAAGGTGTTGCATTCATTTTAACGTCAGGTTCAGAACTCGAGCGGTGATCGCCCATCGGCAGATACTGCTGTCCAAAAAATAATGTGATGTAGTGCTTGGGTTCGAATGGCCAATCTTTGTTTCAAATTATTAGACGATCACTACTTTAACCAGGCCCGATCATTTTGTTTGTTAACATATTGTTCAATTGGATAATTTTGCTCATCCTTCGCTCTTTTTCGCCCAGATAATAAAGGATAAAGAAGGACATATTGAAAATATTAAATAAATTTTTAAAATTTGTTTACTTTTGTATTAATACTTAGTTATTTTTAATAAAATCTTACAATAATTTGAAAAGTTATATCCATTTACATTAGTAACACATCAATTGCGCCACCCTGTAAATACACTCATAATAATCCATGCATTAAAGTACGAAATTATGGTCAAAACTTCAAAAAATTTCGTTAATTTTCGTTTATTTTACAAAAAATTTGGTTATTTTGACATTTTTTCGTAATTTTATGCATGGATTATTATCAGTGTAAATTTAAAGTTACACAAAAATTACACATTGAAGTAAGTACACATGGACTACAGAAACCAATCAAAATTACACTCAATTTGTGTAATTACACAAGAAGTGGAAACATTGACCACACAGCAAAAAACTTTATATACAGTGGAAATTTTATTGGCTGAAAAATAATGAAAATTTTCAGTAAATCAATGATATTAAACGAAAAATTTCTTAAAATAAATGATGAAAACAGGTTTTTAATGAAACTTCTTCATTGAGTGTATGAAAATTTCAACAAAGTATATTATTAGGGTTGCCATTCGTACTGTTTTAAACAGTACATGTACTGTTTTTTGAAAAATGTACTGTTTTATTCACAACACCTAAAACAGTACGCAAAAGTACTGTTTTTTTTGATTTGTACTGTTTTTGTACTGTTTTTTTGTATATTTTACATATTTTTATATAAACAAGTTTTTTTGCGTGTACAAAGAATATATATTTTTTTAACCATGTTTTTTTTTGTGTGTACAATAGTTTTTTATATAAATTTTTTGAATCTCCCTGTGTTAATTCCACTTCGTTTCTTTGTACATATATAAGTTTGGTCTGTTTACTTTTCAAGCAATGGATGTTTGTAAACACAATTTTTTTTCATGACACTGCCCAATGCAAAAAGTAATGGCGTCCAAACTAATAATTTTAGCCAATTTGGCGAAATTTATTTAATTTGATGAAATTTAGTCAATTTTAATTCTTTAGAGGATGTAAACTTGACGAAATTTTGTTGATTTGAATAAAATTTGTTAAATCTTAAAAAAAAATTGACAAAATTTCGTTAAAGATCTACAAAAATTTTTTTGTTGATTTTACCTACGCTATTTGGTTCGGTGTATTAACTTATTTTAAGTAAATATGTGATGTATTGAAGTAAAAGTTATGTTAACAATAAATACAAAAATGTACTGTTTTTTTTTTGAAAAGTACTGTTTTTTTTTCATCAATGTACCTTTTTTCCACTTTTCAAATATGGCAACCCTATATATTATATACACAGCGAAATAAAGTGCCAACCGAATTGAAAAGTGTATTTTAATCGAAACAACTTATAAATTTAGTTAGTACAACGATGTTTACATTAGATATCTGAATAGTTTGGGTGTTGCAACTAAAATTCAGTTGAATTCACCGAACTTTGCTGTGAAAACTAACGTTCAGTTGTACCAACTGACTAAAATTCGTAATTTTACGAATTTGAGTCGAAGAACTCGAATTTCAGTTGGCAAACGGCTAAATTTTTCTCTGTGTGTATTTTTCATAAAATTTAACAAAAAAAAATGCATTAGCAAAAGTTTCAATAGACGAATTCTAGTGCAATTTCATTAACTCAATAACATCATGCAGATAATTCTATGAATGTACTAAAATTTTATGAAATTTTAGAATTAAGGAACTATGCAAATAGATTTACAACTTAAAAGATTCAAAAGAAAATTTCAAATGTATAATAAATTTGTACTTTTCTGGACATAGTTACGAATTTTCATTTTGCCTTATTATTGTTAGCTGTGTTTGTGATGTGACTGCCTATCACTGTTTTCTACAACGATTTTAACCACTTTTAACGTATTCCGTCTTTCAACAGTCAAAATTATTTGAGATAACGTTAATAGCCATGTCACACAAGCAGCGATTATTGGCCAGCGCATGCTCCATAATGTTTATTGAAATTTTTAATAGAGAGCTTTTTATGTTTGTATGCGTTTTCGTGGAGGTTGTGCACGTATAGTATAACTGTTAAAGCTTGTTTATTATTGTTTTATTTTTTTTTTTTTTGCTAACTTCTTTATGTTCTTGTTTGTTCGCTCATTAATCAACAAATTATAATGAAGCACATGTTTTTCTAGTTTTTTTATGTTTTCTTTTTTTTTCTGACGTTTTATGCCTTACGAACATAGTAATTATAAAATGCAAAAAAACAATCGCATAAATGCAAAAAAAGTATTGCCATTCATTTTTGCACAAACGAGTTTAGTATATACAGTGTCGCGCAAAATAACAGCAACAGAATATACGTAAATATTTGATTTGAAATAATTCATCTTCAAGGTCGGTAAGAAAAAAGATTTTTATTTGGTACTATATAATGAGTATATAAAAATCCTGATTAAACTAAAAATGTGGGAAATGTCAAATAAAAATATGGAAGATCCTAATATGAGGCTGTGCAAAACAAAAGCAACAAAATGATAAATGTTTAGCATTGTTCTGAAAAATTAGTTTTATCTACATTTTATAGCTATTTCTGGTAAAAAGATTAATATTAAATTCGTATTCAACCAGTTTCTATTAGTTTTTTGTAATAATAAAGTTTATAGCTATTCAGAATTCACTAAATTGTAATTTGTATGACATTGAACTTAGTTTTCATACTACATATTTCTCAATTTTTTAGCTGGGCATATAAAATTTGTATTATTATTAGTAGTCGTACACTTAGGATATTATGTAGGTAAAGACAACAGCAATAGTAGTAAAAAACAAATGAAATTTCACTTGAAGAAAGGACAACTAACATTTTATTGAATTCAACTAACATTTGTCATTGTTTTAATGTTCAAAAAATTAGTAACAATTGTAGTAAAAACAAACCACATATGCTAGTAAAAATAAACACACATTTACTATTTTTATTTTGTTAAATAATAAAAAACAGCTGTAAAAAAAATGAATGAAAAATCATAAAACAGTCATTTGATGTGGTTTGTTTTTTTCAATGAACTACAAGTTTAGTAAAAAATTAAATTTGTTCTACAAATGACAGATGTTTAAAGTAAAAATAAAGAAACTGTATTACAACACAAACAACTATATATTTTTAAAACAGAACTTCCCTGAGTGTAATACCTGCTATTTTTAGTTGCATTTGTTTTAAAAAAAATGTAAATACTAGATACTATACTAAATACTATTTTTTAGTTCCCATACCAAAATTATTATTATTATGGTTTTTTTTTTTGTCTATTGTGTTATCGACTAAACCCTAAATTTACTACTAAGCCATAAATATATGACAAATAAAAAAGTCGAATAGTCGAAAGCAAAAGTCGACTTTTTCATACACTCAGTGAGTAAAGAATTACCTGCTGCTGTAAATATTTGTAGTTGTTTGAGTTGTAATACAGTAATCTTTATTTTTAAGTGAAAAAGCAGTCATTTGTGGAAGATATTTCATTTTTGACTACATATGTAGTTCATTAAAAAAAAACAACATCAAACTACTGCATTATGATTTCGCATTCATTTTATACAGTAGTTTTTTTATATAAAAAAAATATATGTTTGTTTATTTTTTACTACATATGTGGCTCATTTTTAATACAACTGTGGTTCATTTTTTGAACAGTAAAAACCAAATGACAATTTTAGTTAAATTAACTGAAATGTAAGTCGTCCTTTTTTCAAATGAAATGTAATTTGCTTTTAACTACATTTGCAGTGGTCTTTACCTACATAGTATTCTAAATATAAGAATATAGCCGACTTTTCCATCAGAAGAAAGTCGAGTTCAAAAAGCCGAAAAAATGTCAAAGAAGTCGATTTATAGAACCATATATTTACTCTTCATAACATAGTGGTATGTGGAAATGAGCTTTGTATTATACCAGAGCCTGCAATAACGTTATAATGCATAGATATGTTACAAATTATGCTGAGCCGAGTATTAACAATTAAATTTGGTCCGGTTTATTAACTTCATTGAAGAGAAAGAGTTAAAATTTTGAAATAGTTCCATATTAACCGTACTTCTTTTTATCCAAAGTTTATATGACCGACTATTCGAAATCAATATTTGGACACATTTGGTAACTATTAAATGTATATTAATGTGACTGATTTTATATTAGTATAAAAATTTGCGATTTAAAGATCCACAAATTGGAAATAATAAGCGGCCTTAGTACAAAATCGTTTAAATTTTGATTTATTGAATTTTTAAAGTTTATATACTTTAAAATTGCAAAAATATGTTTAAAATAAGTATTTTACCAAAAGTTAAAAAGAAATTTATAAAACTTTTATTTTCATAAAAATACCTAAACATTTTTTATTTTACACAGCCTCAATATTTTTTTTTTATCATTTTTTGAATATACTTTTATATACTCTATTAAATAATATAAAATATCAAATCAAAATCTTTTTACTAACCGACTTGGAAGATGAGATATTTCAAATCAAAATTTTAGTGTATTTTGTAGCTTTTGTTTTGCGCGACACTGTAAATTTATAGTAAAATGTCAATGTTAAAAAAAAATCAAAGCAAATTGAAAAAAAGCTTTTTTATTTATCGAGTGGAACTTTTTGAAACTGAAAAAATATTCAAAAACAAAATTTCGAATTCTTTGATGATTTCGTAAAAAAAAAACATGGTTGCCAGATGTTGAATAATACATATTAATATATTTACCGTTGAAAAGAGAGCCATAGAAAACAATTTTCCTCTAAAACGACAACTGATATAAATCAATAAGCTCTAAAGTAAGAGAAGTCATTTGTTATTATAACTTTTTTTAAACGTAAGATTTACCCAAAGGTTAAGTTTTTTAATAAAGTCATATTATATTAGATAAAATTATATAAAGCTCCATGTTAGTTTTTTTAATCATGTAGATCTAAAAAAAGGTTAATTTGAAAAAGAGCTATCAAAAATTAATAGTTCAAAGTAGGCACGACACATAATTTTACAAAAAAATTTTCTTTTTGTGTCACGCAACGAAAAAGTCTTGAAACCCCTGGCTTAGTGTTTGTAGTATGATTTTTGGACTCAGCCACCAAAAATACATAAAATATGTAAGTCGAATAATTTGGTAGAACTAGAATTGGATTTTGGACCACTGTGTAGTATAGGAAACTTTTTAGATCCTCCTTTTTATCATCCATATTCTCATAATTTTCTTAAAACTTTAGATGAGAATTTTTTTGTTTTAATTTTATCCGTAAATATTCTCATATCAATGAGCGCTTTTGAAATTGATTATATTTTAGTCACTTTTTTCAAATCTTTCATTGTAATCAAAAAATCCGGCAACACCTTATTTTTGTTAGTATTTATTATACAAAAAAATTCACTTGACCCCACCGATTTTTTAGCACATACAAAATTGGTTGTCATATTTACATTCTACTCTCTGCACACAACAACTCCCTACGTTTGCACACTCTCTCAATAAAAGCTTTCATTATTTTTGTCGAAAAATTCTTAATACAACCCCAAAAAATTACCATATGTTTTTTTTTAAACTGGCAATGCTGTTGGAAATATACCGAAATACTAAAGATTGTTATGAATAGAAAGGGGGAATAGATTGAAGAAGAAAAAACAACAATAACAACAACAAATGTATAAAAGATTCAACTAAATTATTAGAAAACTTGCAAATGACTAGAAAAATGTTAAAACTTTAACAGATTTGTTTATTTGTAATTTAAAAGAAATCTAGTCAGATGTTTTGGTGAATTTTTTAGCTGACGTTTTTTTTTTTTTAATTTTTGCCTTGGTTAGTTGAGTTGAGATTCTTTTTGCATTTCTTGTTTGTTCACTTTGAAAATGTGGTGATACTACTATTCTCATCATTTTAACCACCATCTTATAGGTGTTGTTGTATAAGTAGGTGTACTTGAAAATCATGGTGTATGACTAACGTGACCAACTATTTTTGATCAAAAGGCGGGACTAGGCAGACGAACAATCGGGATTTTGGTACAAAAAGCGCTATATGTCAATTATTTTGTCCAAAAATACGAATTGGATCAAACTTGAGTGAAGTTATTGTCATTTCAAAAAAAAAATTGTCGCAATAGAAAAGTTTTCCATTTTTTTTAGAAATTATTTTTATAAAAAATGTTTGAATTAAACACCCAGAAAAAGGATTGGTTGGAATTCAGTCGAAACCATTCAAATTTATTTGAAATTATGTTATTTTTTTTTTTTTTTTTTGAACTACGAATAAGCGATTAATAAAGCAAAATGCTGTACTGGAAATTAAAAAGAGGAAAAAAAACAATCCAGTTTTCAATTATTGGTATTTCCAATCAACTTTTCAAATAAAACTCGGTTAGTAATTGAGTACGGTAGAAGCCGCCATTTATTTTGAGATAATAAAAGAGAATTGGTATCATCTATCAATTTTGTTTAAAAAATTGTCGATAATCAGAAGTGGTTACTGCAAATACGGTATTCGCAATTAAATATGCCACTAAATTAGAGGTTCAGTAGTAACAACGGAATTGTGGATTGCATTGTTTAAAGAACTATTGATTGGTATTGATAAACGAATTTGAGACAATGTTTGTTTTGCTAACAAAATATTTAAATTCAAATTTAACAGTCAACATTTAAAAGTTGGTGTGTTGTAGTGGGTAGAGAGTTTGTCTTATACTCCGGAACTTCACAGTTCAAATCTCGGAAAAGATAAACACAAAAAGATTTTTTTAATTAAAATAAATTATTAAAATGTTTAAATAGCAAATAAAGCAATGAAAATCAAAAGTGATTGTGGTGATTGTAGGACTATTAATCTGAAGGCGACCTCGGTTCAATACCAGAAAAATTAAAAAGTTTTTTAATTTCAATAAAATTTTGTGGAATGTAATAATATCTATTTCGAATGTAATATTAGGTTAGGCAACTGAATTTTAGCTTTCACGACTAAAAATATAATTTAACATTACGATAGTTTTCGTAACTGCCAGAATTCGATTGACAACAAATGCATTCATAATGCAAATGCAATTTTTGATTGCATTTTGCACTTGTTGTCATTTATGAAAAATGTATAATATTTCAATAATATATACATACTATATACATACTTTGACTTTTTTGGGACCAGAATGCAAACCATTTTTAATGATTTTTTCAAAAATAGCTTCCAACACTTTACCATATAAAAAGAAAATATTTTATTTTTAAATTTTTTTTTTTATAATTTTTAGTTATATCAAAAAATCATAAAAGCACTGAACTTTGAATAGTATTATCGTCAGAAAGCTAGCGTCTGAAAGCTATAGTTGTGTACTTTACGATTTGAAATACAAAAATAACGTTTCTTTTTCAAAAATGCATTTTATGGCTTTCATTAAAAAATCGCATTTGCATTTAAAATGCATTTTATGTACCAATGTACCATCGTAAACAAGACTACTAGAGCTTTGAAATGACTGTAAATTTTGTAAATTATGGAAATAGACAATATACTTTTTAAAGATAATGCTATTTAAAATTCAGTGCTGTTTTATTTTTTTTTTTTTTTGATAAAAGGAAAATTTAAAATTCTAAAAAACCAAAAACAAAAAAATATTTTTATATGCAAAAATGTAGTAAGCTGTTTTTGAAAAAAAAAATATTAAAAATAGTCAGCTTTCTGGTCCCAAAATGTCGAAGTTGTTATTTATTCCAAAATCTAAGGAGGAAATGAAATGAAAAATGCAAAACGCATTAAAAAATTACATTATGAATGCATTTTTGTAAAAAAAAGTGGTAGTTTTTTAATATCAATAGATACTTTCGCATGCATTTTAAATCTTTAAAATAGTCCAACTACTTCAGTAAACATGACTTTCCAAAGTTAACTACTTTTAAAATTTTTGGATTTTTTTTTAAACTGCAAGACGGCAATAAAAACGCGATTTTACAAATTTTGCAGAAACTGAAAACGGTGGTGACTAATAGACATCCTAGAGAATATGTGTACAAAACATAATGGCATTTAATGACCTCTGGTCAGATTTTCCGTCGATCTATCATAGATATCATGGATATTCATATATATATATATATATCATGGATATTCAGATATCCTCTCTCTATAAAAAATTAAGAATTAAATTGATATTTTCTTTGAATGGTTAAAAATCGGGTTTACAACTACGAATGCACATTTTAGTTTCGATTCGGAACTAATCAAAAATTTCGAAATCCCTTCACTGTTTATGACACAATACAATTATAATAAAAACTCCAAAAATTCTAAAATATTAAAAATAAAAACTCCTAAAATATTTAAAATAAAAATTCCTAAATTTCTAAAATATTAAAAAATAAAAAATATATTCAAATTAAAAATCTATCTATAGCTGAGTTTACATAGCTCAAAATCCGGTTTAAAATAGATTTCGAAATCTAGTTCGCGTATCATTTTATACACTATCATATGATCGAAATCTAGTTTAAACTGAGTTTCTTCGAAATCCGGTTTAAAATAGATTTCGAAATCTAGTTCGCGTATCATTTTATAGGAAATCTAGTTAAACTAGGTTTCTTAAAATATAAAAAGCTGAATTTTGGTTTAAAAAGCGGGGAAAATTGCAAGCAGGTCAGACTTTAAAAAGCGTGAAGGAAGGTTGGTTACGTATGACCTCAAACAAATAAAAAAAGTTATTAAATACAAGTAAAAGGATTTTTTTTCAGAAATATCTATAAAAATTTTACTATTTTTTTTTCTTAATCTTGTTTATCTAAAATGAAGTTACCATATATTTGGGTTTTTATGAACTTTAGACACAAATAAAAGAAGTAGTATTGCCAAGTTAGGGTTTCCCCCTAAATTTAGGGGGTTTTTACTTGTTTAGGGTGATTTTAGCGGTGTAACAATTTGCTAGGTGGAAATTTGGTTGGTAAAAATATGATTAAAAGACGTAATTCTGCCCATGTAAAATTAAAATATTCGGTTAGATTCTTATTTTTGTCAATTTTTTTGGCATAATTTTTACTTTTTTTTTTTGTTGTTAAAATTTAAGTCACTTTACTGCGCTGTTAAAATAAAATTTCACATTTTGACTATGAAAACAGTAAAACAGTAAAGAATTTTGAATAAAAACTAAAAAATTTATCAAATTTTAGGAAAAATAATTTTCAGGAGGATTTTTTGGTAGTAGAGTTAATCTAGGGGGCTGTTATGTACAGTTTTGGGGGATTTTTAGACAAAAATTCTTGGCAACACTGAAAAGAAGAGTATTCTTGATTTGTAACGATTTTTAGACAAAAATTTGCAAACATTTTTTACACACACATACATACACACACAGAGAGACTCACATTCAATTAACATTTGACTTGAATATTTATTTGGGTATGACCTACGTTTTTTTTTTTTTTTTGTTTCAAAGTAAACGTTAATTTTCTAGATTTTTGTTTTTACACAATCTATATAGTGAATCTATATTCAGTTGAAAATATTAACTTTTAATTCATTACAAAAAGCACGTTTTGCAACATTTTAACAATTAAGGTCACGTTACACTTTAACACAAACTTTCAGCAGTAGAGACACAATTCAACGTCACTTTGTATTTATTAAATTTTGTTTACGATTTTTTCAAACTTTTTTTCAAAATTCTTGTTTTAAATTGAAAATTTTCATATTTTTTTGTTCGTTTTACAGGAAATTGTATCATTTAAAATAGATTTTTTTGTATGGTCGTCGTTTCGTTTAATATCGAAAAAGTGTAAAATGAAAATAATATACTAATGACAACTGAGTTTTCCCTCTTACACTACACACACCATTCGGTATTATTATTACGTTTTTTTCGATTTCTTCTACCATATACTAACTACACTTTTTTATCACACAATGCACACAAACAAGACTTTTGTATACATGAAAATTTGTTGTTCTCTCTACGCGCAGCAGCTGACGACTGAAGAGCTTTTTTCTTACATTTACTTTGCACTTAATAACCGTAGTTTAGCAAAAATTCAATAGAAACAACCCCCCCCCCCCCCCCCCATTCAGTTAGTATTCACCTATGAGAGTATTAAGAGCGTACGGCATTGCCAGTTGTAAATTTTTTTTACATTTTTTATTGTTATTCGCTGTTTGTTAAAAATACTATAGATGTGACCGTAATTTTTTCGTTCGCTATTCATGTCAAGAATATTGGTCTATTGTTGGTATTACTTTTTTTAGTTTGAAAAGTTGCCACCTTACTTAATTTAAAGTTAAAAAATCTAGATTTTATTTAGAAAGGAAATTTTTTGACTGACTTACCTTATTTGTTTTAATTGGTTTGTTGTTGAATTTTATCGATATTGAATTCAAAGCCCAATTTAAACAAGGATGTAAATCTGGAATAAAGGATTTAAATTTTTTTAAATAAAATAGAAAAATACAAGGAAATAATGTTGAAATAAATTTTCATATGTATTTGATAAATAAAATACACGGAGAAAATTTAATTCGTAAATTTTCTTTACAAAGTAAACGAAAATTTTTTGAAAATCAATGAAAAGCTTTAAACTTTTTTTTTGTAACAAATTTTTTAATAGGTTAGGTAAGGTTGAAGAGAGGAATCGGTCACTAAGGTCATGACAACATTTTTGTATGAAAACATCTTTAAAATTTAAAAATTTTAGATTTTTTTATAAGCTATATTAAAGCAAAGAACATAAAGACTAAAGAAGAACCAAGGTACTCAACATCTGTTGAATTTTATATGCCAACTGGTTTTAAGAGAAACTGTTTTTAAAAGGTCCTTTAATGCATATTTTTTAGTAAGTAAAGGGTCCGCCATCTAACGTTTTTTTTTTTTTTTTCAACTAGTGCTTATTTTGTGAATGGTAACACTTAGCTCATGTCTGATTTGACAGATAATTAGTTTTATCCTTCCGCTGAACGAATATGGTCCGTATGTTCGTTATCTTGTGAAAAAACGTGAAAGAAACTGGCATCCTCATCGATAAACCAAAGCGTGAAAAGCCAAAAAACAGTGCGTACACCCGAGAATATTGCTGCTGTGGCAGAAACTGTGCGTGAAGCGCCATCAACATCAATTCACTGTCGTTCACAACAATTGAACATTTCGGAGACATCATTGAGACGAATTTTGCATAAAGACCTTGGTATGACGCCATACAAAGTCCAATTGGTTCAGGAGTTCAAAAAAAAAAGTTATTTGGAGGACCCTTTATAAACAAAATACAGTAGAAACTCGATTCTTGCACGTAATGAAAACCGGGCTCGGTGCAAGTTTCGAGGTTGTCGCAAGTACCGAGTATTAATTTCCCATACAAAATAAAAGGCACATACATCTGTTTAGAATCTAAGTTTAATATTTCAATTCAAAACACTTAAGTTCAACGCATTCGTATAACAGTAGATACATATTTTATGTGGAATTAAAGAAATTTAAAATTTTTGTTTTGTACACAGTCGCTTGTTCAGTACTACACAGCTTCTTAGTCTCTGGAGCATCATAATATCGTCTAATGAAGCATTGTTTTGCTCCGCCCATTCTATGCAAATATTGAACGCTGATATACATAATACAAAAATGTTGCAAGTATCGAGTTCAACATTTTCGGATGTCGCAAGTAACTAAGTGCGTAATGAAAAATATTCCTATGTTGCAAGAATCGAGGTGTGCAAGTATCAAGTATGTGCAAGAATCGAGTTGCTACTGTAATGCGTTAATTATACAAAACTTATGCAGAGAATGCATTAAACAACACAGATTAGCTTTAAAATTTAATTAAATTAAATTAATTAATTAAAAATACCACTGCTAACAGATTTTTTTCGAAGCTCTCTTTAAACCAATTCAGATTTTTAGAAGAGAGCGTTGAATATAGGTTGCTTGATGTACTCGAGAAAACAAAAATGTTGATACCAATATTGCATATCATGTGGGACTAGGGTTGCCACTTATTTGAGATATTTAAAATTAGATAAGCATTATTATATTTTAATTTGAGCTCGAACCAACAACAACTTCCCATACAAATGTGGTATTGGAAGTATAGTTTTTGGAATAACAAAAATGTTCTGACATTAACGGAATTTTAAATACCAGTGGATGTGTCTTCAAATTACCTTTCATTTGATACATAATTTGCCTATATTAGTTTAATAACTACTATAGTAGTTTAATCTTAACGTCAAATTGGATAATTTTTTACCCCCATTTTTTAGCCCCTAAACTTGAGATTGCGCCCCTTAAAAAAAATAGGTGCCTATTCTTCTGCTATAGAAAAATTTGATATTAAATGAAATGTTTTTTGAAGTACAAATTATGCCAAAAAATTTTCAAGAATTTTCTTATTAAAATGTAAAAAATGTATTTTGAATAAAATAAAATCTGGCGTTTTATTAAGGAATTTTTTTATGTATTAAGCTAAAAAATTATGCATAGCAATGCCTGAGCTATTTTCGATATTCGAAACCGTTTGGTTTTTATGCGACTTTTCCCGAAGAGCCTTTTTCCCCTATATTACAAATAATTCAAAAATATGGCAACTCTGGGTCCACTATATAGGAAATATGGCAAATAAATCTAGTTTTCGTAAATTAACGATATGTTTTTATACAAAAACAAATGAATTTTTAACCCTAATTTTTAAACCTTAAACTTTTTTAATACACACAACTTGGTTACTACTAATCAAATTCTGTTAAGCTATGTACAGACGGTTGTCAGATCTTACAATATTGTAAGATCTGGCAATGTACTGACAATGAAACATGTTTAGCAAACGGTAAATTGTCAGTTCAGCCGATTGTACGAAAACCTTTCAATTTCATTGTCAGACAATTGTCAAACAATAAATTTATCTGCCAACGAAAATTGTCAGTTCACACGGTTGCCACATTCTTGTATGGCAAAAATTGCCAGATCTGTTGTTAGACATTGCCAGAATTGTCAAAGCATTTGAAAGAAATTATTAATTGTCAATTGTGTGTTTAATTAAACTGAAAAACTAATAATAATATTAATTGTCATGGAACAAAAAAAGCAATTGCAACGATTTTAACTGCATATGTATTCGAAAGTAGCGAGGATGAAGACAAAATATTTTTGCAAATTGCAGTTGAAAGATGTGCGGATATTTGTCCATTTTCCTTTGCAATCGTTCACACTTATCTGGATGGCATCTGCGACCTCTTGCCATAAAATATCTTTGGGAAGTTTATACTCAACGCAACCAGCATCCCATAAACTTCGCCGTACCTCAACTTCCTCGATAAGTTTGATAATACTTTCGTGTGACCACACGGATTCCACCTTTTTGCGGGAGGATCTTTGTTTGGGTGTTGATTTTTTCCCGGCTTTAGAGTCTGTTGGCGTCTGGGAGCCTCTTGGCGACTGGGTACGAAACATCAAGTCAGTTGGCTCATAGCTGTAATCTATGACGCAGGTTTCATTAATGGAAATGTCGACATCCATTTTTTTATTTAATTTGATTTCCTATTTTGTTTCACTTTTGATTTTTAATATTATTAATATGAACTTTCATTATTTATGGACAGTGCCGCCAATAGAAACATTTCTGTGACAATACTGCCATTGTCAGATGCATTAATTTAAACACATCTGCCAATAAAAAATTGTTTACAATGTCTTGCAATTATCTGACAATGGCAACGTAGGGTGTTCACACGAATGTCAGATGTCTGACAATATTATTGTCTTCCAATGTACAGACAATGCTTTTTCTGACAATGTTGCAAGACAAAAGTTGTAAGTTCACACTGTTGTTAGACAATTTCTGAACATTTTTCTGACAATATTGTAAGATCTGACAACCGTCTGTACATAGCTTCATAATGAATTTCAGTCGGTTGGTACAACTGAACATTAGTTTTCACAACAAAGTTCGGTTAATGCAAATTGCAACAAAATTTTAGTTGCTACATCCAAAATTTTCAGAAACCTAATGTTCACATCGTTGGACGTTGGACTAACTAAATTTATAAGTTGTTACTATTAAAATACACTTTTCATTTCGGTTGGCACGTTATTTTTCTGTATGTACTTTTGTCTCGTCTATCTTATAGCAAAATTTCTTCGAAATCTGGAGGAACCACCCAATAGAGATCCATTGTGAAACAATACATTTGTTGTTTCCCAATAAATACAGTATGTGGAAAAAATAAGTTTCCAATGTCACATATTATATTTAATAAGTTGTGAGCATCCTAATGCTTGGACATGGGAACACATCATTATCATTTTAAAAAGTACTCTTATGTAAGGTTATATAAGAGAAGTTTGAGAAGTTTTGCTCTTCAATATAAATAACGGTAATTCAAATTATACAAAAACAAGTAATATGCTTATAGAAAAAGTAAGTTTCCAAAAGAAAAAATGTGGTGATTTGTTACATATTAACAATAGTTTCGTAAATATTTTAATTGTTTTCGATCAATTTAGTTCTAATAGTGTACTAACAAACAGATAGAAGGTAAATTTATCCTTAATTCCATCAATATTTTTGCTTGTGTTCGAGATATTAAAACAAATTTAATATTATACTACGACAGAAATAATTTCAGAAATAATGGTTAAATTCAAACAATTGACTACTGAAGAACGCAAAATAATTATAAATCTTTATAAAAATGGCCACACCTTTCGATATATTGGCGAAACAATTGGTAAGTCGCACACCGCAATACGTAAAGTGATTGTTACCTATAAAAATGAAAACAGAGTTTGTGCTAAAAAGAGACCAGGACGTCCTAAAATAACAAGCGAAAGACTTGACAGAAGAACACTTGATATATCGGAGGCGAACCCACTAAAATCTGCACCAAAGATTCGATCTCAGTTGATAAACGAAGGCAGAATTGCAACATCAATATTCACAATTCGTAATAGACTCAGAGCCAGTGGTAAACATGGCCGTGTAGCTCGCAAAATTCCATACGTAAGCAAAGTAAATATGACACTCTCTGCACGGGGTACAGGTGAAATAATTGTATTAGAAGGAAAAGTCAATGCTGCGGTATACGTGAAAATTTTAGAAGAAACCGCCATTCCAGAGGGAAATCGCTAAATAGGTCAAAATTTCATATTACAGCAGGACAATGCGCGTATACATGCTGCAAAAAAGGTGGTAGACTATCTTTCTGAGAAAAATGTTACCCTTTTGAAGTGGCCACCTCAAAGCCCAGACCTTTCTCCAATTGAAAACGCTTGGGCTATGCTGAAAATTCGTATTGCTGAGGAGGCACCCCAAAATCTAAGCCAATTAAAAGATTGCATAATTTCAAATTGGAAAAAAATTAGTTCAGAAGAGTGCCTGAAGTTAGTAGACACTATGTAAGACCGACTTGCTAAAATGTCTCTCCGTGGTGGTGGTCACTGCGGTTACTAACTAAATTGGAAACTTATTTTTTCTATATTATTCTATGGACACATTTAATTTTTTTTTATTTAACAACTATGAAATAAACATTATTTTAATAAATTTGTATATGGTACAACTAATGAAAATAATTTTGAAAATAACATAAAAAAATGTTCTGATAATATTAGCATTAATAAAAGTTACACCCGTTTTTATCTGTAGTTTTGTCTTGGAAACATACTTTTTCCACTAACTGTATATTCCCTATTTGACAGACTTAAAACATAGCCTTCAGTTCTTTTGTAGATACATATTTCTGCATATCCTCAACGAATAAAATTTATACTTTAACGATTTATTACTCCAAAAAAAAAAAAATCGCTTTTTTTTCAAATTGTATTTATAAAACTCAGATTAATTTTAATTTTTTTGAAAATTAAATAAAACTAAAATACAACAATGTCGTTTTGTAAGGCAACTTGATATACTACAAATAGTAAATATATCATGTATATGAAAAGTAAACCTCACGATCTTGTTATAATCACGATTGTTGAGCTATGAGCTGCTAAGGCAATGTTCAATTCTAAAGTGTACGCACGCATTTTTTTGTCGTTGGAAGTTGTTTTATAAATATTTTTATATTTTGATGATTCTAGAGGGCATATAAAATGTAAGTAAAGCCAAAACAAGACAACAAAAACCAGCCAGCCAGCCAGCCAGTCATCCGATCATTTAGTAAAATAAAATACTACTTATACAATCAGTCGCGGATCCAGGAAAATGTTTTTGGGGAGTATGTATGATTAACTTCTTAATATTTTTTTTAAATTTTTGTATTGAAAAATTTGATTTTATTGGAGGAAATGTCCCATTTTCCCTCCCCCTGGATCCGCTCCTGTATACAATTGTCTAGTACAACTCTTTTTTGTCAAGTTTTTATTGTATTTCACTCTACAGTCATGCTTGGTAAGTTTATATAAAGTTTGTCATAATGTTTGTTGTTTCGAGAAATATTCTTGAAAATCGCGAAATTTTAAAACCAACGTTGCACATTTTAAATTAGAAATTAATTAAACGATTAACTCCTTGTTTTTATAAAGCGATCGGAATAATTTGTTCTTGTAACAATAACAAAATATACACAATTTCTCTGGAGGAATTATTACTTTTGCTTTATAAAAACAGGGGGTAAATTGTCAAGAAATCGGTTTCATATGTGTTTAAATTTTACTACAATTGTGGTTCATTTTTTTAAAGTGAAATTTAATTTATTTTTAACTACATTTGTAGTGGTCCGTACCTACATAGTATTCTTAGTGTATGCATTGCACAGCATTTCAAGCCTGAATTTTGCTTAAAACTATAATATGATAGATAGGGTTCTAAAAATTCCAAATGGAGGATCCAATATGGCGGCCATAGTTTTTAAAATTTAGATATATTTAGTTTTAATCAATTGTGTTTAAATAATTTGGGGTGGCTGATTCTGAATCTGGAACCGAAAATTCAAAATGGCCTGTTTCAATATGGCAATTTAATTATTTTCATAAATTTGTTCGTGTTAACTAATTTGATTGAAATTTTCACTTTACGCGGTTGGTTAGCACGAATCTGATATCAGAAATTAAAAACTCAAAATGGCGAATCCAAAATGGTGATCACAAATTTAAAATATTAATATTTTCGATACTAATTACATTTTTATGAGGGATTAAGAGTCGCTAATAGAGAATATGTAATCAAAATTTTTAAATTGGAAATGGCGGAACCAATTGTTCATAATTTTTTTTTTTTTCATAATATGTGCCGTGTTGTCTAATTCAATAAAAATTGTCACTATAGGATTGTTTCGGTTGCTAAACACAAATCTGAGTTCAAAATTTAGATTTTAAAAGTGGAGGATCCAAAATACTGGTCATAAAATAGGCATTACCATTCAAATATATCATTCTTATAAATACAACTTACAAGTCTGCGTACACTAAAGAGATGGGTAATAATAACCTAGCTCTTGCTATATCGAATATATATATTTTTTTTTTTTATTATAAATTCAGTCTTTATTTACGATCTATCCGAGGATAATAAGCAAATTTGTTAAATTTAATACATAACAGGGGTTATGTAACTCCAATGAGATACATTACAAAAAAAAATATAAAATTAACTTAGTCATTTTTATAAGATTAAATTACATTCGTGAAAGAAATTTATTTAAGTAATAATGGATCTTAGTTACGAAAAGGGAGATCTAATACTACATGATTTCGTTTAAGTCTTCTAGTTTCATTGGTATTGTCCAGCAATGATATCGCCACAGGATTAACGTGGTTACTTAGCCTCTGCAAATACCTCTCGCTTATAAAGGGTCCCCCATCTAACGGTGTCTGATTTGACAGATAATTAGTTTTATCCTTCCGCTGAACGAATATGGTTGTGTATACGCTTGAACACCGCTGGGAAATATTGCGATATTACTTTGAAAATCAGGTAATGTTGCAGAATGTGTGCCGATACACCCAAAACGAGTCACTGTTTGGTGCGGATTTTGGTCCAGAGGCATAATTGGGCCATTTTTCTTCGAAAATGAGCAAGGAGTGGCCGTTACAGTCAATGGCGATCGTTATCGGGCCATGTTGAACGAATTTTTGTTCACAAAAATTGAAGAGGAGGAAATACAGGACCGATCGTGTAGGCTACTGCATGGCCAGCCGAGGCAGCCATTTGAATGAAAATATTTTCCATTATTAACCGGAAGGATTGTACTTTCAAATAAAAAAAGAAATTTAAGAAAATATTCAGTACAGTTGAACCTCGATTATCCGGGCCTCGATTAACCGGGTACATCTGTTAACCAGCATGCTGGTGGTAAACCGTGTTTACCTCTGTTACCCGTGCTATTATTT
Organism: Delia radicum; assembly: GCA_021234595.1. Classification (NCBI taxonomy): domain Eukaryota; kingdom Metazoa; phylum Arthropoda; class Insecta; order Diptera; family Anthomyiidae; genus Delia; species Delia radicum. Next base: position 43,774,402 of record CM037851.1, read on the forward strand.
TTTTCCTCTATTAACCGTGCTTCACCTCTATTATCCGTGCAGCACAAATATTTATTTGCTTGTTTTTTCTTTTCACCTACATACAGAGTTAAAATTCGGAAAAAATAAATAACTTCTACTAACCGTGTTTTCGATTATCCGTGCTGAGTCCGGTCCCGAGCAACCCGGATAATCGAGGTTCAACTGTAGTTTTTTTTTTATAGCATTTTCAAAAAAAAAAAGTTATTTGGCGGACCCTTTATTCCTGGCTTCATCTCGAACAGATGAAATCGACAAATCTCGTTTGATCACAACATTTCTCACGTACCACACACAAAAAAATATTTCTTAAATTGCGCCAAGTAAACATTTTGTTGAATAAAAAAAACATAATCAATTACTTTTTTAATTGACTCAATTACTTTTTTAATTGACTCAATTAAAAAGTAATCAATATTATAAATAATATTGATTACTTTAAATAAACAAAAATATTGATTACTTTTTAATTGAATCAATTAAAAAAGTAATTGATTATTTTTTTTTATTCAACAAAATGTGTACTTGGCGCAATTTTTTTTTTCTGTGCACGGTGCATCAAGGATTAATCTTAAAGTTTTTGATTGATATCTCTCTAGAATTTCGATATTTGAATTGCTGGCGGTACAACAAAATTGGATACCATATGTCCAGACAGGTTTCAGAATAACTTTGTAGATTCGTAACTTGTTATTTGAATTTAACTTAGACTTCGCACCTATAAGCCAGTAAAGTCGTTTTGTTTTAATTGTTCCTGCTTACTCTTTATATGAGACTTCCAGGTAAGTCGTCTATCTAGAATCATTCCTAGATATTTGACTTTATCACGTTTTGGGATTACGTTACCATTTATGATTACATCGGGACAATCACCAGTTCTGAAAGCAAAAGTTGTATGATTGGATTTCTCGGAATTAACCTTAATGTTCCATTTTTTTTAGCCAACATTCAAGATCGTCGAGTTCCGTTTGAACAAGTAAGGATGCCTCAGCTGGGGATTTACTAGAAGCGATAATTGCCGTGTCATCGGCATATGTAGCCACCATGACATTGTCCCTTGTAGGCATACTATATCGAATATGCGCAGAAAAAAATATTTCCCTACTTTTTTCAATTAAATCAGTTTGTTGAAATTTTAAAAGCTGTCAATCAAAAATTAATTGAATCAATTAAATATTTGCTCAAATTTGGAACTTGGCATTTTTTTATATCATTGCTTAAAAGGAAACATCAACATTATGTAGTTGTTTTTTATAAATATTTATGTTTAGTGGTATTAGTAATAAATATTTTAAATTTATTCTTTTTAGTTTAAACGAGCTTAAGATCATTAATTTATTAATTATTTATTTCCAATATTTCGTCTCCACATTGGGTGACTTCTTCAGGGAAGAACGAAATATTGGAAATAAATAATTAATAAATAAATGATCTTAAGCCATTGGCAAAGCATTCCAAATTCTAGGTATCCGAACCTGAAATGATTTTGCAAAAATATCGAAATGCCTTATAGGCGGAATTAACTGGGGACTTTTTCTGACATTCTAAAATGGTGGCATGTCATAACGTCCAATGACATAATGTCCATGGACGTTATCATAACGTCCAATGACATAATGTCCATGGACGTTATGTCACTCGAAAAGTGTCATAATGTCCATGGACTTTATGCCAATTTTGGAATTTTGGATATCATGTCACTTTCAAATGTGGCATAATGTCCATGGACTTTAGGTCATTCTATTTGTGGACATAATGTCACATTGCAGAGTGTCATAAAGTCCATGGACATTATGACACTTTTCGAGTGACATAACGTCCATGGACATTATGTCATGCCACCTCTAAAATTTCCTGAAAAAATGCCAGAGTCCAAGGTTGTAAAAATTTAAATAATATTTTTTAAATTTTTTTTTTTTTTTTTGAAGTTCTGATATGAAAGCGTTTACTGTACACTATTTCAAAGGAAAATGTATATAATTGCGATAAAGATAAATGAAATAAATGTAGGTACTTCATATGTAGGGATTTACTACTATTTTCACATTTTACTTTTAATTCATGCTCTATCGAAGGCAGGCAGGCAACCCAACAACTGACAAACAAACCAAAGCAATGTTAACTTAAACTACATAAACCAACGAACCAGGCAGTCAGTCAGCCATACAACATACTCAAAGGTTGTTCACTTTCAAAAAGGCAATGTTTTCAGTTTTGTATCATTTGATGTTTTTTCTTTCTGTCTTCTTGGTTACATTGGTGCGATCAATTGCCTTCTCCGAAAACACAAAACCAAACAATTTATATATTTTTGTTGTTATTTATATATAATTTTTATATCAGAAACAAACAAATAAACGACTCAGGAACAACGGACGACACAATGGATGAATGTCTCTTTACAATGAAAAATTAAAAAAAAAAAAAAAAAAATCACAAAATAAGTAAACAGCAACCATAATCAGTTTACATACCGATTGGAGTTTAACCACACGACGACAATCCCATGTACTATACAAATTATCATACATGTTTGCCAAATGGATGGATGGATGGATGAATGTTTTATTTGGTTGCTTGCTTGCCTGGATGGTTGGTTGGTTGGTTGGACGCGACGAAAACGACAATAAACCAAACGGTGGCAGAATCGTCAGTGTAAACGAGAAAATACTTTCATTCATATTATTTTTATTTATTGTAACTTAAAAGTACAAAACGGCGACAATAACAACAAAAATCCAGTCTACTTGAGACATTGAACTGCGCTGTTTAGTATTTATATTCGGCTAAATGTATCAAAAATGCTGCATTTTTTCGCATCAAAATGCAAACATTTTAAAGATGCAAATAAAATAATTTCGAGTTTTTCGATACGGATATTACCAGGCGGGAATCCAGCTTTTCCATTTATATAAATTAACATATTTATAAATTTATATATTTACTTTTATTCAAAAAATTGTTGGCCGGGGGACAAAAAAGACCCACTCTATTTAAATTATAGATTCAAGATAATAAAGCCTTTAAATGGATCAACAAAATTTTTTTCTACTTGATAAAATTATTATTTTGTTGCTTCATATAGGGTTAATGTTTTTACATGTCAACAAAAAAGACCCACTTGGAAATTTACAGAATAAAATCTTTCAGGTTTTTATTATATTGAGATATGTGTTATAGAGTACACAACTAACGAACAAGCGCCATTCTTTATAGTCCCAATCTTATGTTTAAGGGTTAATTTTGACCAAACGTTTTTAAACCTTACAAAAATATTATTCTGTAAATTTTCTAGTGTGTCTCTTTTTGGTGAAAATTAAAAGTATTACCCACATATGGATCAAGTTACACAAAATAATAATTTTTATAAAGAGGAAACATATTTCGTATCCATTTAAAGGCTTTATAATCTCGAAGTCATTATTTAAATTAAATTTCATGGGTCAATGTTGTCCTCCGGCCAATAAGGGTTAAATATTTTTTGAATAAAAGTAAATATAAATATAGTTTTATCAAATCTAAGTGATATTTTTCCGAAAATTATGAAAGGTTTTATTCTGTAAATTTCCTAGTAGGTATTTTTTGGTCAAAAGTGTAAAAATTAACCCTATTTGTATCAAGTTCCATAAAATAATTATTTTTAGCAAGTTTTATGGGTCATTTTTGTCCCCAGGCCACTAAGGGTTAACGAGTTTTTAAATAACAGTAAAGATAATTATAGTCTTAATAAATTTATAGTGATATTTTTCCGAAAATTGTGCAGACTTTCATGAAAACATTCAAATTTTGTTAAATTTTTGAGAAAATTAGCTATTTTCATAAAATGTTCTGGAAATGAGTCGCTCCAAATACAAACTCGAATTATCATTTTTTCCAATTTTTTTTTATTTTTCTTTAATAACAACTATTATATTATTTAAATAGCGATAGCAATTGAAAATTAAAATTAATTTAAAAAACAACGTTTCTGTATTCTTATCAAATTCGTGGGTCATTTTGGATTCTTGGTTAAAGTGGTTAATGAATTCCGATGAAGTCAATATTTCATATCTGATTAATTTTGAGTACATTAAACGAATAAATGAAATAAAATGTTAATATTTTTGAAATTTAAATTTTTGGGTATTTTTAATACACTATTTTTCCTTAATGGGCCATATTCGCTCATCTTGAGGCACAGGTTAACGTTTTCCAAAAAAAATTGATTTTTTCATTTGGATCTATTTGTAATAAAACTTTTGGGTGTAATGACATATCTATTTTAAGAGACAGCCTAATGATCATTAGTGTCCGACCGAGTATTCGGCTTCGGAGTTCGGCCAACTTCGGTGTTCGGCAAAATTTGGACAAATATAAAAAGATTTAAAAATGTTATCGTCCTGCATTCAAAAATTTTAAAACCTGACCACCTGGTACGAAAATATATGATTTTGAATGCGATTTTTATAAAAAATTAAACAACTCCCCGTTTTTCATTCTGTAAGGAACTAGCATATGCTCTCATCGAATAAAAAAAATCAGGCAAATTTCATAAAAGTCTGAACTAAACGGTTTAAAGTAGTTAGTTCAATTTTGAGCTGAAAGGGCCAAAATAGATAAGAAAGTACCACAGGGCCATCAAGCAGTCAAAAGTGCCACAAATGGCCCTATTGTGCCACGTTTTGCATCACTGCCTAGAAGACTTATAAGCAAATAATCAAATTTAATGCGATATAATTAAACTAGACGTATACTTTTATATTTTGCAATTAATTTCGAGTGGTTCATCAATTTGGGATAGAAATGATGCAGAACCAGACTTAGAAGTACCAGAACCAAATGAAAATTTTATTGAAAATGAAATTAAAATGTTTATTACAGAGTCTTTAAGTCCCAGAATTATAAATATATTTGAGTAATTCAAGTCCATTTACAAATTTAAAAGTTGTAGCAATAAAAAATGTATCAGCCCCACCAACTAGTGTAGCAAGTGAACAGCTTTTTAGCGCTGCCAGACAGCTGTATTCTGATAGACGAAGCAATTCACATGGTGTGAATGCGGAAAAATTGCTTTTCTGTCATTACAATATCAAACTTTTTAATTTTAAATATTAAAGTTTGTTTTTTTTTTATATCAACTTAAAATAGTTCAACTATTTTCCAAATATTATTTTTTAAAAAAATATACCTATGAATTTTTATTTTTGTTTATGTTTAATAACTTTTTGGTTTAAATTTATTGATCTAAAAAAACAGTTTATATATTTTTTTTTATTAAAACAAAAAGTTTGGCTCGGCTTCGACCAAAAAATTTGTTCGGTCGGACACTAATGATCATCCTTTCATATCCGTTGCGTCCACAAAAAAATTTTAAGAAACATTAATTTTTTGCGGTTTTAAAAAAAGTTACGGCATACATCTTTTTTTAAGTTTTAGGGCACATTAGGGTGTAACGAAAGTGTACAATTTTAGTGCTTAAACGATGAGTATTAAACCAGTTGATTATGGGGAAAAAAATCGAAAATACTTATAGTTCGCTACATGGCTGCGGCCACAAAACTATGTTTCATACAGCCATATATGGGAGCCTAGGCAAAAGTTAATATTGTGCGAACAATTTTTTATATACCAAATTATTTTTTTACAATATATTTGGTGTAAACAGTTGATTAATTACATTTTCAATTAACTAAATTGTATTAGAAAGACTTTTTTTGCATTCCGGCGTTATGTCTAAATTTTTCAAGTATTGTTTTTAATTTCGTATTTTAGTACAAATATTTTTCTTTTTATTTTTCATAATTTTGTAAAAAAAAAAATATGGCAAAAAAAATTTGCAACAATTTGTTTGTTTGCAGAATGTAAATCGTGGATTAAATTTTAAAATCTATTAATCGTATGAGAAAGCCTTTTTCGGGGTCCACCGTTATTTTGAAATTTTTTAAGAACTGTTGTAAAGATTATAAAAAAAATTGCAATCTTTAAAAAAAGTTTGCAACAATTTTGTGTTTTACTAATTTGTTTGTTGGCAGCATTGCATGCAAATCGTGGATTAAATTTTAAAATCAATTAATTGTACCAGAAAGCCTTTATCGCGTTTCGCCATTATTTGGAATTTTTTAATTCTGTTTTAAATTAAATTTTTATTAGATTTTTGTTTATTTATTTATTTTCATATTTTCCTAAAAAATTGAAAAAAAAAATTTCAATTTTTTTTGACCAATTTGTGCGGTTGCTGCATGTAAATAGTGGATTCAATTTTAAAATCAATTAATTGAACCAGAAAGATATTTTCTCGTACCACCATTATTCGAAAATTTTTTAAATACTGTTTTAAATTGCATTATTAGAAATTTTTTTCTTTTAAATTTTCATATTTTCATAAAAATGCAAAAAAAAAATGGCAAACAATTTTGTTTCTACCAATTTGTTTCTACCAATTTGTAGTTTGCAGAAATCGTGAATTCAATTCTAAAATCAACTAATTGTACCAGAAAGCGTTTTCGCGTTTCGCCATTATTTGGAAATTTTTTAAGTACCTACTGTTTTAAACTGCATTTTTATTAGATTTTTTTTTTTTTTTTAATTTTATATTTATAAAAAAAATTAGCAAAAAAAAAAATTTGCAAAAAAATTTAAAAAAAAGTTAAACCTATTTTTCGTTTGCAGCATGTAAAATCGTGGATTTAAATTTAAAATCAATTGATTGTACCAGAAACCTTTTTTCGCATTCCGCCATTATTTGGAAGTACTGTTTCAAATTGCATTTTTATTAGAAATATTTTCTTTTAAATTTTCAAATTTTCGTAAAAATAACAAAAAAAAAATTCTAAAAAAAAATTGCAATTCTTTTTTTTACCAATTTGTTCGTTTGTAGCATGTAAATCCTGGATTCAATTTTAAAATTAATTAATTGTACCAGAAAGCTTTTTTCGAGAAATATGGTTAAGATTTTAAGAATTTTCAAAAATTTATTATTGTTCTAATTTTTTTGTATTATTTTGTTCAACTTTTTTCAACAAAGATGAAAATATTTTTGTACCTACTTTGTTGAAAATATTAGTATTGATATTTTAAAATTTTGCTTTTCAAAAAAAAAGACAAAAATTAAAAAAAATTTATGAAAACAAAATATCCATCCAGAAAAATAAATTTATTTGTAGACAAGTGTTTGTTTCTTATGGAGCAACAAGCAAAATACAACGTTTTAAAATTATTAAAATCCGTTACCCGATTTTAGTATTTTTTGGCTAATACAGATGAATTGCGGTTAGAATTAGTATTTCTTTTAATTTAAGATAAATTTTTCATAATGTTTCACTACAGCCCATCTTGTCTTCTTTGAAAAAAACCGCCAACAAAAATTAAACTAACGAATAAGTTAGCTAATTTTTATTAGAACACAAAGTTAGACCGCTAACACCTCTTTAAAATGGATCTATCAAGCGACTAAACAAATATTTGGTGGGTGTTTTTTAAGAGATTGTAAAAAATGTTACTGACTTCACCCTGCTCTCCCCTATAACGAAAAAATATTACAGTAAAGTTGGTTATGGTCCAGAATTTGTATATGAATAATACAACAAAAAAAATTGTTTAGAAAAACAGTTTAGCTAGATCATTCCTTAGTAAGTACTACGTTACTGAATTTCTTTTAGTATATCCACTAGGGCGGGTCGATTTAAAAATTGCTCAACGTTCAAGGAAAATCGTATTCTAAGGATCAAAATAAGAAACTTTGCCGAAGGAGACATACCTCTAAAACGAATTTTGATGTCCCGACTTTTGTCCCGTATGGTCAAATTTTGAAAAATCCCACATTGATATTTCAGAAAGTAGGAGGAATCTCTCCAAGATTATGGGAGCTACTTCTTCTCCGGCGCGCTAGCAGATTAATGCATAAATCATAATTCTAGGTGCCCGTTAAGGTGTTAAAAATTTAAGTTGAAAGGGGGCCTTTTTAGCCGTGTTTTTATAGCAAAATGAACAAATCTCGGGATTGAGATATTTCAGAAAGTATGAGGAGTCTTTCCAAGATTAGGGTCTCTATTCATTCTCCGGAAGACGCTCTAGTAGATGAATGTATAAATTATATTCGATTGGGGCACTCTAAATGGGTCAAAGTGGGATTTTTCAAAATTTTACCCTACGGGTCAAAAGTCGGGACATCAGCATACGTTTTAGAGGTATGGTTTCTTCGGCAAAGTTTCTTATTTTGATCCCTAGAATACGATTTTCCTTGAACGTTGAGCGATTTTTTGCCTCCATACAAATCGAACCGGCCTAATATCCACCATATACAAGTTTGGAGTTAATGCGATTATTGTAGAACTAGGTCTACAAATTAGATGGTCCGAATTTGAGAAAAATCGGATAGAATTAACCAGTGGCGCTCAATTTTTTGAAAATGTTTCTTAAACTTCTTTAATAAAAATATGTTTTGCGACACATTATTTTTAGTTAATTTTGGCATGCTAAGCACGAATATTAATTTGAAATCAGACTAACGGTTTTCGAAATACTGCGACTTGACTTTTACAAAAAATAGAGTTTTTAATAGAGGAACTATTCTAGAATTTTTTAGAAACATTATCCTAATTTTTTTTTGTCCGATTTCAAAAATTTCAAAATATTCGTGTTCAGCATATCAAAATTTATAAAAAAAATTATGTACACGACATAAAATCGAAAACTTTGTTCGCGGGACGACACAGGTTAAACTATCCGATTTTTTTCTTAAATTTGCACCGAATAACTTTTAGACCTCATACTACAATAATCAGAACAATAAATTAAATTTTTTCAAAAAAAAGTGTTTCTTCATATAAAAATATGCCGCTCTAATGCACATGTACTGCGGTTGCATCGATTGCACCTGCTATGCAATTTAGCCTTGTTAAAATAAAATATCCTTAAAAAGTCATAATTACAATATTATCCATTACACCTGTGGATAATCAAGGTGAAGAAATGTTATAACCAGGGCAGAGACTTTTATGCAAATGCATGTTTGCACTCACTAGATCAAATTCGATTTTGACCAACTACTTTTTCGAATCAAAGAATTTGCAACAAAATGTCATTGGTTTGTACACTTAGAATACTATGTAGGTAAAGACAACTGCAATTGTAGTTGAAAACAAATGAAATTTCACTTAAAGAAACAACGACTTACATTTCATTAAATTCAACTAACATTGTCATTTGTTTTTTAATGTTCAAAAAATGACTAACAATTGTAGTAAAAATGAACCACATGGTAGTAAAAAATAAACAAAAATTTTTTATTTTTTTTAATTTTTTAATAACAAAAAACTAATGTAAAAATGAATGTAAAATCATAAAACAGTCATTTGATGTGGTTTGTTTTTTTAAATGAACTACAAGGTTAGTAAAAAATTAAATTTGTTCTACAAATGACTGAAATTTACATTAAAAATAAAGAAAATGTATTACAACCCAAACAACTACATATTTTTAAAGCAGAAGTTCCCTGAGTGTAGATGCATATTTTGTTATAATTGCATATTTTGCTTTAAGTGAATTTTTTTAGCATTTTTTATTATTTTGACTGCATATTTTACACTAAACTGTATATTTTTTAGAACTAAAATTAAAATTTAATTTAAAATGAATAAAAAAAAAAGAATTCAAAAACCTTAAAGCATAGCTCTTCCAATGGCTTCTCTCCGATCTTCATGAAATTTGGATATGAAAAAGAAATAAGAGACACGTTTTTAGCGGCCAAACGTAACTTCTAAGGTGTGGCCAAAGTTAATAAAGTTTTGTATCGAAGCTTTGATGAACTCGATTAAACAAAGATTTTGATCTCAATATTGCAATTAAAAATATTTAAAATGCAGTTTAAAAAGCGCTTAGTGCGGAAAAAAGTCGCATAAAAGCCGAACAATTACGAATATCGGAAAAAACTCAAGACACCCTTGATTTAATTCAATAGGCATTAATAAAACTATTTTTTAACTTAATCAAACTATAATATTTTCAATTTATAACGAGCTTTCAACCTCCGTGTATTTACAAAAATAAACCAATCAAACATATTAGCTAGGTTGATACTAGTATTTCGATCTGGCTAAAGATCTCATCAGAACCCGAAGTTTTAGAAAAGTTAGAGCCTCCATAATAGGCAGAACTTTAACAAAAAACCTATTAATAATCAATTTTGCTCCATTCTTGTCTCCTTAGTAATCAAGCACGTGGTTAGGTCTTTTCCTAACAAGCATCATGACGTTACTAAACTTTGAAGTATTTATATAAAAAAATTTTAGTTTGTACTCTGGCTCAAGTAATATATTTTTTTTTTACAGTTATATTAGTTTTTTGTTTTCATATACATCGAGATTAGTTTTATGTTATTTTCAATTTATAACGAGCTTTCAACCTCCGTATATTTACAAAAATAAAGCAAATCAAACATATTAGCTAGGTTGATACTAGTATTTCGATCTGGCTAAAGAAAAAAAAACTTCTAAAACTTCGGGTTCTGATGAGATCTTTAGCCAGATCGAAATACTAGTATCAACCTAGCTAATATGTTTGATTTGCTTTATTTTTGTAAATATACGGAGGTTGAAAGCTCGTTATAAATTGAAAATAACATAAAAATAATCTCGATGTATATGAAAACAAAAAACTAATATAACTGTAAAAAAAATAAACTATAATACTTTAACAAAACGCCTGTTTTAATATCACTTAACTCATTTTTTTTTTTAATAAAAAAAATACTTAAAAGTTATCGGATATGTTTCATAAACCATTTAATGCGTCTCCAAAAGCTCTTTCATTTTGTGCCTCATTTGTCGAAAATTTATCTGAAACAATTCGAAAAAAAGCAGAAAAACGAAAAACGGGGTAAGTGTTGACCTACATTTTAACCCCTAAACAAGAGATTGACCCGTTAAAAAAATACGTGTCTCTTGTTTCTTTTTTATTTTATTTTCCCTTGTAAGACATTTATATTGAATTTTGTTTTTTAATCAATGCTCTCGAGTTATTAATACAATTTTTTAAAATAGTCAAATTTTAAGTGCATATTTTTTGGAATTTTATTGCATAATTTTGTATTTTTAGTGCATATTTTTTTACTTTTGTGCATATTTGAAATAAAGTGCATATAAAGTGCATATTTAAAGAGCATATTTTCGATTTTTTAGTACGTGAAAGTCGCTGTCCTGGTTATAATACAGAAACGAGATAATACACTTAGGGCGAATAACTTTTCAATAAATAACCAGAGTTTTAAGTGCATATTTTTTGGAATTTTATTGCATAATTTTGTATTTTTAGTGCATATTTTTTACTTTTGTGCATATTTCAAATAAAGTGCATATAAAGTGCATATTTAAAGAGCATTTTTTTCGATTTTTTAGTACGTGAAAGTCGCTGTCCTGGTTATAATACAGAAACGAGATAATACACTTAGGGCGAGTAAATTTTCAATAAATAACCAGAGTTTAACTTTAACCACACTGATAGAATTTTCCTTCATAGTATTAATGAAAAGATTTCATTAAAATCGATTCATTGGTTTAATGAAAAATGTCATTAACTGAATGAAAATTTATTAATATTGGCATTTTTTTTTTATTAACATTTTTTATGATGTTTTCATAAGTTCATAAAAAAAAATCATTAAATCAATGAAAATTTTCAAATTTTTTCAATAAAAATTTTGACTTGTAATAAGAAAAAAAAAATTTTTTTGTACTATCATTTTGAAATAAAATAACTAAAAAATTTCTTTTAAACAGAATTAACCAAAACTTTGATATAAATAAATTTTTTTATTAAGTTTGCCTAGAGCTAACAGTTTTTGACGAATTTGAATAGTTGGTCACTAAATTCCAGGGAACAGATTCTCTAAGAAAAACGATATAGTTTTGTTCAAAACGAGACCTTAATTATTATCGTTTTGACGATGTTACACAAAAACGTTATGCTAAACGATAATAAATTTTTGATTTTTAACAACATTGTTAACAATATTTTACATTTTTATCTAATATGGTCGTAATTTAACTACAAAAATTGGACTGTAATCGTCGATCGTTCTACAGAATTCCAAGCCAGATCGATAAAAAATTACATATTTAGTACCGACATATAAGAAAATATGTCATCTTTAAACAGAAATTATAAAAAATGTAAAGAAAGATTGAATTTAAAGAAAATCGGAAATAAATTAAAATTGGTTTTTTTAGTTCAGCTTTTAATATTTTAATGCCTGTTAATTATATTTAAATGATTTTTTCAATCATTAAAGTTCTTAATATACAAAATTTAAAAAAAGTACAATAATTAAAATATTTCTTTTTTATGGATAAAAAAATGATATTTTCAAAATTTGTAATTATCGATCTGAAATCTAAAATTTTATATTTTTCGAATTCGTCAAAATATATGAGCTTTAGCAAATTTGTTGATAAACAATAGAATTTTCCCCACTGTGCACTATGGGTCAAATGACCGGTTTTTGAGGCAATAAATCACAGAAAGCAGCTAGAGCTTTAAAATTTGGTACAGATGACTACTGTGGATACCTAAGTCTAACCACGCCCACTTCTAGTAGTTCTATTGTTTGCTATGTTAAAGGTAACCGGAAATTAATAAAATTTTAAAATTTCTTTATGTTGCTTATTATAGTCTTTGGAAAAAAAACTCAGATAATTCAACTACTTACACATCCACTTATACACCCACTTACACACCCACTTTCAGTGACAGGAAAAGTAAGATTAGTGGTGGGTGCGTTAATAGTAAAAAAGGCCTTTGGATAATGACAGCATTCATGCTAGAAAAATGCTAGTTAATAACATAAAATTAGCTTTTTGCTACATTTAAGATCAACTTACAAACTAATGTGATTTGTAGTGTCCGACCGAACAGTTCGGCCAGAAAATGCATTTGGTCTGTATTCGGTATTTTAAAGCATTATGGACAAATTTGGCGGTTGGAAAAATGTTTATTGGGCTGATTAGATGCTATTTTGAGTGTCAAATTTGAAGAAAAGTCTGTAGTTAAGCAATGAATTCACTGTTCGGCCTCAGAAAGTTCGGCCAAAATGAAAAAAGTTCGGCGGCCGAACTTTTAACTTTATAGCTAAACTTCGGCCTTTCTCTCAAATTTTATACACAAAATCGAATTAAATCGGCTCAACAAACATGTTTCCAATACCCAAATTTGTTATCATTGCCTCTAGATATCAAAAAACCGACAAAATATAGTTTTTTGGCCGAACTGTTCGGTCGGACACTAGTGATTTGCCAATGCCACCAAGATTTAATCCCACTAAAAAGAGAACATATAATTATATAAAAGTATTTTATAATCAAGCCTTACATAAAAATTGTCCAATGTTTCATCAACTTCTAACTCTATATTAAAATGTGGTAGAAAATCTGTCTCCTCTTCGAAATCAGAAAAATCTTCATTTGCGATAGCACTTGACGTAGTCGGCAAATGCTAATCAGAAATATCAGGAATCTTTAAAAGAGAAATAACTTCTATCGGAAGCTGCAAAATTTCCTTTACTGAATGACGGTTCTTTAGACAAATACTGGATAAAAACGGGTCAGAAGAATCCATTTCTCTGTTAAAAACATCAGATATATTGTGTTCTCTTGTGTACTCCTCTCGTGCATGCTCTATGCGATAATTTTTATAAAATTTGTTTCTCGCCTCAGAAGCATTTTTTCCAGTGCATCCAAGAGGCACTATTGAGGCTTGTACTATTTGTGAAGAATGTGCTAAAATTTTATGCAAGGCCGCTGACATTGGGTACCATTCGTAATTTTGAAAATATATGGCAGTTGCATAACAAAAACTCCTAAAGTTTTCGACACTTAACTCAAAATTACAAGAAATTGCAATTAGTATGATTTGCAAGTGCTTTAAAAACGCAAATAATTCCGGATTTGAAAATGCTCTTCGTGCCGTATTGCCGTCGTTCGTTGAGCCACACCCATTATTTTCGGCTTATGGGCATGAAGACCCATTTCTGCCAGAATTGTTATTGAATTTCGGGTTTTCTCTGTTGCAGTAGTATTTTGTCCTCAGTACTTCGAATTTGCAATTTTTTTAATATGAAGTGTATATGAAAGATTAAGAACAAATTCAGAGCATCGAATACATGCTGGTAATGGACTTATGCCATTATTTAATGTATTTGGTTTTGGCTGAAACACCAATGAGCTTAAATCATTTATTGACAAAAACTGCTTCGGATTTCCACCACAAAGTGGGCACGACTGAGAAACACGTTCCGGACTTTCCCATCAATTAAAGTCATAATAAGTTCATACTTTACTGATATCTTTCTACCATTTACCAAAAAATATTGAAAAGGCTCAAGATCAAGTAACCAAAATTTAAATATATATCCGTATTTTTTATTTTTATGCAATCTTAAAAGTCAAATATGAATAATTTACCGCAGTTTGGTGCAATTGGTTATACAAACACATGAAAGTACACATCATTACCTTTCTCCACATATATAGTGTTCCAACAATACGTCCCAATAAACAAAATACTACTCCAAAAAACACACGGTCGACAACCAAAACTACACAGAAAATACGAAACACTTTGTCACAACAAAATATTTACTACAACAAAATTTTTATGAAACTTATCAATAACATATTTTTTAACGTACCTGCATTACTATTCTCCATTATAGAAAATTTGTTTTAGATTATAATATTTTGTTAAACAATAGTTTAAATATCAGGCACTATATAGCGGAATGTCAGAGAACAAAACAAACCGAAAAAAAACTACAACTTTGACAGCTTGGCTTTAAGTCATGGGTTGCCGCCTGATTCTGATTTTTTAATTTTGGGTATTTGGAAATGTGTAGTACAAAATGCCATTATCAATTTTTTGAAATAGTACACTTTATAATTGGACTTTTTGCCTCAAAAACCAGTCATTTGACCCACAGTGCTGTGCTACATTGGTGGGTGGCCCCGGGAAAACCTTTCTTGTTATATTTCTTTTTTACATGTCATAATATTCCAAGTAACGACAATTTGCTGAATCAGGCTGAGTTTAATAAAAATCTGCCATCGCGTTTGCAGAACAGCCTGTAATGTTTACTTTCCAACTTTTCGAACTTTTTTTATAAAAATATTTTATCGATCCTATAAAGACCAGACCTTATAAATAATATCAACGAAAGATAATTTCTCAGTAACCACCAAATTAATGCTATGCTAAAATGATCATAAAAAGTGCAAATTATTAAATATCAACGAACATATTCCATACAAACCATGAATTTTATTCATTAAACACATGAAAATTTCATAACGATTAGGCTAGGAGTAATGAAAAAAAAAATGAAAGCATTCATTAAAATTGATTTAATGAAACACCCATTTTTGGGGGTGTCTGAAAAATTTGATAATACGATTCTCGTTCTAATCTATTAGAATTACAAAAAAAATCTGTATAACTTTGTGGGTGTTGTGGTGTAATGGTTAGCGCGTTGGACTGTTACACGGATGGTCCCGGGTTCGATTCCCGGTGACAACAACATCAATTTAGAAAAATAATATGTATGAGTTTTCTATCACTTATATGTATCGCTGCGCCCACCTTCGGTGTTCCCATAGCACTTAACCCCACCGAAGTAAAATAATGAATCAGGGCTATGAAACAAAAAGCTTCAATAAATTCGCCAACTCTACATCAGGTGGCGAACAACAACTGTTCTAAGACTTGTCATCTCGCGCAATTACAGTGTTGTCATGTTTGAAGCCCTTCATCTTTCACCACCTTTCATCTCTCCACTATCCACTTTCAAAACAAAGCAACACATAAAAAATAGGAAGAATTTCCTGAGTGTTGCTTTTCTTTAAAAGAAATAAAAAAAAAAAAAAAAAAAAAAGTATAGCTACTTTATTTTTTTTTGTCACACAATGATATCAAAATATAAGGAAGTTAACAAGAGATGCATTTACCTAAAAAAATTAAAAAAAAAGAAAAAAGAACGCCATTTTAGTTTTTAGATATGTTGTATATAAATAGACCCTTCTAAAAATTTTTTTTTTTATTTTGAAAAAAAAAACACTTGGCCTTTGAAGTGTTTTTCCAGTTTAAAGTTTTATTTTTGGCAAAAAATAAGTGTAATGTTTTCGAAAGCTAATTTAAATACCTTTCTAATGGTACCAAAATCTTTGAAATCGGTTCAGCCATTCCGTAGTAATCTCAGCTTGAAAGTACATGTTATCGTGATTTTTCAAAAACTTTGATACCTTGCCACGCCCACATATTTTCAAAAATGCAATTTCTAAATATGAGGTTGTGTTTGTATAGGTAAAATGTAGCTGTATGCAAAATTTCATCAAATTCTGAGGGGGTCGGGTTCAACGAATATCGGTTTTGATATGAAATTCATCATATGTCTTTTTTGATCTTCATAACTAAAAAGTAAAAATTTTAATTGCAGTATGCTCTTTTGCTAGCGATACATTTTTCAAATGCTCTTTTAACTTTGTAGGTGAATAATGTAAATTTAATTTTTAACTCTTTTGTACATAAAGTTTCCTTATCTATTAAAGGAATAACAAAATTTTTGTGAAAAATATCTGGTCGCTATTTTAAGTAAAACCTTCTTTATAGCGGAAACACAACAATTTTTTAGTGGTCCACCAAAAATTAACTCCAAATTTTTTTATGAGAATTCCCAAAACATTTCATTTTTTGCAACAACCTTTAGTGAGCTTTACCATTTTAAAAAAAGTGTATATTTTAATATTTTCTTTATTTTTATTTTATATTTTTGTTTTTAGTTTCTTGGTCCAGCTCACTAACGATTCTTAGAAAATTAGAAAATTACACTTAATTTTTTTTTCTGAAACGACCACCTTAACCTACCTATATAAGTCTTGAGTTTTAAGCATAACCAAAAATTGCAAATCTGTGTTTCCATGTGCATTTTTATGCATTAACTTTTTGCGAAATTTTCTGTATACCCATTTTGCCTATAGAGTGAACCCAGTGTTGAACATTTTCGAATTAATTGAAATATAGGCGGAAAAGGGCTCTTCGGGAAAAATCGCATAAAACCGTAACGGTTTCGAATATCGGAAAAAGCTCAGGCAACCCCTCGATTTAATTAAATAGGTATTGCTATGCATTATTGCATAATTTGTACACCAGTCAATGTGTCTTCAAAAAACCTTTCATTTGATGCAAAATTTGTCTACAGTTACTTTTAATAAAAACGAACTAAACCGAAAAAAAACGTAAAATGGGGTAATTTTTGACCATGAAACATGAGATTAGGCAGCTAAAAAAAAGGGACCCTTTAATTTGTATTCTCTACCACATATGCGAAGTACAGTAAGATCTGCCGGTTCGGTTCGGGATATCTCACTTGCTAGAAAATTATTCAAATAATAATTTTTAAATTTTTTTTTTAGAATCTCTAATGAATAACTCCATACAGAGGTAGGACAGTTTAGTCGTTTTAGGTTGCTCTGAAAAACACTAAAAATATTATATAAGGCATAGGAATAATGGGAATTTTATTCATTCAAATGAAAGCCAGAATGTGTAGATCTTATGGTTAAAAATATATTTTCGAAAAAATTCGTTGGTTTGGTAAAGACAGCGCTTAAAAAAAGTGGCGAATGGTCCCCGGTCTACCCTACTAGCTATGCTGTTATCTGGAAATATACTAAACAATAACGTAAAAAAAACGTTAACCCTAAAATAGCCTAATGAAATAACGGAAGATAACATTTACCCCTAAAATAACCTAACGAAATAATTGAAATCAACGTTAACCTTAAACTGACATAACAATACCCAGCAAAAAAAGTGAAGTACTTGCAAATGGATCGCTTTTTTAACAACATACAAACAAACAACTTTCAAAACAACTAATTTAAATAGCACAACATAAACTGCACTCATAATAATCCATGCATAAAAATACGATATTATTGTCAAAACTACAAAAAATTTCGTACAATGTACAAATGTTCGTTTATTTTACAAAAAATTTGGTTATTTTGACATTTTTTCGTAATTTTACGCATGGATTTCATTCTCACAGCAATACCTTTTCTACTCCAAAAAAGTTGTTTTAGAGTAGTTAAACTACTGATAACATGGGGCATCCAGTGTAAAATAAATCAGTGTTTGAGCTAACTTATAACTACTTCAGTGGCTGTTTGGAGTGGGTTTTAAACTGCTTTTTTAAGGTCTTTTTTTTTTGCTGGGTATAACTAAAAATATCGTTAACTTAACGAAACACTGATAAGGTTGCTAACTCTTGAAGTATAAAAAAAAAACGCTAGATAACGGAGAAAAAATGTATATGGTAATGAAATCTTATTGGATTTGAAAATCGCTAGATGGTTTCATAATAAAATATATTCCTTTATAATTTTAGCTAATGAAATGTTTCAAGAAATAAACGATTTGTTGCAAAAGTAAAGAATTCAATTTCTATAAAAAACAAAAAACTATTCTCCGTTTTTTAGAATAATTGCGTTTAGAACAAAAAACTCAATTAAAAGCTATTGGAATATGTAAAAAAAATTAAAACTAAATTTCAATAAAAATTAATGAAACCTTGTTTAAAAAACGCTAAGCAATAAAATGCTAAATTGGTCTCACTGGTTGTGTACTTAAATCAAAATACAAACACAGAAATGAAAACAAAAACAACTGAAAAATTTACCGAAAATGAAACTGATATGAAAATAATGCCGGATGTTTCTCATTTAATAATTAATAAACAACAAAACTCTGGCTCTCTTACACTCAAAAAAATAAGTTAGTAGAAAAGTTAGTAAACCATCTTGTAAATCAGGTATACTTTTTTACAGCAAATTTTTTGCTAAAATTATGTTTTAAACTAAAATTTTAGTTATACTTATTCAGCACTTAACTGTTTTGAACTAATGTTTTACTAAAGTTTTACTAATTTATGTTGCTAAAAAAATTGTACTGATTAGCACATCAATAGTGTGAACGACAACCAGATTGAAAAATATACTCAGAATGAATTAGGTGTCGCGGCATGTCACGATGTAGTAGTGACGAGGAAAATTATACTAAAAAATACAACTCTAGTAAGGCATATAACATAATCAACCATGGAAGATTTTTGTATCTGTTTTTCATACATAAAAAAAAATTGTGGATTAAAACAACTTAAATTTTGCGTCATCACCGGCTTGTGAAAGTAATTGTCTTTTAATTAAATAAAAGACAAAATAAAATATTTAAATTTAATATAGATTAAATATGTATTTGTTAACTAAATGTTTATAGATATTAATAATCTATTTTTTTATTTTATTAATTAATAATCATATAAATACAAATTATATACTATTACCCTAACCGAGCACTAGCTAGTATGGCCTTCGGCGCGTTGTAGTGAAAACAGACCAGTGCCTCTGGTGGGAATCGAACCCACGAGCCCCGCACTGATAAGCCAGCATGCTACCAACTAGCCTGCCGGGGCGCACACATTAATAATCTAATTTGGTCAAATTGCAAACATATATACTACAGGTACCCAGACTAAAGCGAAGCATACATCTAAGGTAGATTTTTATGTTTCCTTTTTCTTATTGAAAAAAAGGGTATAATTCTCTGCGGCATTTGCTTTCTTTTAAAAGATAGCATCATTTATACAACCATTGATGTAAGTAGTTGAAAGATAATTTTGTGTATGTTATATATAATTATTTCTATTGTTTTTAGATATTACATTAATTCATGTCGTTAATTTGGGAGGTATGAACATTTTTATATGTTGTAACGTATTGTAAATTATTTTAAAAAGTATCACAAAAATATGTTTTATGATTTTCAGCAAATAAATTAACTAAAGTATAATTTTTCTTCAAATTTTTTGAGTTTTTTTTTCTGTCTACTAATATTCAGCAAAAATGTTATTAATTTTTAGCAAGGGTTTTTTAATTTCTAATCCACTAAGTGTTAGCAAAACTTTTGCTGAATCTACTTATATTATATCAGCGAGCTGATTTTCAGCAAAAGATTTTGCTGACATTAGCAATTTGTTTGCAAGCACCCTCCTGACTAAAATTTTGCTGACTTAGCAAAATTTTTCGCTGACTTTACTAATTCTTTTTTTTTTTGAGTGTACTATATTTGCGAGAGACATTTTTATAACGAAGAAGAAGATCTGATAAGTATGTTATTTTTAATTTCTTAAGTATACACTGAAAATTTTAAAGCGTGACAATTTTTGGTGATATTTTGAAAATTAATTAGCTCTAAATTTCAAAAAAAAAAAATCATTTCAATGATATTAGAATTTAGGCCTTAAATGTTATCAACTAAAGATAAAATAGGGCAGAAACTTTTGTGCTGACGCAATTACTGACACGGGGACTCTCCGCTCAAAATAGTTAAATTTCCCTTAATAACAGCAAAATTTCCCGTAGAATTACGGACTTTTTTTTAGTGTAGGAACCATATTTGCAGCCAATCAGTTCAGTTGAAGCTATCAATTTTTTTGGTAGTTAACACCGAATTTCTGTTAAGGCAATCGAAACTCTATTGTCGTGTCATATGTTTTGTTGTTTTAAATCGGATGATTGTTATCACAACCCAAAGAACGTTTTCCACAACCGAATCTGTTTTCTTTGTGTATTTTTGAGTACGCTCATAGAAGTAACATTTTAAAAATAGCAAAAAAAAAGCTACTCTAATTTAGTTAAAATAACGGTGCAGAAAAAAACTGCTAAAAATAGCAGTTTTTTTTTTTTTGCTAAATATTAATAAAATAAGAACAACAAAAATAAAACTGTTAACTTTACAATATTTTAGTTATATTCGGGATGAATTTTAGTTAATTGTAAATAGCAATTTACTCAACTAAATTTATCAAAAACTTTTACTAAATATTTATAGACTAAAAATAGCAAACAAAAACTGTAATATCAACAAAATGTTTGTTATATTTACCTCAAATTTAGTAGAATGCATATAACAGTACATTTTTGCTAAAATCAACAGAAATTTTAGCAATTCTCAATTCTTTACTTTAACTAAAATTTAGCTCAAATAGAACTAAATATTCGTAAATTTAACAGATTTGCTTTCTATATGAGTAAAGCATATGAACGAAACAACAAGCAATACACAACATCTTCTATTCTTATTTAATTTTCTATACCGAGATACGTTTACGTCTGGCTGATTAAGACTTTAATATAGTTAAAGAAAGAAAAAAAAATGATCCACGACTTTTTGGCGGCATATTCTTTTTTTAATTTGCAAAAAAAATATGCCGCCAAAAAGTCGCGGATCATTTTTTTTTTCTTTCTTTAGTCCTATTTTCATCCATACATGATCTAGAAACTAAATCCGCTATCATATTAGAGTTACCACAAAAATTGCATTTATATATATTCCAGAGCATCGTGTAAAATGCATCTAATTTGCAAAAATCTAAATTATTTACATACAAAGATGATGTAATTGGCAAAAGAAAAAATTTGATACCCATATTGCCCTATTTAAAAAGAAGAGTTACCACCCCATTGCATTTTTGTCAAAACGCGAACTAGCACGAATTTCAAAAAAAGCTGAGACCCGTTTTTAATTAAATCGACTAAAGATTAAAATATGTTAATTTGGCATTTTTATTACAAACAACCCCGAACAAAAAATTCAAAAACCGTTTTTTTTTTACAGAATATCCTTAAAAAAAGCACATGGATTATCATCCTTGGACAAATTGTATATACAGTTGGACGCGCCTTAAAAAACCTTTCTTATGGTACCCATATTGTATATGTTGGTAAGGAAACAGATTCTCAAATTAACAAAACATGCAAAAATAGACCCATTTTCAAAATGGTCCAGCTCACGAGAAGTCAAAGCTGGAGCCGAAATATTTTAAATGTCATCTTAAAAAAGTCCAAGGCTCATTTTTAGGAGGGTACATCGAGCACTTTTTTGGTGAGTCGCTCTACATATGTCTATAAAATTGTCATATTAAATATTAAATCAAATTGTTAAAAAACGATTGAACTAGAAGAGCGTCCTAGTTCATTTAGATCATTTGAACTAGAAATAGCGCTCACTTAAACGAACTGGAATATCAAAGTAGATTTTGGAGCCACAAATGAGTATTTTTTGGAGCCACAAATGAGTATTTTTTGGAGCCACCAATGAGTAGTTTTTAAAAGGTACAATAATAAAAAAAAAAAACAATCGAACCGAATTAATTCTGCCGAATCCAGCCTGTGACCCCCTGATTATTTTTTGATATATTCTAATCTTGATTATTGAATTTTTCGATTGAACTAACCGCAAGATGCATAAAAAACGTAAACCTTTAGCCCCACTAAATCTTAAAAATAAAGCAAATACGGGGGCCAAAGGTCATTATTTTGTGAAATATTCTGAGTTTAAATACCAGTAATTTAGTACCAACTTGGTAACAAATTGAAAAAAAAACCGGGGTGACAGGTCATATCGCGAAAATACTACGAGCAAGCTTCTTCAACTGAATACCGTCAACATTGAAAACTCTTTACCAAAATTAACAATCAGCTACCGAAATAATTGAAATGCTGTTACTCTTAAAATACCGTTACCGAAATAACTTAAATATTGATACCCTTAAAATCATACCGAAGCATTTCAGATACTGTTATCTTCAAAATACCGATACCAAATTAAATTAAATATCGTTACCTCTAAAATACCGGTACTAAAATAATCTTAAATATCGTCAAAGTTGAATTTTGATTTATTTTTCAAATTTGTCTAGATCTACATCCTACTTTTATTTATTGAACTTTCTAGTTTGTATATACATAGATTTGATGTATTATGATTTTTTTGGCAAATCTTAATATTTAATGGACTATTCTAAAAATAGACCAATTTACTAAATCCTTGAAATATTCCTCAACATGATTATACTGAAATACTAGTAATTTATTGGATATACAAGAAAATAATGTAGATTTTTTGCTTGAAAATGCATTTATTATAATAACAAAATTAATAATTACATTATTCAAAGTATTGTCCATCGTTACCCACTGCTTTTTCCCATCTTTCTGGTAGCTTATGGATTCCGCGCCAAAAGAACTGCTCCGGTTTTGAGGTAAAGAATGAATCAAGCCAATTTCTGATACCCTGTTGTGAAGTGAAGCGTATTCAAGTAAGGGCTGTCTGCATCGATTGAAACAAATGGTAGTCAGAAGGGGCAAGGTCTAGGCCAAAACTTCCAATCCACTGTTTTCCAAATAGTTTTTGACCGGTCTTGCAACATGTGGCCGAGCGTTGTCATAATGGAAGATAATGGCCTCGTGTCTGGTCGAATATTCTGGTCGTTTTTCGTTGATTGCTCTCTTCAAACAATTCAATTGTGTTCGGTACAGTGATCGTCTGGCCCAATTTCAACAGCTTATAATTCAAAACACCCTTTTAATTCCACCAAATACAGAGCATTACCTTGGAGCCATGGATATTCGGCTTTGGCATTGATTTGGCTGGTTTGTCGGGCCTAACATATGACTTTTCGCGCTTGGGGTTATCGTAATGTATCCATTTTTCATCACCAGTAACAATACGATGCAAAAATTACTTCTTTTTGTAGCGTTCAAGCAGCATTTCCGACATGCAAAATCGCCTTTCAACGTCTCTCGGCTTCAATTTATATGGGACCCAATTTCCTTACTGTTGAATGAATCCCAATGCTTTTAAACGTAGGGAAATGGCTTGTTGTGTGACTCAGAATGATAATGAAAGTTCTTCTTGCGTTTGACAACAATCTTCGCGAAGTAATGCTTCCAATTCCTCATCTCCAAACGTTTTCGGCTGGCCAGGCCTCTCCTTGTCTTCTGTGTCGAAATCAACACTTTTGAATCTCGCAAACCATCGTACAAAAGTTTTTTGAGTTGGTGCATGTTGACCGTAAGCTTCTACCAACAATCGATAACTTTCAGCAGCCGTTTTTTTAGGCACAAAATTCGACATTATTATAGCGATTGAAAAAATGTGTGTTTACACTTTGGCGTCTATTGAGTTCTGAATTATAATGACAGATGTTTATTAGGGTGATGACTTTTTTTGGACAACATTCTCCCCAGGGGTTTTCTAATGGCAAATATTGCATTAATGATAAAAAAAACTATTTCAGTTCAATTTGGTAAAAAAAAACCTTACGCACCGACAGCGATTTGTAAAATGCCTTTAATATATTAATATGTGAAAACAGATTTTTTTTTATATAAAAAAACTGCAAAAAAATAGCGGAAATTAAAAGCAAATTTGCAAGAAAACTATTCCATTGACTCGAAAACGGACTTTACTATTGAAATCAGCATGCCTTAATTATATAGATGTGATGGTCAGACGTTGAGGCATCAAAAAAAGATTTTTTTAACTTTGTTTGATTCAAAACTTTAACGCGTTTGGTGAGTAACCTTTTTTAACGATAGCGAAAAACTAAAAACGCAGTTCTTAATATTTGTCCATGCCCTACACGATTTTGTCTGGGGAGATTTGATATTTGCAAAAAATGCAAAAAGATATTACCCTAATGTTTATCCTCCAAAATACCATATTTGTTATTATTGACACAAACCATATGTGATAGTTATGCCATATGTTGTCCAAATCGACATTATTAACTTGTATACCCAATAATATAAAATTCAAAAACATTTTTGCAAAATTTTTAGCACGCTTATTGTAATCTTCGATTATAACTCCACGTGACATGATTAGGATAGACCTTCAAAATACCTTTCATTTAGTACCCAGTTTTATGTAGTTTCTTTTATAATAATGAAATAATAATGAAATCTTTCAGTAGACTAATAAAACTTTTCATAAAATTGTGAATGAAAATATCTTAGAAATAACGAAAAGTTTCATACTTTTAATGAAACTAGTGTTTAATAAAACTTCTTCATTAAGTGTATAAAACTTTTAATAAATAACTTTTTTAATAAATAACTTTATCTCAGAAAGAGAATCTACCAATGGGTTTCTCTCCATACGTAATGAAATTGAGCAGAAAAATAATGGACACGTATTGTTTTTAACGGCCCAATTTCATATTCAGGGGTTAAAAAGTGGGGGTAAAAAATTAACCCAATTTTTTGCTTTTTTTCGATTATTTCGTATTGCTTTAAAGAAATTGTAGTTATTTTAGACACGTTATCTGGTATATAAAACATGGCCGATAACTTTTAATTATTTTTGTTATACAAAAAAAATGTGTTTTACGTCATATTAAAACTGGCGTTTTGTTTAGCAATTATAGTTGTATTTAATTTAATCCGAGTTTTTTACGATATTCGTAACTGATTGTACGTATTTTATGCGACTTTTTCGAAAAGCTTTTTGACCTATATTAAAAATATTTAAAATAAATAACAATCCTAAGTTACTACATAGGCAATCTGGGTATCAAAAGTTTAACTTTTTCGAGTGCTTCAACGCTGCACTGAAAGAATTATTCTGCATGATATTAAAAAACGATTTCATAGAATTTTTTTTTCATAGATTCAATGAAGAATTTAATTATATACAAGAAATCCAGTTAATATGGAATTTTTTTTCCATAAAATTTCATAAAAAAAAAAATCATTCGATTTCATAAACTATCTCTTCATAAATATAATGAAAATTTTCTTTAGAGCTATGAAATTGTTCCAAATACTAAATTTTTTTTTAATTTTTTAGAAAATTACATAATTTCATAAATTTTAAATTTTATTTTTAAGATTTAATTCTCGTGTTCAACATATTTTATAAAGTTTTGTTAAGTTTTATTGTGTTGTTATATTGTATATGAAGCGTTTCATTGGCTTAATTCCAACCCACTTTTTCAAAAATTTCATAAAGAGTTTCATTGTTTCAATGAAACTTTTTAAAATTATAGAACTCTGTGTAACTGTTTTATAAATTCTATGAAGCATTCATTGTCGGAACTCATTAGTTTTAGGATTAATAATACAATGCACTTCACCAACATTGACTTTATTTATTGAAACAATGTTTCATAGATTCTGAAATATGTTTCATAGATTCCATTAAAAGTTTCAATGGACGAGTTCCAGTGACAACTTTCATTACAGCTATGAAGAAATTTATAACTAAAGCGAAAATAATTTTCTTGCGTACAAATAAATCTGAATTTCATAAATGTTAGATATTTTAATCCCAACTTGTAACCTTTAAACGTGAGATTTTGCCGTTTAAAAAAGGTAGAGGGGAAAATGATCATAATTTTAAAGTTCTACAGAACTTTTTAAATTACTAAGAAGCGTAATATACTTTTAAATAAAGTTTTAAATAATGGGTCGATTATGGATAGCAACCGAACTTCAGTTGCGTTGCCAGTTGCCAAAAACATATTACGTATGGCAAGTGGCAACTAACGCTGGCAACTTCAGTTGTCAAATAGCGATTATATTGGCAAGCGAAAAGTTCTGGTTGCTGTAGTATTTTAAGCAAACAAAAAAGGCGGGAACATTAAAAATTAAGTATATTTTATTGTTAAATTATTTGCAATAAATATATAAATAATATTTTATATATATTTTACATCATATATTTCATATAATAAATATTTCAAATAATGAAAATGAAAATTATTCAAGTTCGAGGCCATACTCTATATTTCTTCATTAGGATATTGTCCTAACAAATAATCTATAGAGTTTTTTGTTTTCAAATTTATTATTTGACCCCTTCAGGAATGTGTTGATAGATCTATTTCGGGAATTTTCTAGGTTCCCATCATCAGAACACGTTTTGAAAGCGGTAACAATCCCATGCCAAACATCAAACATTCATATGAACTAGTTTACTCACTACATGAGAACTAATATACATATGAGTTTGAAGTTAAAAGATTATAACCATTGATCAAAAAATAAATTGAAAACAATTAGGACAATATCCTAATGAAGAAATATAGAGTATGGCCTCGAACTTGAATAATTTTCATTTTCATTGCACAATTAAAGGTCGAAATAAACATAATTTATATAATATAATTTTTATTATATTATAACAAACTTGTAAAAAAGGCAAAGTACCGCCTAGTTTACTTCCCCTGTTTTGTTTACAAACTAAACAAAATATAAAAAGGAGAGAAAAACAAAAAAAGTGTATTGAATATACACCAGAGGTGGATCTTGCACATCAAACAAGTTTTCAATTTATTTTTTGATCAATGGTTATAGTCTTTAACTTCAAACTCATATGTATATTAGTTCTCATGTAGTGAGTAAACTAGTTCATATGAATGTTTGATGTTTGGCATGGGATTATTACCGCTTTCAAAACGTGTTCTGATGATGGGAACCTAGAAAATTCCCGAAATAGATCTATCAACACATTCCTGAAGGGGTCAAATAATAAATTTGAAAACAAAAAACTCTATAGATTATTTGTTAGGACAATATCCTAATGAAGAAATATAGAGTATGGCCTCGAATTTGAATAATTTTCATTTTCATTCCACAATTAAAGGTCGAAATGAACATAATTTTTATTTTTAATAAAAATTATAACAAACTTATTTGAAATAATTTTATTTGTACCTGTAGATTTTAAAATGGTGAAAATCACAACCCGAAAACAATTTGAGCTGTTGGTCCAACAACTCGAAAAATACCGATTTACATACAACATTTTTAATTAAATAATTTTTTTACACAACACTTATTAATTTATTTTTTATACAAATTCACATTTGTCAACCTTTTTTTTTATTTGTTTACATTTTTTCAGTTGCTGAACTGTCAAAATAAGATTTTCGATAACTTTTTGGTAACTGGCGAAGGTTGCCGTACATAATACCAATTTTCATTTGAGTTGCGTTGCCAGTTGACAACGCAACAGAAGTTCGGTTGCTATCCATAATCGACCCATAAGTTTTTTTTAAATAAAGTTTTTTCCAGTGTACCACATGCTGTTCAAGAAGGTAGCCCAAATTAATTGATAAGAAAATTTAAATGTTAGTCGAGATTATAGTCTCAAAAGCAAAATGGACTTTTACTTATCTATTATATATTACCGATAAGCATGTTAACACTACAGATATTAGGTATAAAATGTTTAAGAATAAACCAAATAAAATTTAGTAATAGTTTAAAACTTAAATAGGCAACATTCAAACAAACAAACAAAAGTGTTTAATATTCTCGTAGCGTAATAAAATTACAAAAATGTTCATGTACTTAATTATTGGCGTATGCACTTTAATAGTGGTGTATTTTAAATGGTGCTTTACTCATTGGCAACGTTTGGGATTTCCCTATGTCGAGGCCCAAATTCCATTTGGGGTTTTAGATCCAGTTATACGAACTTGGAAGAAATCCTTAGGCGTGGCTATTTATGATGTCTATAAAAATTCGAGCGAAAAAGTATTGGGTATATATTTAATTAATCGTCCAGCCTTGTTAATTAGAGATGCCCAACTCTCCCGTGATATATTGACTAAAGACTTCAGTAGTTTTCATGATCGTGGCATTTATGTGGATGAAGAAAATGATCCCTTGTCCGGTGGTATATTTTTTTTAAAAGGAAAAACATGGAAATCTTTAAGAACAAAACTTACTCCTTCTTTTACTTCGGGTAAATTAAAGGGTATTTTTGGTAGTATTCAAGATGTTTCCAATAAAATGGTACAACGTCTAAATAATATGTTACCGAAAGACGGCACCAGTGCCACTGTGGAAGTAAAACAATTATTTGCAACGTAAGTTTACAGAAATTTTGTAGTTTTTTTTTTTTTTTAAAGATTTTAAAAATAGTACCAACTATATTTTTTTAATTTTATTAAAGATACGCTATCGATATTATTGCCTCATCAATTTTTGGTTTGGAAGTTAACAGTTTTGATAATCCTGATAATGAATTCCTGGCCTTAAGTAAAAATGTTAATGAAAATACCTATCGGGGAGTATTTCGAGGTACCTGTCAAATCTTATTTCCTGCGTAAGTCAGTTTTCAGTTTTAATATCTACAACACACTATCATAAAATGGAAAAAAGTCGATTTGGTTTGAACCGCGATTCCAAATCTGTTTTCCAAATTTTTCATCACTTCACAATTTTGAGAAAACCGCTATTAAAAACGCGAAAAATTGCGTTTTTAACTATTTTTTAAGTTGTTTACACACCACATCCGAAAAGTTTAAGCATTTCCATTGCGATGGGTGATATATTTAACTTTTTTTCTCTATATTTTTGTTTAATTATAGAAAGAAATTGCATTTCAAAAAAACTAATTTAAAAAAAAATTACTAAAAATTGCATTTTTAAAAAAAGGTTAGGTCATACATCCGACCAGCTTTAATTTATTTTAGGGTCACCATAAAGACTTTGAACTTTCCTTTTTTCAGGGACGTAAGATTTATAACTTGTATTCAAAATTTGTTTGTTTGTCCAATATTTATTTTTTACATTATTGTGATTTATATTTTCAAATCAAACATAAAACATTTCAAAAACATGACTCATTTTTTTTTGCAATAATAATAAAAGTTATTTTGTGATTTTTTGCAATATCAGTAAATAACGATTAAGGTAAAAAATCAAAAGATCGGGAACAACTAAATGCAGCAGTTGAAGTATCCCGCCAAATATAGTCAAATAGTTATTAAAGTGGATTCGCTATTAATTAAATGCAAATTTACCCGCATATTTCATCAACGTACGGAGCAAAACAAAGGTTTGTTTTAATTTTTATTTTATTTAAAATTTTAAAAAAAGTTATTGCTTGGTTGTTTCAAAAAAATCAATAAACAACTTTTATAAATTATTTTAAAATAAAAATCAAAATAGAACTGCAATTTTATGAGTAAATCAAAAAAAATAAAAAATATTAAATATTAAATATTTGCCAAAATTAATATTTTTGGTTTGCAATATATTTGATTATGTTTCTGCATTATTTAAAAGTCAGATTTGTTGCACATTTTTTGTGATTTTTTTAAAAAATTAACAGATACAGTTGAAGTATCCTGCCCGCTATAGTCAAATAGTTATTAAAGTGGATTCGCTATTAATTAAATGCAAATTTACCCGCATATTTCATCAACGTACGGAGCGAAACAAAGGTTTGTTTTAATTTTTATTTTATTTACAATTTAAAAAAGTTATTGCTTGGTTGTTTCAAAAAAAAATCAATGAACAACTTTTATAAATTATTTTAAAATAAAAATCAAAAATATAACTGCGATTTTATCTATATACAGTGACGGACAAAAGTATTCACACAGCAGCAAACTTTATTTTTAATCTTTTATATTTTTAAAATGAAACCCACTAGCCGGATATGGTATTTAACAAAATTGTTTATTAACTTATAAATTATTAAAATACAACAAAAAACGTATTAGTATGTTATGTTACAAGAAAAACCTAAATATGTAATTCAAAGTATTATTTTAGGCGGACAAAAGTATTCACACAGCTTCAAATGTTTGTAAAAAAAATTAAAATTTCACATGATTTAATACTTTGTGGAGTAGGCTTTCTTTGCTATGACTTCTTTTAATCTTCTTGGCATAGAATGGACCAATTTCTTCGTAACATCAGCTCCAATATTTTGCCATTCTAGCAACAGAACTTCCTTCAGTTGAGCCTTACTTGTGATATTTAAATTATTAATAAGTTAATAAACAATTTTGTTGAATACCTTATACGGCTAATAGCTTTCATTTTAAAAATATAAAAGATTTAAAATAAAGTTTGCTGCTGTGTGAATACTTTTGTCCGGCACTGTATATAAAAAGAAGTGTACATTTTGATTGTCACTCCATAACTCGAGAACGGCTGCATAAAATAAAAAATTGCTGAATACGTTTTGTAGAATATGCAATGAGGATGGTTTTTACAAAAAAAAAATTGTTGAAAAATATTTCCGATGTGATGATTTTTCTGAACATTAGTCATTTTCATATAAATTGTGTGAATATCAAAAATTTTTGGTTTGTTACAAAGCATTGCTTGGTTGGATACGGGTACAAAAAATAAAAAATGGCTGAAAAACCAGACTTTCAATGAAAATAAAATTTGAAGGCAAAACTACGTTTGTCGGGTCAGCTAGTGAGTAAATAAAAAATAATTAAAAAATATTAAATATTTGCCAAAATGAATAATTTTGGTTTGCAATATATTTGATTATGTTTCTGCATTATTTAAAAGTCAGATTTGTTCCACATTTTTTGTGATTTTTTTTTTTTAATTAACAGATATTTTTGGTCTCTAGCCTTTTTTTAATGTCGGCGAAAACCGTTAAATTTTTTACATCAACTTTGTTTAAATTGCATTTCAAAAATAAAATATCTATAAAATTGTACAAAATAATAGCACAGTTTAACAAAATCAGAAAAATGTGATGCATCGGTGTTGCGATCTATAAATTTCTGAAAGACTTTTGGACGCAGATGACGAATATAAATCACTTAAAGTCGGTCTACTTACTTTTCGTTTAAATCAAATGTTTCTTGTTATGTATTTTTAAATATCGTTTAAATAACCATAAAAAAAAAATAAATGTTCAAATTTTACCTACAGATCAGTAAAAATAAAAGTTATGTTCAGTTATTTGAAATTAGTTTAGTTTTTTGTTTTTGTTTCTTTTTTTCTACAAAATGTATACACTAGGGTGGTCCTTATTTTTCAACTTGCGATTTTTGGGGCTGCCCCCCTCTTAAAATATTTGTTTGGGTACAAAAACTCACCATGCAAAAAAATTAGAGTTCTAGCATAACGGGAAGATGTCCCGCATCGCCCTTGAAAATCGGGCCCCTTGGAAAAATGGGCATAATTTAAAAAAAAATTACATTTTTTTTTTCTTCAAAATTAAAAAAATATAAAATAATTTTTGTGTTGGGTGTAA
This sequence comes from Delia radicum, assembly GCA_021234595.1. Classification (NCBI taxonomy): domain Eukaryota; kingdom Metazoa; phylum Arthropoda; class Insecta; order Diptera; family Anthomyiidae; genus Delia; species Delia radicum. The sequence goes on from CM037851.1 coordinate 43,806,310, forward strand.
TCATAACTACTCAGATAAAAAATATTACTTTCCCAGAAAATCGCTAACCTACCCTAACTTTGTGTCAAAAGAATTAACAAATATTTTGGGTGTACCTCAAAGTGACTTTTTTGCATTTTTGAAAATTTTATTCAACAAAAATAAAAAACCTAGTGTTTGCTGTCAAGTATTTAATTAAACACATCTCAAGTATTAAATAAGCCAAGTATTACGGATATCCGTTGGCAAAATTTTTTGTTAGAGCATTTTGATTCTAGCGGATTTCAACATTTTTTTAAATTTGTATAGACTTTTTTTTTTAACAAGATTTTTGTAATATTTCACCAATGTTATTGTGTATGCTATTTTATATAATTGTAATAACTTTATTATAAAGTATAATTTTTCGTGTTCATAGTTAACCTGTGTTTTCATGGGGTCACAATTGACCCTCTTATTTTAAAGAGTCAAAAATCACAAAGATGACAAAATAAATTTTTGTTTATGTTTCTAATTGTAATTTATTTACATTTTAAAATGAATTAAAATTAATTATTTAGTATAAATTCAGATATTTGTATTCATATTTAAATTGTTTTTTTTTGTACATATTCAGGAGTATTTTTAAAAAAAAGGTATTTTTAATTTAATAGTGTAAATTTTTTTCACTCAAAATTATTATTGTGGAAAAGTTTTAAGTTCTAATTTTTACTAAATTGACCTACTCGAAGACTAGAAACGGTTAACGAAAATTTTTTACAATAAATATAAATTGAATTATTCCTTTTTTTATTTTATTTATAAATTTTGACACAAAGCTGCATTTTTCTTACGTGGGTCATATTTGACCCCAGGTTAACATGGGTTAACTATCAACAGAAAAAATAGTATTTTATAATAAAGTTATTACAATCATATAAAAGAGCATATACAATAATATTGATGAAATATTATTAAAACCTTGTTTTATAGTAAAAATGTATAAAAATATAAAAAAAACCTTGAAATCCCCGAGAATCAAAATGCTCTAAAAAAAATTTGCCAACGGATATCCACAGTAGTTGGCTTATTTAATACTTGAGATGTGTTTAATAAAATACTTGACAGCAAACACAAGTTTTTTTATTTCTGTTGAATAAAATTTTCAAAAATGCAAAAAAGTCACTTTGAGGTACACCCAAAATATTTGTTAATTCTTTTGACACAAAGTTAGGGTAGGTTAGCGATTTTCTGGGAAAGTGATATTTTTATCTGAGTAGTTATGATTAAACCCAACACAAAAATTATTTTATATTTTTTAAATTTTGAAGAAAAAAAATTTGTAATTTTTTTTAAATTATGCCCATTTTTCCAAGGGGCCCGATTTTCAAGGGCGATGCGGGACATCTTCCCGTTATGCTAGAACTCAATTTTTTGCGTGGCGTGTTTTGACACCCTAACAAATATTTTAAGAGGGGGGTACAGTCAAAATCTCATTTTTATTTTTCCCCCATACAACGAAAGACCACCCTAGTATACACACACGCACACATTTGTGTAAACTTTTTCAATTTCTTGTAATTTGAATTGAAGTAATTTTATATTACACAAACCATTTTAATAAAAAAAAACAGACATGAATTTTTTTAATATTTTTTTTTTTTTTGAAAAAAATAGTTTAAATTTTTAATAACTGTAACGGAAACAAATAAACTGCAATATTCCGTTTTTGTGGTTAAATTTGTATGAAACTTTAAAGAAATGAAAATAATAAATGAAACTAAACAAATCGGTAAATTGTAGTATATTGTTTTAAACAAATGTATGAAAAGGTTTAAAAAAATTTTATTTAAATAATAAATGCATGTTCTTTTATTTTTAACTCAACTGAAAACTTTTTTATTAAACTACAAACAGTAAAGTGAGTGTATGTATATAAAGTTGATTAAAAATCAATCGATTGGATTGGATTAAAAAGTCATCAAAATCGTATACCTTATCAAAAGTATTTTTTGTAGCTTGGATTTTATAAAATTAATTTTAATGCTTATAATTTTTATTTAGTTTTCGTTTAGATTTATCTGAACAAATTGCTCACAAAAATTAATTTTTTTTTTTTATTTAAAAAAAAAAAAATTTTTTCATTAATTAAACTGAAAGTGGTTAAAATTTATTATTTGACCACTTTCAGGAATATGTTGATAGATCTATTTCGGAAATTTTCTAGGTTCCCATCAACAGAACACGTTTTCAAAGAAGTGACAATCCCATGCAAACATTCATATAACCTAGTTATCCCACTAAATGAGAACTAATATATGAGTTCGAAGTTAAAGATTATCACCATTGATCAAAAATAAATTGAAAACTTGTTCGTTATGTGCAAGCTCTACCAGTGATAGATATACAATACACGCTTTTTGTTTCTATTCTCCTTTTTATTTTAACACAAGTTTGTTTTATTTAAAAAAAAAAAACAAGATGTAAAGGGTTAAGTACTCTAAGACCGTACTTTGTCTTTTTTACAAGTTTGATATAATTTTTATTAAAAATTATGTATTTTCGACCTTTAATTGTACAATGAATATGAAAATTATTCATGTTCGAAACCATACTCTATATTTCTTTATTCGGATATTGTCCTAATAAATAATCTCTAGAGTTTTTGTTTTCAAATTTATTAATTGGCCACATTCAGGAATGAGTTTTTTTTAATTACTTTTTAATTTATTTTCAGCATTTTTCTTTTTAAAAAAATGGCTACATTGTATTAAATAAAATTTAACTTAAAAATAACATTTATCAATTTAATGATAATGTTCTAGAATAAATATATATTCAGATTTAAACTATTGAAATTAAATTATTTAACTTAATAAACTAATAAAGCAAATGAGAATTTATAAAAATAGTATATTATTAATAATACATAGACATTTATAAAAAACAACTACATACATAAATATTACAAAAAACAACAACATGTTGGTGTAATCTTGTTTTTCTATCAAATGCTTTTAATCTATCAAATTTGACCAATTATTTAATTGATTCAATTAATTTATAAGTGACAGCTTTAAACATTTTCCACAAATCAATTTAATTGAAAAAAAATGGAAATTATTTTTTTCTGTGTAGTGTACACCTTTTCAACTGCAAATGTAGTTATTTTAAATAGTATTTGCAGTTGATTCTACCGACATAATTTTCTTAGTGTGGGCATACTTACTAGATAAGATGGCGGAGTTAAATGGCCGGGAAATGTTTATATTGAAATTCTACTCAAGTGTTTTAAGAATCTTTGAATCCAAATCTTTGGTTAAATTCCTTAACTTAACCTTAACTTTTGAAATTCTAAAATTTAATAGCAGAATCAGAATTAGTTATCACAATTAAACACAAGTTTCTGTTTGATCAGATAAAAATTTCCTTTTTACTGGCCATTTGCATCGCCATTCTGAATTTTAAATTTTAAATGAATTAATATAATACAGATAATTCTCTCAGTGTAGATACATATCAGTGCTAACATACCTACTGCGTAGACGAACAAAAAACGGTAGGTTACTAGGCACCAGAAAAAGGTATATTGCTTTAAATTAATCAAGATTATATTCATAATCTTATAAAATTTGAGCGATTATCAATACAAAATCAAGTGTTTATTTTATTTTTTGCTATTTTTGTTTATTACTTTTAGCTATAGTTAAGTTACAGTAGTTACATTTAAGTTAGCAAAAAAGTTATTTGAGGCAGCAAAATTTTTGCTTGGAGGATCCTTACAGAAAAATTGCTAATATCAGCTAAATAAATCCTAACAAGACCATCAGCAACTTTTGTGTATCAAATTTGTTTAATACATATGCAGCAATAACAAGTAAAACCGCAGTTTTTCTTAGTTTTTACTACACTCAGGGAGCTGCTGCTGTAAAAATTTGTCGTTGTTTGAGTTGTAGTACAGTACCTTTATTTTTAAGTGAAAAAACAGACCATTGTAGTAGAAATTTCAGTTTTAACTACAATTTAAAAAAACAAACCACATCAAACTACTGTATTACGAATTTACATTAATTTTATACAGCAGTTTTTTTTTTTATTAAAAAAAAAATGTATATTTTTTTATATTTGCACAATATCTCATCCCATGTCGCAAAGGATCAAAGCATTTTTGTGTATAAACATAAATACAAATCTAAACAATTATTTCATGTAAAAAAGAAAAAGAGACCGTGAGACTTAGAACATTTTTTTTGAAAAAGGATTTTTTTTTTTGAAAAACATACTTTTTTGAAAAAAGATACTTTTTAGAACAAGATTCTTTTGTATTTAAAAAGGGTATGTTTCTATGGAAAAATTACTTTGTTCTAATCGCGCTGACCGGTTTTTACGAGTAGACCGGTCTATTCGGTTTTCTGTCTAACCGGGTTTCCCGATATTCTTGTGTTCGTGGGTTTTTGACCGGAAAATCGGTCTAGAGTTGTAGTTCTGAGATTATGTATGTAAGAACAAAAACACCGTGTATTGAATAAAACTAGTTTTAATCACAACAAAACTCGACCTGACGATAGATCAGTGGGCTAAAGCGCTCTGTCTAACGTGTAGTGCGAGTGCATGTGGCATTAGAAATCAGTTTATCTATACCACGGTCAGTGATTGCACAGAAAATTTCATATAGACGCAATCGAACAAATAAAAAAAAAAACATAACAAATATTACTTTATTCAAATAAAAAACAGGGTCACTGACGAAGGTTCAATACCAGAAACTGTGTAGTCTGATTCAGAAAATTGAAAATTTACAATGTAGTTATGATTTTTAGAAAATACACTCATTCTTCTCTACAACGCCTTCACAATTAAAATATAAAAAACTGTTGGTGCTTTTTGGTTAAAAAATCGCAAAAATTTGATTTTTTTTTTGTTTCTACTTTAAACGAATGTAGTTTTTGAGTTTAATAAGACATTGCATTAATTTAATTCGTCCCGCTATTCGCAAAAAACTGGACCTGACTCGAACCAAATTTAAAATTTCACATTTTCAAATGTGAATATCTCGGGAACTATTAGAGATAGCACACAAGGAACTATTAGAGATATACCAACATGTTTTTTGTTGGTCTCTCCTAGCAGATTACAAATAATCAAATTTTTTAAAAATCGGATTAGAAACAAAAAAATTGCGAACACTCAAAATTTTATATGCAAAAAGTTACATATTTTGGGTGGTCATATTGCCGTCCCCGGCGAAGGTTCAAAATCAAAACTTAAGCTCGATATTACGTCACTTATGCCTGTTTCAAATTTAATTGCAATCGGACCACTAAGTAAGAATTACATTTTGTGACATATCCCACTGTGTAATAATTCAAAGCGAAGTGCGGCTATAGTTATGAAACACACTTAGAATACTATGTAGGTAAAGACCACTGCAAATATAGTTAAAAACAAATGAAATTTCACTTAAAGAAAGGACGACTTACATTACAGTAAATTCAACTAACATTGTCATTTGTTTTTTAATGTTCAAAAAATGACTAACAATTGTTGTAAAAATGAACCACATGGTAGAAAAATATAAACAAACATTTATTTTTTTTATTTTTTTAAATAACAAAAAACAACTGTAAAAAATTAATGTAAAATCATAAAACAGTCATTTAATGTGGATTGTTTTTTAAATCAACTACAAGGTTAGTAAATAATTTAATTTGTTCTACAAATGACTGATATTTACATTAAAAATAAAAAACAACTGTATTACAACCCAAACAACCACTATATTTTTAAAGCAGAAGTTCCCTGAGTGCACTAAAAAATGCATTTATTATAGGCCGTGTTTTGTCAATTTTAAAAGTTGATGTCTTGAATTTGCATAAACTAAAGTACCTTTATAACACTTTAATAAACCGCAATAAGTTTCACTAGATTATTTCTTAAACTTTAAATATGTCGAAAAATGTAGTGCTACGATAGTTTATGATACGCAGTGTATTTCATACACAACACGCATGATACGTACGATATACTTATTATGCAACCCTAGTTTAAAACATGTTGCACAATTTTCTGATAAGCTAAATATTATACAAGTATTTGTATTTGCAATTTATTTTAAAAATTCCATTTCAGTTTAGAGAAATTATTTCAACGTATTGGGTGGACAGAACCGGCTCCTGTATTTATGAAACAAATTGTACAACGTACTATAGAATACAGAGAAAAGAACAATGTCATACGCAAGGATATGTTGCAATTGTTACTGCAACTACGTAATACAGGAAAAATCAATGGTGATGACGATGAGGAATGGTCGGCAGAAAAAACAAAGGGTAAGAAATAGTAACAACGCAGACATTATTTGCAATACAGACATTTTTTGCAATACAACATATACAATTGTATCCTATGAAAGAAAATTTAAATTCTGTTTTTTTTTTTGTTTTCTTCATATTTCAGATGCATTAACATCCATGTCAATAGAATTGATAGCAGCTCAATTGTTTATATTTTATGTAGCCGGTTATGAGACATCTGCAGCTACCAGCGCGTTTACTCTATATGAATTAGCTCAGCATCCAAAGTTGTTAAAGAGTGCTCAAGAAGATGTAGAAAATGCTTTAGAAAAACATGGTGCTTTAACTTATGATTCCTTAAAAGATATGAAGTTTTTAGATTTATGTATTATGGAAACAACACGTAAATATCCTGGTCTTCCCATATTAAATCGTGAATGTACTCAAGATTATACCGTACCCAATACAAAATTGGTTATTAAAAAGGGCACACCTATAATTATATCATTACTTGGAATGCATCGTGATGCGGATTATTTCCCCGATCCTATGCGTTATGATCCGGAACGTTTTCTAGAGGAAAATATGAATTATAATCCAATTGCTTATATGCCTTTTGGTGAAGGACCACGACATTGTATAGGTAGGTAGAAGGATGTAAGCTTATTTAAGCTTTTATTTGTTCTCAAATTTATAAATTTCTCAATTCAACTCGTTCTGACAATAATCCATGCATAATAGGATGGCCCTTAAAAAAGGGTTTAATATCCCCTGGAAATATACGAATAGCTTACAATTACGTGCATTAAATTTGGTTTTAGAAAAAACTTTTTTATACCTCCACACTGTAGATGATACAAATGAAACAAAAAAAAATGTGAAAAAAGTATTTTAGAGGTGAACAAAATTTTGTTCAGGTGAAAACCTTTTTTAATGTACAAAAACATTTTTGTGATAAAAAAACTGATTTAGTGATAAAAAAAACTGATACCAAACTGCTCAGGAAGATGCTGAATAAATGAGTAAAAATGAGCAGTATCCATTGCGTTTTAGAGCCATGATCGCCATTTCAACAGAAAGACGGACATACAGACAGACGGACATCGCTAGATCGGACTATAATTTCATAAGGATCAAGAATGTATATAGATTATGGGGTCGTAGACCTATATTTCGATGCGTTACAAACGGAATGGCAAACTGATATATACCCTCATCACAGTGTTTGTAGGGTATAAAAAACTGAGAAATACAAAGTTTTGGGTCAATCAAATGATATTTAGAAATAAAATCTTGAAAAATTTAGATTTTTATTTTATTTTTTTTTTTTTGAACCCGAATACCATTCATTCGCTAGCTAAATTTACATTTTTAATAAATTTTATGGTTTATTAACTAAGCAAAAAGCCTAAAATCAAAAAAAAAACGACCAACCAATTATAAAGTTATAAATCAATATAGCTGCCAAACTCGCGTTTTTAGCATATATGAAGAATAAATCAAACTACTTTTATAATAAGACTGTCAGGAGTGACAGTCAGCATGATGTCGGCTAAGGCTAAAAAATGTAGGTAAAAGCGGTTATATTTTTAACAAACCTGAAGCTAGTTCGCCTTCCGGAGAACAAATTGATAATAAAGTATTTGAAAAGTGCCTCCTACTTTTTCCAATATGCCGTTTTCCGTCAAAATGCTCCTATTCTTAAAATTTGTTCTGTTGATTAAAAAAATAACCACTTTATGGCCGGAATAATTATAATTTATTAATGATTAAGCTACTACGTTTCCCGGAGAACAAATTGATAATCTGGGAAAGGTACCTCCCATATATCCAGTATGGTCCCTTTTCAACAACTGTCAAAAAACTAGATCCGTTGATTAAAAAATAACAACTTTAACAGCCGGAATATTTTTAATTTATACGTCTTCCGGATAGCAAATTGGTAATAAAATCTTGGAAAAGTTTCTCCGACTTTTTGCAATAAGGCGTTTTCCGTCGAAATGCCACTTTCCAGCAACAGCCAAAACTTTTCCCTGGATTTTAAAAATAAATATACATGAATCAGCTAGTAAGCCTTCCTAACAATAAATTCGTAATAAAATCGTTAAAAGGCGCCTCCTACTTTGGCCAATACGTAGTTTTTCGTCGAAATTACCCTTTTTAAAAAAAATTACTCATAGTTTTAAAAAACAACCCCTTCAACAGCTGGAATAGTTTTAGTTTATACACGATTCAGTTACTACGTTTTCCGGAGAAATAAATTGTAACAAAATCTCGGAAATGTGAACAATTCTTTTTCCAATATAGCGTTTCCGCCATAATATCCCTCTTTAACAGTTGTTTTAATTCATAACTTTGGACGATTTTTATGATTTTTGGCATATTAGATAAGTAATAAATCACAGAATTTTGTTATGTGTTAATTGGGCAAGCAGGCTGAGAAATGATATTAAGGTTCCAACATTACAAAAAAAATGGTAAAAAATCGTTATTTTCAAGATTTCAGTCATCTTGAGCCACATCTAAATATTATTTGATTGGCCCAAAAACTTTGTGAACACTTTTTTTTTTGATATAATAAAGGGCCAGCCTAATGCATAAATATATGTACGTAAATATGTCGAAACAAAAATAACTTTTGTAAAATTAACGAAAAATTGTTAATTTCACAAAATTTTTTGTTGTTTTGACAAAAACATTGTATTTTTATGGGTGTATAATAAATGAACTAGTTTGTTTAATTACATTTTATTTTTTTTTTTGATTTTAATCTTTCTAGCTCAACGTATGGGTAAAGTAAACGTTAAAGTGGCCATAGCACAACTATTAACTAACTTTAATATTGAAATTAATCCTAATGTCCAAGAAATTGAAATCGATAATTTCGGTATACCAATAATGCCCAAAGGTGGAGTTCCAGTTAAATTATCCAGAAAAATAAAATAGTTTAAATAATTTAAATAAATTTCTATATATAAAATATTTAAAATATTAAGAAAATCTTTTGCTGTTTAATTTCCACATATAAGTTACAATTGTTACAAATACCCAGTCGAAAATTTCCAGTGGTACAAAAAATCAAGCACAGGCATACCACTGACGAACCGAGGAATTGCAACTAAATTACTGGCAGAACACTTATTCAAGCCATTTTACTAAGTTTCCAAAACAAACAAAAACAAAACATTGGCAAAGCATTGGCTGCTATCACAATGCCAACGTTGACAAAATGTGTTTTCCCAGTGCTACAAAGTCAGAAATTGCTAACGGCTCGAAAGTCTAACACTGCACTATGGCCGAAATCGCGATTTTAGCGGCAAAAAGTCAATTCTTCAACTTTAAAATTTTTACAATGTTTTTGAAGGTGTTCGATATCCAACATATTGATAAGAAAAAACTAAAAAAAATGTTTACTGTTGGCAACCCTGTTTATGTACAAACAGCTGTTAATGTTTACATATTTTTTAGTACGTGTTAATACAAGTGAAGCAGCTAAATTTTTATAAAATTAAAAACTGTTTTTTTAATAATATATTCTTGTAAAAAAACTTTGTTAATATGAGTTCTAATACTCGAGGTGAGTATTTTTACTACATACAAATATAGTTTGCTAAATGTTTGTATTTCGTACCTTTCTTGGTGGATTTTTGGGTGTATTTTTTTGTGAAATGCGGAAGAGTTTTATCGTTTTTCGTTGAGTGAAACTAAAAATGTCATGAGTGTCATTTGAACTATTTACATGTGATTGTTTGTAGAAAACTCAAGTTTTCTGTCATGGTAAAAGTGTATGCGTTTAACTGCTAATGACCGAATTTTTAATATTTTTGTAGAAACACTCAGGTTTAAAAATTCTGAAATATTTGAGTTTTGGTTGAGAAACAACAGGAATGTTTCGGATTACATAAAAGAAAATATTCCATACGAAATTGACAGTGAATTAAGTAAGTTAATATGTACTAAAGCTCGGAACTTATCTAATTTTATTAAACTAAAATGGGATAAATAACCCAGAAATGAGAAAGCATTTGAAATATGGAATAAGCCCTTTGGAATAAAATAAGCCCTATGGAATAAGCGCTTTGAAATATGGAATAAGCCATAAGTTTCGGAATAAGCCTTTCATACAAGCCATATTTGAAAAAATGGCAAGTTTGTGGAACAGATGAGCAGAGAATCCTGGCAGAAAAGAAACAAAAAATTCAAAAAATAGTTTTTGCTTCAAATGGGGCTTTATGTCGATAAGCCGAAACCAAATGGCAGCGGCAACACCAACGATGGCAACACATCTACACTCAAAAAAATAAGTTAGTACAAAAGTTAGTAAAACGTCTTGTAAATCAGGTATACTATTTTTTAGCAAATTTTTTTGCTAAAATCGTGTTTTCAGCTAAAATGTTTGTTATACTTATTCAGCACTTAACTGTTTTATACTAATGCTTTACTATATACTAATGTTTTACTAATTAATTTTGCTAAAAAAAAATTGTGCTGATAAGCACATTAATAGTGTGGACGACAACTAGATTGAAATATATACGCAGAATGAAGCAGATGTCACGGCATGTCGAGATGTAGTAGAGAAGAGGAAAATGATACTAAAAAGTACAACTGTAATAAGACATATAAAAAAATCAACCATGGAAGACTTTTGTATCTCTTTTTCAAACATAAAATAAAATTGAGGATTAAAACAACTTAAATTGTGTGTTGTCACCAGCTTGTGAAAATAATTGTCTATTAATAAAATAAAAGGCAAAAGAAAATATTTAAATTTAATATGTATTTCTATAATAAATGTTAATAGATTAATAATCTAGTGTGGTCAAATTGCAAACAAACATAGTAAAGCGAAAGACAAAGACACACATCTTAGGTAGATTTGTATGGTTCCTTTTTCTTATTGCAAAAAGAAACGAAAAAATAAACAAAAACAAACGAAACGAGTTTGTTTTTGTTTATTTTTTCGTTTCGTTTCTATAATTATCTTCGGCAGTTGCGTTCTTTAAAAGAAAGCATCATTTAGACTACCATTGATGTATGTAGTTGAAAGAAAATTTTTGTTATGTTATATATATTTATTTCTATATATTTTCAGATATTAAATCAAATCATGTCGTCAATGTGGGAAAATGAAAATTATTTCGTAATTATTGTAAATTATTTTTAAAAGAGTCACAAAAATATGTTTTATGATTTTCAGCAAATATATTAACTAAATTACAATTTTTTACAATTTTTTGCGTTTTTTTTTGAGTCTACTAAAATTCAGCAAAAAATTTATTAATTTTTACCAAAGCTTTTTTATTTCTAATCTACTAAGTGTTAGCAAAACTTTTGCTGATTCTACTAATTTTGTTGCTGAAAATCAGCGAGCTGATTTTGCTGACATTAGCAATTTTTTTTCTAGCACCGTCCTGACTAAAATTTTGCTGACTCATCAAAATGTTTTGCTGACTTTACAAACTTTTTTTTTTTGAGTGTAGAAGAGCATTTTCTCGCACGGACCTTTTAGCAGCAATTACTGGTATAAATATTGATTTTTTTGAAACATTTACACATAATCTTAATTGCTCTCTCCACTGAATTTGAAATTGATGCTCAAAGGTTTCGTGCTCATTGCATTAAAATCAGTGAAATATTTTTCCAATAGTACGCATGGTGCTCGATGTCTGCCACAATACACAAAATTTTAGTGCATTCGTCACAAATAAATGAGGCTTCTGTAGTACCCGTAGGTTGCCTTGCAGAAAATGCATCTGAGGCGCGCAACAAATATTATAAAAAAGATCGAACTGGTCACGCTCGAAAGGATTCAAGAGTGCACAACATACTTGACATGTATCATAGAGCTATGGATAGCACTGACCCATATATTTCAAGTTTATGTTTGCAAGAACGTACAAACAGTTCAAAAAAAACTTCGAGAAGTCATTGATGAATTACCAAATGCCTGAATTACCAAAAGAACTGTTATTACCTTCAACATCTCAAGAAGCTTCCAGCTGCAATTATAGTTCTGATTCTGATGTTAGTCGTTAAATAAACAGACCATGATTAATTAAGCTCTTTATCTTTTGAAAATATGTATCCATTATTTTGTTATTTTCAGATTAATCCGTAAGAATTTTCAACTTCTTTAAAATTATAAATTTATGCATTAAAAAATAAATGAATTTCTGGGTAGCATTCAATATTTTTTTAATAGTGGGGGTGGACTGCCCATTTTTTCTCAAGTTTTTTTTGTCACTAGAAGTCCGTATTCAAAATTTGATGAAGCTAACCCTTTGGTAAGTATTTTTCACGCCCCCTTTTTCCTGAAGTCGCAGTTTTTCTCATTAGAAGTCCGTATAACCATTTTGGTGAAGCTAGCTTGGCAGGTAGTACGTTTAGCGACTACTTTGAAAAAAGTGGGCGTTGCCCGCCCATTTTTCTCAAATTGATTTTTTGTCATTAGAAGTCTACACTCCAAATTTGGTGAAGATAGCTTGTCGGCAAGTATTTTTTGCCGCTAAAACCGCGATTTCGGCCGTAGTGCACTGGTGGAGCATTTATTTTATAAAAATTAGGATGCATTGCATAAAAAGTATAACTTCTTTTGTGATTTTATATAAAATAGATTTTTTTTATAAAAAATTTATTTTTTGACTCTGGAAAACTTTTTTAGTATTCCCAACGTTGGCAAGTTGTTTCCAGCTAGACTTATGCCAGTGCTAGCATTTTTGATCAACCAATGACAGTTATAATTTATTTACGTTTTTAGCTATTAATTTTTATATGTCTTGTTAGCTCAGTGGATAGAACTGTCAATCTCAGAAATCCAGCCTTTGAAGACCAGAAATTAGCCAAGTCATATTAAGCAAAGTAAGGCATGCTAACTTATCCTAAATTAACCAAAGTTCACGGCTTAACCATAATTATGAATGACAAATTTATTTGGAAATAATATATGATGTTTATTTACATTCCTTAAAAACAAATAGATTCTTTAATGTGAATTCGAGTAGAAGTTAGTGGCATAAAGAAGTTAGTGGCTTTGCTGAGCAACATTTTTCAACGTAGCCGGCTTTCGGTAGGGCTTATGGGTTTTCTCCTCGTATGTCCAAAGCCCGACCTTGCTAGGAAAGTTTTTCTGTGTAAAAAACACCCATAAATAAATTAGTGGATTTTCTGAGAAAAGTAATTCTGCGTAGACTTAGGGCTTTTCTACTTCAGTATGTTAAAAGTAGGGCTTCGCTAAGGAAAGTGTTTCTGTGTAAAAGATATGGTGGAATATCAGCCATATCTGTAAGGAAGAAAATAAAAAAAATGCGCAATTTTTTATTTTTTTCTTTCCAGATATTGGTGATTTTCGGCGCACTTGCAATAATGGTTTGCAATGGGTTAATTAATCTATTTATTTCAAAAATTTTCAAATTAATAAATGTATTTATTTATAAAGGGTGGTTAAATTGTAAGGGCCGATGTTGAATGTGAACCTCACCTAAACGCCAAGTTTTTTCCGAATTTTATTTGACATTTCTCTATTTCAGACTTACTCAATTTGAACCATGGAGAGATATACAATCCAACAACGTGTTAAAGTTATCCAGACTTATTATGAAAATGGGCGTTCAAATCAAAATGCATATCGTGCACTTCGTGATTTTTTTGGTCAATTTGATCGTCCAAATGTTCGTACAATCGCAAATATCGTGGAAAAATTCGAGCAAACCGGGTCTGTAGAAGATGTGAGAACACCAGTGCATTCTCGTACAGCTCGTACTGCAGAAAATATTGCTGCTGTTCGCGATAGTGTGGCTGAAGAGCCGTCCACCTCAACTCGTCGTCGTGCCCAACAATTGCACCTCTCACGCTCGTCGTTGATGAACATTATGCATAAAGACTTGCATTTACACGCTTACAAGGTGCAATTGGCTCAAGAACTAAAGCCTCTTGACCTTTCCAAACGTCGTGAATGGGCAGAATGGTGGCAAGAAATGGCAACAGTGGATGATCAATTTTCGAAGAAAATCATCTTCAGTGATGAGGCACATTTTCACCTCAGTGGATTCGTCAATAAACAGAATTGCCGCATTTGGGCGAATGAGAATCCAAGAGTGATTGTCGAAAAACCAATGCACCCACAAAGAGTGACTGTTTGGTGCGGTTTATGGGCTGGCGGCACCATCGGGCCGTATTTTTTTCCAAAATGAGGGGGGTCAGGCAGTTACTGTGAATGGTGTTCGCTATCGTGAGATGATAACGAACTTTTTATGGCCCGAATTGGAAGATATGGATGTGGACGATATGTGGTTTCAGCAGGACGGTGCCACTTGCCACACAGCTAACGAAACAATGGCTCTTTTGCGCAACAAATTCAATGGCCGTGTCATCTCACGTAATGGCGATGTCCATTGGCCGCCAAGATCATGTGATTTGACACCGTTGGACTTTTTTCTTTGGGGTTATTTGAAAGAAAAGGTGTACGTCGATAAGCCAGCAACAATTCAAGAGCTAAAGGATGAGATAATTCGGCACATTAACGGCATAGAACCTCCATTATGACTCAGCGTCATCGAAAATTTGGACCATCGGATGGAGGTGTGCCGCCATGGTCGCGGCGCCCATTTGGCCGATATTTTGTTCCATACATAATTGAGTAATACCAATATATCATAATAAAATAAAATTACAATAATTTCCTAAATAGTTTGTGTTTTATTCAAAATCAACATCGGCCCTTGAAATTTAACCACCCTTTATATAGATATAAAAAAAAAGTCCAAAAATAATATCTGCGGTGTTAGAAGGGTTAAAGAGTAATACATATAATATCTTAAATTAAATCTTAAAGTCTTAACTACAATCAAATAATATGTATTTCGGAACTTTACTTAGGAGTTTTTTTTCAAGTTCGGTTAAAAACAGACTTTTATAACAAGACGCTTATTGGGTTAATGGAAGTATTATACAGTGCCGATCAAAAAAATAGCACCAATGGCAGACTTTATTCATGCAAGTGAACAAAAAAAAAATTATGCGTATTATTCTAAAGTAGAAATGCGATACTGTGATACTTTGTACTCTCTTGTATTCCCTCTGAGCATCCTTATTTTTTTTCAAAAAATGTTAACGGATCTATTCCAGTAATCAATATTATAAAAAAAAGTCTGCCTCAATGCAATCATTAAAATAGCACCGAATAACAAAAATTCTTTAAAACAAATTAATAGTGATTAAATAGTTAAAATAAGAGGATCAAAAACAGAAGGTAAGATATTTTTTATTAAAAATATTATAATTCCTTACATATTTTTTAATTTATTTTCATAGAAATGGGACTTGGAAAGCATTGCACACCTAAAAAACGTGCTATTATAAAAAATTTGGTTTCTAATCATAAACCATATTCTGAAATAAGAAAATTGGTTGGAAGCTTTAATAAAATGATTATAAATGCAATAAAATTTACTCAAAAATCTGAAAAATGTGGTCGGATGAGAGTTTTTTCACCATTAATGGTTAAGCGTTTGGTCAGACAACGCAAGAAGACCCCATTTATGCACCTACAGAGCTTAAAAACAGAACTTAATATGACAGCAAGTGTCGAAACGATTCGTCGGAGATTGAGAGACAACAACTTAAACGCCCCGCAGTCCCCGAAAAGTGCCCCTACTCTTACGTAAGCATGTTGTAAAGCGTTTGAAGTTTGTTAAAACTCATGTGGAATGGCCAGCTGAAAAGTGGAGAAATGTTCTTTGAACAGATAAATCCAAAATTGTTTTATTTTGAGGCAACGGTGCTTTTCCTACTATGGCGTACAACCCATATACTGGATCAGAACAATCATGAATAAGACGGTATACGTTAATATTCTCCGCGAACTAATGCTACCATATGTTTCTGAGGAAATGTAGCTGATTTGGGTCTTTTAACAAGACAACGACCCAAAGCATACCAGCAAACTTGCAAAAAAGTGGTTTCAGGATAATAAAGTAAGTGTGGTGAAATGGCCTGCTCAGTTCCCAGATCTAAATCCAGAAATTATGGACAGATATAAAAAAGAAAGTGTCACAAATGCAACCAACCAGTAATGAAGTCCTTTGAATATCTGTTCAGAAAATCTGGAACTCAATTTCGAAGGAGAGATGCCAAAATCTGTTGAATTCTATGCAAAACCGTTGTGCAGAGGTAAGTGCAAATAATGGGCACGCTACAAAATATTAATTTTAATATGTGAAAACACCATAAAAATACTATTTTCTAAATTTTTAATTTATTTTTATTAATTCTTAGTTTAAGTTTTTAATTTAAATACGAAAAAATCTGTAGTGCTGTTTTTTTTTTTGACTGAGTGTTTTATAAGTTGTTTTAAAAAGTTAAAAATTTATAATAAAATAAAAATCCAAATCAACAATTTTTTGTTTAATATTGTTTTACAAGTCTTGTAAGTATCTTATGACACGTTTTTAGTGAAATCAATTTAACCTTTCAAAAATATCTAACGAAGAAATTTTTTATCCTGGTGCTATTTATCCTGCTAATGTAATGAATTCGAAGGAAATTAAGGGTGATTTTTTAGTAATTTCTTTTTGCCAACACTGTTTTTGCAGGTCAGCTTCTTTCGTGTAACATGTTACTGTTAAACATGATCAGTTTGGTCTATAATTTAACCATGAATCGACTTACAAACGAACAACGCTTGCAGATTATTGAATTTTATTATCAAACTTCATGCTCGGTTAAGAAAGTGCATCGTGCACTTCTTCCAATTTATGGTCAGTTTGGGCGACCTTCTAAATCTTGTGACCAAATTTCGCACCAAATTTACATTATTGGACATTAAACTACCAACACGCATACGTAGAGTGCGGAAAGAGGAATATATTGCAGCTGTATCCGCTAGTGTTACTCCACTATGTGGAAAATTTTGCGAAAGCATTCGGGTGTAAAACCTTTTAAAATACAGCTGGTGCAAGAGTTGAAGCCACACGACCCACTACAACGGCTCCCTTTTGGTGAATGGGCGCTGGCAAAATTGGATGAAGATCACCTTTTTTATCGGAAAATTGTGTTCAGCGACGAAGCTCATTTCTGGTTGAATGGATACGTGAACAAGCAAAATTACCATATTTGGTGTGAAGAGCAGCCAGAAGCATTGTAACATCTGCCAATGCATTCCGAAAAATGGACTGTTTGGTGTGGATTAAGGGCCGGTGGCACCATTGCACCATACTTTCTCAAAGACGACGAAGGCAGGAACTTACCTGCGAATGGCGAGCGTTACCGTGCGATTATTTCAATTGTTTGTCCAAAATGGAAGAGCTGGACTTGTGAGATACCGTCCGATATTTTGGAGTATGCCATAATTGGACCCAGCGTATGAACCATTTGAGGCGTAGACGCGGTCAGCATTTACATGAAATCATTTTTAATAATTGAATTATATAGATTGTGCTATCGACTCCAATAAAGATTTCATACATTTCTCTAAATTTTATGTGTGTTTTTTTTTTTGCTTAAATCAAATCCGAAAGCTCTTAAAAAAATCACCCTTTATTTGGAGGTAAATCCACTTGAACTTTCGGCGAATAATTATACAGTTAGAGATGCTACATACCGAATATGGAAACCTATTACTACATAATAATTTTAAGGTTATCAGAGAATACTGTTAGCTGGTGCCCCTTACAGGTGACCCAGCTGATCTATGATAAACCAACTCGCAGTCAATGTTTCGTTTTTCAAAGGGTCTTTCACGTTTTTTTGACTATCACACGTTTAATCCGTTTTAATAATGATAATACACGCTTGGAAGGTAAAGAAGCTGACAAAAAAAAGTAGCCGTATCTTTCCTTTTAATTGTGTTAAAAAGAGACTTAAGAACGATTATATAGCAGGAGTCAACGTAACTGTTTATATACAAATGTATCAGTAAGCCTGCTTAAAATTCCAAAAGTTAGGTTTGCTCAACGTTTTGTATACCTCGCTTAATGTAATAACGGCTGAAATAACCAAAATCAAACCACTTTGTTTTCTAAATAAAAAAAAAATCCAAGACAGCTTTTGAAGTTTTTTTTATATTTTATTATTTACATCTATAATAACTAAACAAGATAATTAGAAGTCGATTGGTAAGCAAAATATCGCACTTTTTTCGAATTCATCCCATTACTTTTTCACTTGTATCCACTTTTCTGGCTGTCAAATTCGGTTTTCTAGTGTGAGGTCTACAAATGGTAACAGAAGATTTTAAAAGCATTCTTCTCTATAAATTTCAAAATTTATTGTACCAGTTGTAAAGAAAGGACTTGATTTTCTCCCACAGGAACAAATTGCTTTCCAAACCAGGTACTTTTTTCGAAATTTGGACTTAATTTTTTGTTAACATTGATCTGGATCATCACCATGACTACATGCTACAAGTCTTGTCCTGCAATGTACCGGAAGTTTGCAAAGCAATATGTTCCACCATCCATTATCACGCAATTATATTTTGTTAATTGTTGTTCGTAAAGGCGTCTAATGCGTGTTTTTGCTGA
Source organism: Delia radicum (assembly GCA_021234595.1). Taxonomy (NCBI): domain Eukaryota; kingdom Metazoa; phylum Arthropoda; class Insecta; order Diptera; family Anthomyiidae; genus Delia; species Delia radicum. Next base: position 43,825,082 of record CM037851.1, read on the forward strand.
TAAATTTTGTTTTTACATTCCTGTCTGGACATATCTGAGCTTTATAACACTTGAATCCTTTACGCTTTTTGACATTCTTAACAAAATTTTGCGATTTTTTGACTTTACTCGCGACAGCTCGAGTTGAAATGTTTGACCATTCTCACAACCACCATATTCTAACCGTGGAATATGGTAATTTAACATTTTTTCGCTATCAAACGTATAAAATCGCTTTTATTTTTATTATATTCGTGCAGAATAAGTTTTCTTCGATTAAGCTCTGAAGCCATTTTTTACAAAACTGTTATACATTTCAAAAATCTTTTTTTATTGAAATAAAATGATACATTTTATACATTTTATTTTTATTTGTCAAGTAGTTTTGAAGAAAACAAAGATTAAAGTGTGTGTGCAACCTAAAATACCACCGATTTTAATAAAATCTAATATATCGGATACACTAAAAAATAGGTTTTTATAAGTTCTTTCTAACAATTTAAATACATTTATTCATGTACACTAGGGTCGTCCTTATTTTTCAACTTGCGATTTTTGGGGCTGCCCCCTCTTAAAATATTTGTTTCGGTACAAAAATTCACCATGCAAAAAATTAGAATTCTAGCATAACGGGAAGATGTCCCGCATCGTGCTTGAAAATCGGGCCGCTTGGAAAAATGGGCATAATTTAAAAAAATATTACAAATTTTTTTTTCTTCAAAATTAAAAAAATATAAAATAATTTTTGTGTTGGGTTTAATCATAACTACTCAGATAAAAAATATTACTTTCCCAGAAAAACGCTAACTTATTCTAACTTTGTGTCAAAAAAATTAATAAATATTTTGGGTGTACCTCAAAGTGACTTTTTTGCATTTTTGAAAATTTTTTTCAACAAAAATCAAAAACCTAGTGTTTGCTGCCAAGTATTTTATAAAACACATCTCAAGTATTAAATAAGCCAAGTATTACGGAAACCCGTTGGCAAAAATTTTTGTTAGAGCATTTTGATTCTAGCGGATTTCAACGTTTTTTTAAATTTGTATAGACTTTTTTTTAACAAGATTTTTGTTATATTTCATCATTGTTATTCTGTATGCTATTTTATATAATTGTACACTCAGGGAGTTTATGCTTTAAAAATATGTAGTTGTTTGGGTTGTAATAGAGTTTCTTTATTTTTAATGCAAATGTCAGTCATTTGTAGAACAAATTAAAATATTTACTAACCTTGTAGTTCATTTAGAAAAACAACTCACATCAAATGACTGTTTTATGATTTTACATTCATTTTTTACAGTTGTTTTTTGTTATTTAAAAAAAAGAAAAAAAATAAATGTTTGTTTATTTTTTACTACCATGTGGTTCATTTTTACTACAATTGTTAGTCATTTTTTTGAACATTAAAAAAACAAATGACAATGTTAGTTGAATTTACTGTAATGTAAGTCGTCCTTTCTTTAAGTGAAATTTCATTTGTTTTCAACTACAATTGTAGTGGTCTTTACCTACATAGTATTCTAAGTGTAATAACTTTATTATAAAGTATAATTTTTCGTGTTCATAGTTAACCTGTGTTTTCATGGGGTCACAATTGACCCTCGTATTTTAAAGTCAAAAATCACAACGATGACAAAATAAATTTTTGTTTATGTTTCTAATTGTAAATTATTTACATTTTAAAATTAATTAAAATTTATTGTTTAGTATAAATTTAGATATTTGTATTCATATTTAAATTGATTTTTTGTATTTTTAATTTAATAGTGTAAATTTTTTTGCATCCGGGTAGTGCTTCCGATAATCGGCTACAATTTGCATTATTACTTGTTTTTCCTCCTCGTTTCGTGACAATAATTTATTGTAGTCCTCCATGAGCTTCACTGCCCGTTCTGTAGTGTCATTAACAACCTTTAATTTGTTAACGTGGGTCACATTTGACCCCAGGTTAACATAGGTTGACTATCAACAGAAAAATAGTATTTTATAATAAAATTATTACAATCATATAAAAGAGCATATACAATAATATTGATGAAATATTATTAAAACCTTGTTTTAAAGTAAAAATGTATAAAAATAAAAAAAAAACATTGAAATCCCCGAGAATCAAAATGCTCTAAAAAAAAATTTGCCAACGGAAATCCTTGGCTTATTTAATACTTGAGATGTGTTTAATAAAATACTTGACAGCAAACACTAGGTTTTTGATTTTTGTTGAATCAAATTTTCAAAAATGCAAAAGTCACTTTGAGGTACACCCAAAATACAGTCAAAATCTCATTTTTTTTTCGCCCATACAACGAAAGACACCCTAATGTACACCCGGGTATGTTGTGTGTAGATGTAAGTGGTTAATCTCAAAAACTACATGTAAATTTGGTTCCAAACGAATTTTACAATAATTTATTCAGGAAAATGATACAAAACAACATTTTAGAAGGCTAATCAAAATTTCAAATCGATACTGCACCTAGAACTCAAGACATATCAATTTTGAAATTAAAAACATATCCAGGTATGCGGCTACTGATAAAAAGGTTAAACCTACATTTTTGGTAAATACCGCGAATTTTCCAAAATACCCAATTCGCCTTTTTACCGGGTATTTCCAATTGGATATTTACCTTTTTCCCATCTCTTTAAATACGAAAACTGCTGTTGAAGCAAAAAAATTTCTTCCAGGCAATAGGATTTGTATTGTCTTGTTAAATTTTAATTAACTGTATCGGTTATAATTAAAATTTACCGTCCATCAACTTTATTTATTAATATTTTAGAGTGGTACAGATGTAAATAAGGTGGTATTTAAAAAAAACCGCAAAATTGACATATTCTTTTAAAAGTACACAATATGACAACACTGCATTGTTGAAAAAAGAAATATGCAAGATATATTTATATAGGTAGTCTTAGTAGCCCAGCTGTTTATCTTCCTCTTACCTGGTTTTGACATTTCTTACATGGTTTTGACAGTACAAAGACTGTATCTTGAGTATTTTGAAATGTCAAAACACTGTTGTTTTTGTATTGTTTGTAGTTGTTTGTTGTAGTTGTTGTTCTAGTAAGACTACCTATATAAATATATCTTGGAAATATGTATATAAATATATGGGGAAAACCACATACCTTGTTTTTAAAGATGTTACAATTTATAACAAAAATAATGCTTCAACAATGTTTATTATTTTTAACAAATCCAGGATAATTAGTTTTTTTATTTAAATTATTTTGTTGTGCAAATTACAATATGTTTTATTTTATGGCCCTTAAAAAGCTGTCGCCATTTTTACACTAACACACATACACACACACGCACTCAATTAAAAACAACGTTGTTATTGTTGTATATGCTTTTCGTCTACGATATTCTAAAATATTTTTTTTATTTTTTATAAAGTTGAAAATTAGTTAAGTCCAATAAATTTATTAATAATTAAAGTTTTTTTTCCAAGTTTGTTAAATTTTTGAGGAAATTTTAGCAAAAAAACACACACGACCGACGAACGACATTCCCAGCAGAAGTCAGACGGCAAAAAACTAGACTTCTGTTGTTCGAAAACAAAGTAGTTCAGTTGGACTGCTCACTCAATTGAACTATATGACCTAGTTCACCTTTATTAGTTCTTCTATTTTAATAGTTAATTTTATTCGTGCCACAATTTTATCTCTATTTATCCATACACTAGGCAATATGCTTGTGCAACTTTTGCTATTGTGCAGAATGTCATATTGGAAGGTTGTACAATATTATAGAAAAAGTCAAAATGATTGTGATTCTTATTGCGCAACCAAGAAAAGTGAAAAATATTTTATAGTGTGTTGTAGGTCACATTGCCATTTTATATCATACCTTAAGGTACCCATACACTATCAACATAACTGAAAAAATTTTCGATTTTGTTATATAATCTATCAACACATATGGTAATAGAATACAGTACAAAAATGCCTATTGTATGGGCACCATTCATATTTTTTTTTTTTTTTTTTTAACAGGTACCTAATTTTTTAAAGTAATATTTGAAATCCAAATGAAAGAATTGCAAAAAAAATGTTTTTTTTTACAATCTCTTATATCTCTATAATTACTAAAAAAAAAATTAATTGTGCATTTTATTTTTATATTATTAAAAATATAAGTTTCTTGAATCTTTTATCATTATCAATTAAAAGCAGTGACAAAGAAGTGTTTAATATAATAGTTTGCTTAAAACTTATCAAATAATATTGCCAGGATTATTGTGTTTTACCCTACAAAGTGCAATACAAAATATGGAACACTCTTTTGTTTGGTTGTGGAGAGGATATAAAAATTGCACAATGTGGCCAGCACACTACAAAATTTTTTTCACATTACGCTGACTTATACACTGGTATTATTTTACACAATAGCAAAATTTGCAAAAAGAATATCAAAGACCAATTGAATAGACGATCGACCTAGTTCAATTCAATTGAACCAGCAAGAGCGCTCACCAAGATATATTTATAAATAAATATATCTTGCATGCGAGCAGATAGCAACGCTTATTTTTAATAATTAGCAATGATTTTTTGATATGGCAATGCTGTACAAGTTGACATGTGTTCCACAATTATTTCAAATGATGTCCGATGCCCATGGGAGTGACACCATCGGATTGGAAATTTAAAACTAGCCCATTTTCAAACCAAATAACTTGTATTTTTATTTATAAATAAAAAAAGTGCAAACAAAAAACTAAATTCGCAACTTATATTATTTTATATGAAAGATTCCGACACAGACCCTATGATGAAATTAAAAAGTCCGAAGATATTATTTACAATGCGCGCAAATGGATTCCAGGTCACAATTTTTTTTAATCTTTAAAAATAAACAATTTTATAAAAAAGACATTTTTCTGGGCAGGCTGTGTGATGGAATCAAAAAGTCCGAAGATGAAATATATGTCAAAATTTTGGTATTAAACTGGCCAATACATTTACAATGCGTGCAAATGATTTCTAGGTCACAATTTTTTTTTAACCTTTAAAAATATATAATTTTGTAAAAAAAAAAATTTCTGGGCAAGCTGTGGGATGGAATCAAAAAGTCCGAAGATGAAATTTATGTCAAAATAATGATATTAAACTGGACAACACATCTACAATGCGTGCAAATGGATTCCAGGTCACATTTTTTTTAATCTTTAAAAAAAATACAATAAGTTGTCGCTTACTTTTACAGCGTTTTCAATGTGCAAAAATGCAACCCATTATTTAGTCACTGAACATACTTCCATAATACATTCTTTCATTATACAACTCGTCAGCTTATTATTGGTTTGACCTATATTCAAAAAGTCGAAAATTCTTGATTTGTGCTCCACATGAACTTTTTTAATATGACTTCCTATGCTGCACGTCTATACAGTTTGACGCTTGACAGCAGTAAGTGGATCAAACTAGTATTAAGTTGACGAACTGTGCTGCTATTCCTGTAACTAAAAGACATTCATGGCACCGAAATGTCAACAGTGCTAATAAACCAAAATGTTGAATTTAATGTGTTTTATTTATAGAAAAATCTTATTTCGAGAAAAAAACGTAGGTATATTTTAATTGTTTCTTAAAATCCATATGATTTATAGTAAGATACATTTTATTGTACAATATGTAAAAGTATTAAGAAACATGCACTTACATTCATTATATAAGGCAAATTTTATACCTAAGAATATTTTTTTTATTTACAGCTTATCCATGGAATAGCCTAAACCAAAAATTCAATGGAAAACGTAACTTTTACTTATGTATATTGTTTTTTGTCGGTCGGTCTAATCTCTGGAGCTATTTCGTTAGACAATATATCGGGGTTGAACAATAGGAATATCGATGGAAAGGTGTTGAAATTGCATAACATTCGTGACACTTAAATAATGTAATATATTTAAACTGATAAATAAAAGATAACATTTAGCTTTGCAGAAAAACTTGTCGGCAAAGCCCTGAAAATGTCGTTTACATTTCGTCCTTACACTGGAAAAAAAATTAATATTCTATTTGCAAAAAGCTATATAAACTTTTTTTGTACAATATATAGGTATACAAAATTAAAACAAAAATCGTTATTTAATAGTCACGAGTTTTTTTTTTATTTGGAAAGTTTAGTTCACGGTTTGTATTGAAAATATCAGCTGTTTTAAGTAAACAAACATGCATGGTAAATACGAAATATATACAATTTTGTAAGTAATTTTAGAATAAATAAAGTTTTACATTTGAAGTAAATAAAGTAAAACATTTGCATTAAAATTTATAAATTGTTTGAGAAAGTACTTAAAACAAGACTTTAGCGGGGAAATAAGTTTTTTTGAGCCAACATTTTCTTACCAAAATGATTTGAGCTATTAAGATATACTTTTATTTTATACGTCAAGTCAAATCGAATTTTACTTAACTGTTAAGGTGTGAACGTCATATAAACCTTGAAAAGGTAGTCTCATTAATTTTTCCAGTGCATTTTTAAATGCAATACAAATTTTAAAAGAATATTTTTTTTATCATTTTTTCATATATAAAAACTAATAATTCCCAGTAGAATCTAATACTACGTTTACACTAAACGTTTTTGAAAAAAGTATTTTGCCAAAACCTTTTTATTCCAATACATAAGTTTTTGTTTTTTCTTATTTGTAGGAAATATAACATTGATGTTGGAAATGCTGTAAGAGAAGCGTGAGATGAGGGTTAATAGATTCTACTAATTTGTTAAACGCATATCATTTGTTGCGGGAGGTTGACACTCCTACGGTTGGCAAGATTCTCCCTCCCCCAAGTTTCGGGCATAAATTTTTTTTGGCGTGTACGTTACTTGGAAAAATCTTCTTAGGAGGGTGGTCTGCACGTTCAAGGATCGGACCTAAGACACACCGAGTCCCGTTGCATGTTTTTTTTTTAAGGGGAGGTGTCCGCCAAATGGAGGGAACTACTCTCCAACCCGAGTCCCAGTTCTTTTGTATTATAATAACTAACGTGTTAGTAGCTACTTTGTTTTTATTATTTTATAAATGGTAGGGGTCAGCTGAATATTCGGGAGTGACTAGCTTCAGCCCCGCGTCCCAAGTCGATTAATTTAGGGTTAATAGTATTAAAAGTTATGGAAGAGGGCCACGTCCGGGAGCGAACCACACTCCAGCCCAACTTCCGGTTGCTTTTGGGTAAACTTTTAAGGTTATGTGGTGAGTCACATAACCTTACATTTTACCCGACTGTTTTTTTATTGTCTGCTGAAACGAAAAATTAATGCAATAAAATATATATGCTGCAATACAAACCAGGAACCGGGTTGGCACAGTTTAACTAAAAACATCTTCCCTGTCGTCCATATTATAATGTAATCTGAAAAGAAATTTTTGATTAAAATTAAATTATTAAAAAAAAAAAATACTTACCCTCGATCAAGATATATTTATATAGGTAGTGTTACTAGAACAACAACTACAAACAATACAAAAACAACAGGCATTTTGTTGTTGAGTACAGTACAGTATAGTGTCAAAACCATGTAAGAAATGTCAAAACCAGGGAAGAGAAAGATAAACAGCTGGGCTACTAAGACTACCTATATAAATATATCTTGCCCACGATGTTTTTTCCTTCCTTTCTTTTATTTGCCGGTCAGCTGTTTCATGGGTTATTAATGTACATGAATGACATCAGTACATTGTTGTTGTTTTGCGTACTATTTAATAGTAAGTTGTAACTAGTAGTAAAACTTATGTAAACAAACTAGTAAATTTACAGCGTTGTACAAACCATTGAAGAAGTTGAATTTTAAAAACAGTTTTCAAAATTATTTTCAAATTAAAATTATAAATGAAAAAATAACCTTATTTATATGGGCGTTGTGGTGTAATGGTTAGCGCGTTGGACTCTTACACAGAAGGTCCCGGGTTCGATCCCCGGTGCCGGCAACATCAAAATAATATGTATGAGTTTTTCTATCCCTCATACGTATCGCAATGTCCACCTTCGGTGTTCCATAGCAATTAACCCCCATGTCTAAAGCCCTTCATCTTTCCCCACCTTTCATCTCTATACTATCCCTTTCCAAAGAAAGCAACACTCTAAAAATATAGGAAGTATTTCCAGAGTGTTGCCACTCTTTAAAAAAAAAAAATAATAAGTGGAGGGAAAGTTAATATGTTCTTATGCATGTAGGCAGTATGTTTACTAAAAAGATGGAGATTTTATTGCCTACAATCTTCTAGAAATAATA
>CM037851.1:43833405-43979923 GCA_021234595.1 Delia radicum
GATATTTTACACATTTCGGTAACGATATTTTAGCGATAACAGAATTTTAGTTATTTCGGTAACGTTATTTTAAGAATAATGGTTTTTACGATATTTCGGTAACGGTATTTTAAGGAAAACGTTCGAGTTACTTGAGTAATTTTAAAATCTTACTCGATTAATCGAGTGAATTAAAAACCTCAAAATCGAGTTACTTGTTTGCTCGAACAAAATCAACCACAAATAATTTGAATGTCCTAGTAGGTAGTTTAAACTTTTAATTGAAAGTGAGTTTGAAATCAACACTCATAGAAATAAACCTGTAAAAATACCAAGAAAAGCTACTAAAAATTTGTTAAAAATGAGCTTGCAGAAAAAACTGCTAAAATTAGCAGATTTTTTTTACTAAATATTAGTAATAACTATAAAAATAGCAAAAATAAATCTGTTAAATTTACAAATATTTAGTTATATTTAAGCTAAATATTAGTTAATTAAAAATAACAAAATAATCTGCTAAAATCAGCAAAAACATTTTACTAAATATTAGTTGACAAAAAAATAATTAAAAAATGTAAATTTTTTAAAGTTTTTTTTTTTAGTATTTTTTTAATACGATAAAAGCCTCTCCTTATGCAATCAGCAATCTACAAATTTTTAGCAAAAATTTCTGTTGATTTTAGCAAAATAAACTGTTTTTTGTATTCTACTAAATTTGAGGTAAATATAGCAAAAATTTTGTTAATATTACAGTTTTTGTTTGCTATTTTCAGTCTAGAAATATTTAGTTAAAATTTTTGCTAACTTTACAGAGTAAAATGCTATTTTCAATTAACTAAAATTTATTTATTTATTTATTTTATTTATTTTCCATTTCCTGTACAACAAGATTTAATCTTATATTTAAAGTACAGGAGTGCAATATCCAAAATTAGATCAAAACAATGACTATTACAAAAAAAAAAAAACATAAATTACCATTAAGTTTGTTCAAAATATTTATATAAAAACTGCTTAAAGCTATTTGCGTTGCTATTAAGTTGTATGGTATGTGGAAGAGTATTCCAAAGACGTGATGCATATAAGTAAAACTGCCATTCAGATACTAGGCAACGGTGTAATGGAATAATGATATTTTTCCCTCTTTGGGATCTGGCAAAGCGAATTTTCTCGAAAAGGTATCGTGGGGTTTGAGTATAAATAATTTTATGAAAGTACAGAAGTACACGGATCTTAAGAAGACTATCGAACGAGACGCCGAAAAGATTTGTGGAAATGTGGGAGACTTGTGCATGCTTTCTTAATCCATACACATATCTAATAATATTGTTGAATATAACGTTGAGTTTTCTTTTGCTGGCAGAATCGCAGCTTGCAAAAAGCTCACATCCATAAATTAGACCAGGAATTAGATATGTTTTGGCGAGGAGAATTCTTATTCGTAATGGGGTGAAATATTGTGATGACCAAAGAGATCTTAACTTGTTGTAAGTTTGTCCAACTAGAAGGTTCACATGATTTGTCCATGTTAAATTGTTGTTAAAAATCAACCCAAGGTTTTTGGCAGAATTAACAATTGTTATTTTTTCCCCATTTATTAAAATATCATCTCTTATGGCAGGGTCAATTGTTCTCTTATGAATTATTATGCACTTTGACTTATGTGGATTAAGACAAAGTCCATTTGCTGTTGCCCAGCAAATGGACTTTGTCTTAATGTTTGCTTACAGTCAACTGCAGCACTAAAACGACTAGAAAAATATTCAGTTTTCGCACTTCTTATATTGACATTTACATTTCTTCTGGCAGCCTTGTATTCCGATTTCAATTCGGGTGTCCTAAATCGCTTCCACCTTGAGTAAGCCAAGTCTCTGCTATAGATAAGTTGTTTAATGGCAGGAGAAAACCAAGGTTTTGATTTAGAAGTTAGAGTCTTTGACCTTAATGGGACCGTATCTTCGTAAAGCCGTTGAATATTTTCTTCAAAAAATAACAGTTGCTCATCAACAGAAGCAATGAAATACATATTATTCCAATTAACTCGAGAAAAATTATCTTGTAGCAAATTATAATCAATTGTTTAAAAATCACGATAGTAAATGGTTTGCTGTGCTCGTAGAGGCTTAAAATTGTAAGTTAAAAATATCAAGTCATGTTTTGAGAAGCATGAAGCAGACACCTGATCATACAACATAACATTTGACATATTGGCCACAAAAAATATATCAAGCAATGTTCTACTCGTGGCAGTGTGGTGTGTTGGGTTTATTGTATTAGTTGGAGTTAAGCCGAAAGATGACATATTGTCGATTAATATCGTTTCCGTTAAGATATTTGAATTAAAATCTCCAGATATAATGACGTCATCATATATAGCGGCAAGAGTTTCTAACGTCGAAAACAAATTCGAGAAGGCAATCCTTTTATTTGGCCGGTAAACACATCCCACTAACATTTTCTTACCATCAGATAGAATCTCAATAAAAATATATTCAACTTTTTTCTCATTTACCAAATTATCATTAGAGGATTTGAAGCAAACTCTGCACGATATGTTGGTTCTTACAAAAATAGCCACCCCACCGGCATGACCACCTCTGTCCTGTCTAATTCATATCGAAAACTACGAAAACTTTGTAAAGTTAACAGATTTATTTTTGCTCATCTTATTTTATTGATATTTAGCAAAAAATCAGCTAAATTTAGCAAACTAATTTTTCGTAGCTTTTCCTGTTATTTTTACAGGTTTATTTCTATGAGTGAAACAACAGTTTAATTGAAATTTTATTGACAATAATTTTATGCCGTGATGCAATTCAACCTAAAGGAATGACAAATTTATTTTAATTTTGTTTTTGAGATTTGCTTAAATTAGATCTTTTTTATTTTAATACTTTGGAAAGTGTTAATTCTTTGACTTTTTGACCTTTTTATTCATGAATGCTTTATAAACTTATAGTAAAGAAACACAACTTTCGATTTGAATCCCTAGTGTAGCATCCCTATGGGGAATGAGGAGTCAATTAACCTAAAAGTGACTGGTTAGAGAAGGACTTATCACAGGACTGGTATAATTTAATACTGAAGTGGGTTAAGCAGTGTCAATTGTCCTAAAATTACCAATTCTGTGACTGGTAAAGGGGGACATACCACTTAACCAGAATGCTTATTAACAAGAAAAAGCCAGTTGGCCAGAATTTTACCCATTGTTTAGTTTTCGTTTATTTTTTAAACTAAAAATTATTAATTTAGTTTTTTTTGTCGATATTTTTTTTTTTTTTTTTGTTCCTTTTGAGACAGTCTTGTGGTATGCCCATCTTTGGTTAGTCCTGTGGCATGCCACTATGTGGTTTAGAGTAGGACAAATGACCCCCTCCTTTGACAAGCCCATGTTAAAGTTGCCAGTTGTTTACATAGGGTAGGGTTTAGCAGAGGACCGGTCTCTGGCACGAAGGGACCGATCCTGTGGCACACGCAGGACCGGTCCCATTCCCCATATGGATATTTAACATTATAAATTTTACAAAACCGGCGTTGTAAATATTTCGTTTATGGCTTAATTTATACAATAAGGGAGTAGTAAAAAATTATCTAAAAATCATTTTTTTTTAAAAAATAGAGTTTTTGCGCTTTTCGAATATTGCGAACTTTGACGTTCGAGTTAGGAGAGTGTCCTTAAATCATATTTTGTGAGCCCTTTGGCCAAAATAAATATGTATTTCCGAAGTTTTGAATGGTTGAATATTTTTGATATTTTTGTTTTAATTTGTGTAATTCAAGAATACATAATTATAGTTTTTTTTTACCAAACTTCAACTTTGAAAGTTTTTCCTACTGATATAATTTAACTCCTTGAACATAATATTTCTATATCATTTGAAAGCTTAATGATAAACTAATTTCTATTGTTCCCTTTTAACTTCTTCCCTCCCCTTAACGGGTTAATTAGTAGTGTTAGTTGCAGTAATATGAGTTTGTCGCAGCAGCTTTAGCTAAAGCTTACTCACTTATCGTGTTTAAAAGTAGCAGAAGAAAATCAAACTAAAAAACGACCAGTCGTTGTCGTGCCCCCTTTTTTCGGCATTTAACTGTTTGATTTGTTTTTTTTTAGTTGTATTTAAACAAAAAAAAAAAAAAAAAAAAAAACAACGTGGCCCCTTACTACTTCCGCACCACCGTCTTTCAAACGGTTTGTTATTTTTTTTTTTTTTTATTTTTGTGGACCCAAAAAAAAAAACGATAATGACGATGTATGTTGGAATTACATAATATAATTTAAAATATTTTATTACTCGACTTTTAAGTTGACTTTTTAGGTGCTTTTGCGCTAGACAATTTAAAGCTAGTTTTTAAAAAATAGTAATATTTAAACAATAATTTAACGCTTTAATGCAAGAGAGCGACTTTAAAAACTGTTTAACTTTTAGGTCATACTTCTAAAATTTATAATTTGCAATAAAAGAAATATTTCACTAAAAACATAATTCCCCAGTCAGAAACTGCCGTTAGTACAAAAAATCAAGCATTGGTATACCACTGGCTAACCGATGAATTAGAAGTAAACTACTGGCAGAACGGCATGTATTGGTATCACTGGTGCCTCAAAATCATGTCCGACTGATGCCATTGGAGTCATGCTGGGTATTCCTCCTTTGCATATTTCTGTAAAGGAGAACGCGTGCATGGGATCCCTAAGGCTGCGGGAGATTGGCAGCATGAGGAGTGGGGATCTGAAGGGGCATCTTGAGATTGCGAAAATGTTCGCTGATGACCCGGTTATTAGGGTCAGTGACAAGATACTGCCTGTGCAAGTATTTGTTAGGCACTTTGTTGTTGTGATTTTCGACAGGAGCAGGTGGTTGAATGGATCTTGGGTACCGGAGGTTGGTGCACAGGTCTGGTTCACGGATGGCTCGAAACAGTCGAACATGGATACGGGGGCGGGTGTCGTCGGACCCGGATTTCAGCGTGCTCTGCCGATGGGCAAATATCCCTCCGTTTTTCAGGCTGAGGTCTTCGCTATCTGTATCTGTGTGGAAGAGTGTCTGCGGAGGAGGACACGGGAGGCCACGATCTACATTCTATCTGACAGCCAAGCGGCACTTGGTGCCTTGAGGGCTCAAGATGTGTCGTCTGGTCTGGTTAAGGAATGTATCGACTCTCTAAATCGTCTAGGACTTAACAACTCCTTGACACTGGGCTGGGTTCCAGGCCATGAGGGGCATGAGGGCAACGAACGGGCTGACTGTTTAGCCAACTGCGGAGCTCGTCGACAATTCATTGGCCCGGAACCCTTCTGTGGCGTACCCAATGGGTATGTCAGAGAGAAGCTCAGAAGATGGAGGGAGTCGGAGTTTGGGCCCTATTGGGCCAGATCGCCTGGGTAGCGACAGGCGAGGCTGTTTATATCTCCCTCTGGGGAGAGATCGCGGAAGCTCTTGTCTATGACGAGGGGCGAACTAAGGACCGTAACGGGTTACCTCACAGGACACTGTGGCCTTAGGTATCAATTGTACAAGATGGGACGATCCTCTACGGATACGTGCAGGTTTTGTGAATTGGAACCCGAGACCTCTGAGCATGTTCTCTGCAAATGTCCGAGGCTCTCCGACAGGAGGGTGCGTTATTTTGGTGATCGAATAGTGATGCCATCGGACGTTTGGAACTGTTCACCTGGTAGGATAATGGGGTTCGTAGGGAGCCTTAACCTATAGGGTGTATTCGCTGGCAGCACAAAATACCAAATAAAAATCTGGTCGCGGTGCATAGTGCCACTATAATCTAATCTACTGGCAGAACACTTGTTTGAAACGCTTTACCACCGTTTACAAAATGCGTTCTTTGGAGGCGTCAAGGCTTAAAAGTAAATTTTTGTAAATTTAAAAACCAAAAATAATTTATTAACCTTAAAGTGAAATAACACGGTGCCATCCCTGGAAAATAAAAATGTATATATATCAAACTGAAGAAGATTTTAAAAGCTTTTCAATGACATATAATTTGTCCCGAACAGATAATCACTTTTTTGATAAAAATTAAACTTAAAAAATTTAACTCGTAAGCATTGATGAACGAAAAAGTCAGTAATCATGGCTCTATAGTGGTCACCATTGTCTGTAACGTGGATGGACACATATCCAATTCCTGTGCACGATGGCGGCTAGACTGATTGGGGTCCTCCTCTACGCTACGCTCTACAGCAGCAATGACTTCTTCTGTACGCACTGTACGACGGCTCTGTGGTTGCATATTATCATTTAGAGTAAATGTGGTGCGAAAACGTTCCATAGTTAACCGAATTAATTTCTCGGATGGACGATTATGTTGACCGTAAAATGGACGTAGTGCGCGGTACGTATTTCGAACAGAACCATGATTTTCAAAATAAATTTGCACAATTTGGATGCGTTGTTCAGGCTTCAGTCTATTCATGTTCAAATGCCAAACCAAACTAAACATAAATCACTTGACAGCTGACAAAATGGCCGCCAGTTACAAAAGTGTTGGCAACTTAAAGTTTTATATCTGTATAAAAAGCACCCTTTATTTGACCTTCATAAAACGGTACATAACTTAAATTTAATTTATAATTTTTTTCTTGGACATCAAATTCTCGTTTTAAACGCAATTGTTAAATTTAATTTAATTAAAAAAAAAATGTTGTCAATATTAAAATTACCCAGTGAAATCCAATTAACAGCTTGCAGAACCACTTATACTGTATTATAATAGGTTATCATTTCTGTTCTACAACCGATTCTTTTTATATTTAGTTTGTCTATTTTACCTCCAAACTAGAACAAGTTGCTTTGGAACCGGTTCTAGAACTACACTCAAAAAAATAAGTTAGTACAAAAGTTAGTAAAACGTCTTGTAAATCAGGTATACTATATTTTAGCAAATTTTTTTGCTAAACTCGTGTTTTCAGCTAAAATTTTTGTTATACTTATTCAGCACTTAACTGTTTTATACTAATGCTTTACTAATATACTAATGTTTTACTAATTAATTTTGCTAAAAAAAATTGTGCTGATAAGCACATTAATAGTGTGGACGACAACCAGATTGAAAGATACACGCAGAATGAAGCAGATGTCGCGGCATGTCAAGATGTAGTAGAGAAGAGGAAAATGATACTAAAAAGTACAACTCTAATAGACATATAAAAAAATCAACCATGGAAGACTTTTGTATCTGTTTTTCATACATAAAACAAAATTGAGGATTAAAACAACTTAAATTTTGCGTTGTCACCGGCTTGTGAAAATAATTGTCTTTTAATTAAATAAAAGACAAAATAAAATATTTAAATTTAATATGTATTTATAAACTAAATGTTTATTGATTTATAATCTAGTGTGGTCAAATTGCAAACAAACAAACATACACAGACATGTAGACAGAGTAAAGCGAAAGACAAAGACACACATCTTAGGTAGATTTTTATGGTTCCTTGCAAAAAAAGGGTTGTTTTTTCGTTTCGTTTGTTTTTGTTTATTTTTTCGTTTCGTTTCTATAATTATCTTCGGCAGATGCGTCCTTTAAAAGAAAGCATCATTTAGACTACCATTGATGTAAGTAGTTGAAAGAAAATTTTTGTTATGTTATATATATTTATTTCTATATATTTTCAGATATTAAATTAATTCATGTCGTCAATGTGGGAAAATGAAAATTTTTATATTTCGTAATTATTGTAAATTATTTTTAAAAGAATCACAAAAATATGTTTTATGATTTTCAGCAAATATATTAACTAAATTACAATTTTTTTACAATTTTTTTGCGTTTTTTTCAGTCTACTAAAATTCAGCAAAAAATTTATTAATTTTTAGCAAGGCATTTTTATTTGTAATCTACTAAGTGTTAGCAAAACTTTTGCTGAATCTACTAATTTTGTTGCTAAAAATCAGCTCTCTGATTTTCAGCAAAAGATTTTGCTGACATTAGCAATTTTTTTGCTAGCACCCTCCTGACTAAAATTTTGCTGACTCAGCAAAAATTTTTGCTGACTTTACAAACTTTTTTTTTTTGAGTGTAGTTATAAAACTGGTTCTGGGACAGTGAAACCTTACAATTTGACTCCCAGGAACCTGTTCTAGAAACGGTTCCATGTAACCCGTGGTAAAAAAAGCTGAGTTTATAGGTAATCTGCGGGTTCATAGGTAATCTGTTTTAAACAATTTTGATATAGGGTTTGTTATTTGTAATGGAAAGCGATTTCGAAAAATTGTAAACAATTTTCGTAAAATATTTTGCGGCTTTTGTAATTTTATATATTTACATAGAAACTGACTTAAGAATTTTTTTTTTAATTTTGGATTATATATAAGTATGTCTAAAATGACAGAAGACGTTATTGATGTTTGTATTATATATAAATATGTATTGGGTTATATCTAATTTTATAACAATTTAATCAAATTTATCAACCATGTCATATCATATATTAAATTCAGAATGGTATTTTTTTATACATGATTGGATGTGATTATACATGAATTTTTTTGGTAAAAAATTTTGAAAATATTATTATATATAAATACATATTGATACATGTGCTATTTGATATGATCATATATTTTTATATTAAAGAATATATCGTTATATATATATTTTCTTTTACTCGGGATATTTAGTATAATTGTATATAAGATAATATAAAATAATATATTGCTATATATATAGCCAAAATATAAACATTTTTAAAAGAACACAAAACTATATACAATCAGATACAAATAGGTATGCTTTAAGATATATTTTTATATGACTAAATAATTTTATACATTGAAGCATTTAATTGTATAAAATTGTATCTGAATATATCTATATATAAACTTTTTTACTTGGGCTGTTTATTCAAGTTTTGGAAAATTTTCAATTAAATTTTTTATTGATTATGATTAAAAGTTTAATTGGTTCTAATTCAATAACATTTTTAATTGTATTTACAAATATTTTAATTTCGTATATTATAGCAAATTTTCACTTTTAGGAATTTAGTTTTTTGTTGAAAAATTCAGGACAAATTTATTATTTTAAAAGTTGTGAAATGCTTCAAAAAAAAAGTTGTCTAGTTTGAGGAAAATGTTTTTATAAAACATTTTGTACAAAAATTTTAGATCTTAAGCCGCTTTTTATATTTAAAATTTTAATAATTCTAAGCATTATTTTTTAAAGAACAATTATCCGTTTCGCAGCAATCTCTTCATTATAACAAACTTTCGTTAGATTCTGTGCTAATTACTTTTTAACAATGTTGATAAAAAAAAGCTCTAAATAGAAGTAATTTTAAATACAATTTTCTATTTAGAAAGTAACATCTGAAAACAAAATATGCTGTAGTGAAAAATATTATACAAAAAAAAAAGAAAAAAAATTGTACGGCCTATAAAGTGAAATGTTCCAATATACTACACAACATAGCCAAAATTGAAATGAAAACTTTCATTCAAATGAGCAGTTTTGTTCGTTAAGCTTTAAACTCTTTGCATGTTCATATTTTAAATTTAATAGATACACAGATAGATAAACAAACGCTCATCGTATAGATATTTTTTTCTTTGGCGTTTTTTTTTTTTGTCTTTGAAAAAAGTTGTTCAAGACGACAGAAAACATACAATTTCAAATGAAATTGTAACATATACATAGCTGTGAAGAAAGCCTTCAAGGGGTACGTATTTGTTTGGGAGCAGACTTTTAGAGTTAAGTCTTCTAATAAATGTCTAAAGGTGATTTGAAATGTTTTGACGATGTCTCTTTTTTATTCCAGTGATTATATCTAGATTTGTTTTTTTTTTATATAACGCGTAATCACTTTATTTCTATTGAAAATTATATACACAGGAAAAAAATAATTGAATAAAAATATCAATAAAAATTTAGTTTAAAATAAAATTGCATTTTAATTAAATGTTTAATTGATTCAATTAAATTTTAAATTAAGTATACTATTCGACGGTGAAAATTAGACCTATATACGCTGAAACCAAACCCATAGATAAATATCTAAGCAATAAGTGAAATACGTCGGCAGAATAATTATTGCCGAGCCTTATGTTAACCATTTACTGCATGAAACTCCAGATCTTAATGAAACTTGTATATTTTGTTAGTAAATTGAAAATAAGTGAACACCTATTTCGGCGTTTTTCGATATTTTCACTTTTAACGATTTTATTAGCAAAAAACCAAAATGAGTCAAAATTTCGGATCAGCCAATAACCAAAAAATTAAGCGAATATATATTTGTTAGTATATTTTGCTTAATTTTTCGAAATTTTATCGGAAAATCATGAAATTATTTTAAGAAAATAAATCTAAACAAAATAATCTTTAATTTAAGTATAATCGTGTCGTCGGTGTTTCTATCAGGATATGGCACTGGCAGACGAAAATTTAACGGTTTTAGTTTTATCGTTACAGTGACAAAAAATTTTGTATTAAAACTGAAAATATATCGATGGATTTTCAATTTTAATAGTATGTCCAGAAATATTTACAAAATACTACACACAGAAAACTGTTTTGTAGTTGCAACCGAATTTTTTGCCAACCGAATTTTTGTGGTTCCACGTACTATCACTACCCGACGAAACAAGTTCCGATACAATCATATATGATTATATATAGTATCGCATATAACTAAACATCACATCTCATCTGATCCGAAAAATGGCATACATAAGCTGATCTCAAGGTATCTCATGGGATTTTATCTCATATAGTTTGATCCGAAAAATGAGTCTATCAAATAAGATCAATTTATATATAATTTGATACAATTTTATCTTAAAAGCTTTTTAATTCATTGCCTATTATGGAACTTAGCAACTATTTATTTTAGAATTTAGTACTCATTTTTTAAGGGTTGAGTGTTTCATTTGTTTAAACAAGCCGATTCCAACGCTCTTCTAAAAACCTGAACTGGTTTTAAGAGAGTTTCGTAAAAAATGTGTTAACAGTGGTACTTTTAATTAATTAATTTTAATGTGTGTTCGCTCCAGTAGGCTAGTTGGTAGCGTCCTGGCTTATCAGTGCGGGGGTCGTGGGTTCGATTCCCACCAGAGGTACTGGTCTGTTCTCGCTACAACGCGCCGAAGGACATAGTAGCTAGTGCTCGGTTAGGGTAATAGTATATAATTTGTAATTATATGATTATTAGTTGTTATTAAATTATTCATAAACAAGATGTAGCAGTTTCATATTTTTTTTTTTTTTTTGACAGTTTTACACATTTTTATGAAATGTTTCATAAACATTTCATATTATATTTAAATAATTCGATATAAACTTAAGAACACATCAACTAATATTTAATTGCTGTTTCGGAATTTCAAATAATTTCTGGTAGCTTCTGAGTTTTTTAAAAATAAATATTTACTTAAAATAATAAATCAAAATGTCAATAAAAACCTACAGTTTATATTCACAAAGTTCATTAAACTTTTTTTTTTTAAATGATGAAGGTCTATGTAACATTTGTGATACATTTTTATGAAAATTTTCATCGTAAATATAATGAATAATTGATGACAAACAATTTATGAAACAATAACATCAAAATGATGAAACTTTTTTCCCTGAGTGTATGATTAACTCATTTTTGACACAGTGTTCCTTTTTAATCACGTAACCTTTAAACTTTGATGAACTTTTTCAAAACATAAAGTCTAAAATATTTCAAAATGTATTCCGTTTTTACTCAAAACATAAACAATGAATGGTTTTTATAAAAGTAATATTAAGTTTATAAAACTTATATCGTCAAGGTTGCCCTATGGCAATTTAAAAAATGGTCAAAAACCACAATCTTTTTCCAAAAAATTTTAAAAATCCGTTAACTTAAAGAAAATAATATTTCATATAAGATATTTTTGAATAAAGATTTGTTTATAAAATTTAAATTTTAAAAATATCTTCAGCCATATCGGCTCCAACATTGGCTACCCATATTTCTACTAGAGGACTCTTTAAGGCAAATGAACTTACAAAACTTTCTTAATGACGAATGATTCTATATATCTGGAAAGTTTGGTTGACAAATTTCCAGCGGATCTATGCCGTGCCATTAATGAGTTAAAAGTTTATCAGTGCACCCCGGTAGGCTAGTTGGTAGCGTGCTGGCTTATCAGTGAGGGGTCGTATGTTCGATTCCCACCAGAGGCACTGGTCTGTTTCGCTACAACGCGCCGAAAGCCATAGTAGCTGGTGCTCGGTTAGGGTAATAGTATATAATTTGTAATTATATGATTATTAATTAATAAAAAAAAAATAAATAAAATTTAGCTAGTACTAATTCAATTAAATTTTTAATTATAGCTACAAATACTTTAATTGATATTCGATTATCGTACAAAAATTCTTTCAGTGTAGGTACATGATAATGTTACATGTAGGGTAGGGTTGGGTTCAGTCACTCAGTCATTCAGCTAAAGCCTTTAAGCGGCTGTATTGTTTTCTTATATTCACTCGTGTATAATGCCGCCCGTCCGTCCGTCCTTCCATTTAACCAAACCATGTGTGTTTTTTTTTTTTTTTGTTTAAGTTCATAGAAAATTATAACAAATTAAAGGTTAAATAGCAAAAGTTTTGTTAAATAATAAAGTGAAAACTTTACAATATATTTTTGTTTTGTTGTAACTGCATATAATCAACCTAAACCTAAAAGTGTTTTTAGAAATTTGTCAAATTTTGGGTGGGTTATTGTTTTTTGACTGGGAGTTGAAAAAATCATTACAACTCCATTCGATATAAAGTTACAGAGATAAATTTATGATAAATAGCGTTTAAAGTGAAATGTCGTGTATTGAGGATTTTTTTTAAGGAAAAATAGAAATTAATGGGGAAAAAACACTATAAAAAATTAATTGTTTGGAAAGGCTGAGTAGTGAAAGGTTTAAATTTGATCATTTGAATTGTTTCATCATTTGAACCGTTTGTATTTGAACTAGAGATGGGCACGTGAGCAGAATTTTATGTGATTCACGTGAATCACTCGTGAGTGTGAGTGAAAACTCATTTTACTCAAGTGAACGAGTGTGAATAGAAAAAATTCTTCGTGAGTGTGCGTGAGCCAAATCTTTGCCTGAGTAGTGAAAGGTTTAAATTTGATCATTTGAGTCGTTTCATAATTTGAATCGTTTGTATTTGAACTAGAGATAGGCACGTGAGCAGAATTTTAAGTGATTCACGTGAATCACTCGTGAGTGTGAGTGAAAACTCATTTTACTCAAGTGAACGAGTGTGAACGAGTGTAAATAGAAAAAATTCTTTGAGAGTGTGCGTGAGCCAAATCTTTGCCTGAGTGTGTGTGTATGTAAAATTATACTTTACAAAAAAAAAAAATATTCTATCTTTAAATAAATATTTTCTTTAATTTTTTCGCCGATATAATGTTTTTGCTTTTTTAAAATACAAATTAAATGAGAAAATTACATATACCGAGCTATTTTGAGTTAAACATTTAATTTTATTTATATTTTATTTTTTGATTTTGTTTCTTGAATTTGCGTGATTCACGTGAATATATTTTCCTATAAAGAGGATATGTTCCTATATAGAACCCTTTAGATTCCGACGACTTTTTTCTTTTACAATACAACCAGATACTGGAGATTTTATTTACTGCAGAATACCTCTCACATTCGTAGGCCTTTTTTTTTTGTAAAGAAATACCTTTAGATTCGAAACACATGTCAAAACGAAAATTTGTTCACAGTTATATTAGTTTTTTGTTTTTATATACATCGAGATTATTTTTATGTTATTTTCAATTTATAACGAGCTTTCAACCTCCGTATATTTACAAAAATAAAGCAAATCAAACATATTAGCTAGGTTGAAACTAGTATTTCGATCTGGCTAAAGATCTCGTCAGAACCCGAAGTTTTAGAAAAGCTAGAGCCTCCATAATAGGCAGGACTTTAACATTTTACATTTTACTGTTCATTTTACGAAAGTTTTTGTAATTTCGAAATTTTTTGGTATTTTTATGCATGGATTGTTATCAACAAGGCAACCAGCGATATGCTCTAAAAAATCGGGTTTATGCCCATAAAAAACGAAAAATATGCTCTTAAAATCTTAAAAATATGATTTTTCACATTTTTGCCTGCCATACGGGTAAAATATCGTTATCGATTTAAAACCCTTTCAACTGGCCGTCGTTATCCCTAAAATACCGTTACCGAAATAATTGGAATATCGTTATCTGTAAAATAAAGTTATCGATAGAATATCAATATCCTTAAAATACCGATACCGAAATAATTTATATAGCGCTATACTTAAAATACCGCTACCGAAATAATCTGGCAAGATCTGAAAAAAAAAATCGCTCTAAATAAATATATTTTCCCAAATTTCGATCATAAACTAGACAGTCATTTGAACTCGGGCATAATGGAGCTAAACATAAAAACAAAAAACTAATAAAACTGTAAAAAATATTACTTAAGCCAGAGTAAAAACTTAAATTTTTTTATATAAAAATAAAACATTTTTGGTCTTCAAAGTTTAGTAACGTCATGATGCTTGTTAGGAAAAGACCCTAGCCACGTGCTTGATTACTAAGAAGACAAGAATGGAGCAAAATTGATGATTAATAGGTTTTTTGTTAAAGTTGTGCCTATTCTGTTTTGCAATAAAAATGAAAACCCTATATTACGCTGAAAAACGGTGCTTAGCAAAAAGACAGTAAGCAACAAAGTCGTTTTTTTTATTTCGTTTTATCGCTAAGTTTCGGAATTAATGATACAAATTTATCTTGAAAACCGATTATTTGTGATTAAATTATACACACAGAGAAAAATTTAGATATTTGCCAACTGAAATTCGGTAACTAGGGCGCAAATTCGGTGATTACGAATTTCAGTCGGTTGGTACAACTGAACATTCGTTTTCACAACAAAGTTCGGTTAATTCAACGCAATTTTAGTTGCTACACCTATAATATTCAGAAATCTAACATAAATATCGTGGTAATCACTGAATTTATAATTTGTTACCATTAATATTCACTTTTCAATTCGGTTGGCACTTTTTTTCTCGGTGTGTACGTTTTACCAAGATGTCATTATATACAGTTCTAGCGGTTTTGATTTAGATTTCTAATTTTAATTTTGCGAATTTGTCGAAAACATACCCTAATTTCAATATATTTCAATCAAATTTACATGTTTTTGTACTCATATAAAATGTATTTGTTTTGCAAAATTTTGTTAAAATTAGCAACACTCAGGAAATTCTTCCTATTAACTAAGGTGTTGCTTTCTTTGGAAAGGGGATAGTGGAGAGATGAAAGGTGGTGAAAGATGAAGGGCTTCGAACATGGCAACACTGTAATTGCGCGAGTAGATAAGTCTTAGAAGAGTTGTTGCTCGCCACCTGATGTAGAGTTGGAGAGTTTATTGAAGCTTTTTGTTTCATAGCCCTGATTCATTATTTTACTTCGGTGGGGTTAAGTTCTATGGGAACACCGAAGATAGAAAACTCATACATATTATTTTTTCTAAATTGATGTTGTCTTCACCGGGAATCGAACCCGGGACCATCTGTGTAACAGTCCAACGCGCTAACCATTACACCACAAGGTGTCCTGACGGAACTCAGTGAGTCCTTTAAAATAAAAACGAATTTTATTTACAAAGAAGAGGCTTTAGCCTATCTTTATGTTCTTCTTCCAGTAAGGTTTAGTATTTTTAATAATTTTCACTTTTACAAAATGTCGACTTTGGCTTTTTCTCGCTTTTAAACCATAACCTGGACACCAAAAACTGGTTAAACGAACATATAGTAAATTAAAATTTCTATCGAAATTATTGAGGTTTTTTCATAAACAATACTTAATTTTGAACAAGGCAGCCTCGTAAGGCCAATATAATCCAAAAATCAAGGCAGATTTCTTTAAAAATAAAATTTTGTGAACTAAAATTAAAAAAAAAAAAAATAAAAAACCATATTTATCGATACTGGTACAAAAATTAGAAAAAAATCAGATGCACTCAGGAAACTTCTGCTTTAAAAACATGTAGTTGTTTGGGTTGTAATACAGTTTCTTTATTTTTAATGTAAATGTCAGTCATTTGTAGAACAAATTTAATTTTTAACTACATATGTAATTCATTTAAAAAAAAAAACAAACCACATCAAATTGCTGTATTATGATTTCACATTCATTTCATAGAGTATTTTTTTTTTATTTAAAAAAATAAAACAAATAAGTTTGTTTATTTTTTACTGCATATGTGGTTAATTTTTACTACAATTGTGGTTCATTTTGTGAACATTAAAAAACAAATGACAATGTTAGTTGAATTTACTGAAATGTAAGTCGTCTTTTCTTTAAGTGAAATTTCATATGTTTTTAAACACATTTGCAGTGGTCTTTACCTACAAAGTATTTCAAGTGTGACAAAAGCTACCCAAATTTCGAATTATGAATCAATTATTATTAATAAGTAATTATTATTTTTTTTTTTTTTGGTTTTGTTAAAAATATTGTGAAAGTAATCAAAATAGTTAAATTATTTTCGTTTATTTAACCTTATTTCTTATTTTTGAATTTTTTTTTTTAATTTTGAGCTAAGGTTTGTTTTTTTATATAACAGTTTTTTTATTTTCGATATTTCGCTACTCCTTTGTGTAGCAAAGGAAGAGGGAAGATGCTACACAAAGGAGTAGCGAAATATCGAAAATAAAAAAACTGTTATATAAAAAAACAAACCTTAGCTCAAAATTAAAAAAAAAAAAAAAAAAAAAAAAAAAAAAAAAAAAAAAAAAATTCAAAATAGTTAAACTAAACTATTTGTACATTTTCAATGAAACTATCAGTACTTCTCATCACAATTGCTGTAGTCTTTATGGCTAGTATCTAGTTTTGCAACTATCAATTTAGTTAAAACCAAATATAACTATCATCATCATCATCATCATCGCCATCATAAAATACCATAATGATGTTTGTTGCATATCAAAAATTGAACTCAAAGTTATAATTAAAAAAACTGCAATAATGGGTAAAAACAACAAAATTATTTTGAAAAATTAAAGTTAAATTATCATTTACTTTGCAGTTAAATGTTGTTATACCAGCAACAGCACATGGTACTAGAACATGTATGAAAATACACCTGAGTCACAATTGACGCTGCAATTTGTTTGAGGTACACATAGTCCAAATTATATATTTATAAAATTGGGTGGGCATTTGTGGATTATGGTTATTGCTTTTCATTAGCGGATAGTTACTTATCTTGCCAATTTTAGATTCTAAGGAATCTATAGGTTTTTGGATCCCGCCGAAGAGTCCCTTTGACAGAGCACGAAAGCGCTCCGTGAATTGCTTTGAGCCTTAACGGCATATCAGCGTAAGGCTGATATTCTAAAGTTTAATAATATCTATTAAATGTTTAATTAAAAATGAATTTGATGAAAACAAATTTTCTAGTTTTTTATTCCATAATGACAAGAAATGACAAAATTTATAAAAAAAATCCAAATTGAAAACAATCTCAAATATTGGAAAAATTAATTTAATAATTAAAAAAAAAATTAAACAAATAGCTAAACAAAAAGAATATTTCAAAAACAAATCGCTTGAATAAATGAAAATTTAAAAAAAAATCATAAAAATTAAAAAATAAAAAAATTCAAGAAATAAAAATTTGAATAAACCGCCAAAATTGAGACTGCCCAAAATTTAAAAAAAATTGCTAGGACTAAAATATTAAGAAAAAATCGTCAAATTTAAAAATCGGAAATAGTAAAAAATTCGTCAAATTTGAAAAAACGTCAAAATTAAAAAAAAAAAATTCCAACAATTTAAAATTTTTTCTTGATTGGAAGTTTTACATTTTATTTATGTTTGGGCCTTTTTTAAAATAATGTACGCAAGTTTAGACATTTTTATTAAATTTCATAGTTTTTTTAATTTTTTAAGATTTTTTAAATTTTTTTTCTTTAACTATTTACGATTTTTTAATGTTAACAATTTTTGCCATTTTTGTCATTTTGAAGAATTTTTCAAGTATTCCATGGGCATTTGCTATCAACGGCTTTTGGACAACTGAAATATGATTTAGAAATATGTTCCAAACCGTACATAGCGCATGCACATTTTGAAAATTTTGTTTTCTGTCGAAACTAACTTTTTCATTATTAAATAATCATTAAACGCATTTCGGGTCAGTTTTTACGAACTCAGACGGTTGGCATAACAACACGCCAAATAATCAGAAATGTAATGTAAATATAGTTGTGCTAACTGAATTTATAAGATGTTACCATTAATACACACTTTCCAATTCGATTGGCACTTTATTTCTCTGTGTGCATATACTGTGAAGTATTTTTGCGCATTTTGTTTTTATTTTAGGCCACTTATGATTATATAAAGCTGTAATTTGATCTATATTGCTCTATCCTGGATAGTTTTCAAGATTTTATTAAATATGCATTTAACGTATGAGTAATGTAATAATATAAACTAATAATATTAAGCATGCGGTCCGAAATACTAGAACAAAAAAAAAAAAACAATATCAAATAATTTTGTATATCAAGTTCATAAAAAACAATTAAATAGCTTTCCGTTATTAAAGTTCTAGATGTACCATATTTGCACCGTGTACTCATTTATCATCAGATTTGTGTAGTAAATCGTAGTGTATTTGAAATATGAATAAAAAATATGGTTATGCTCCGTTTGATTTTCATATTTACATTTTTTTTTTTTTTTTTTTTTAATTTTTTTATACATTTTTTATTTGTTAGATACTACATATTATTGAGGTTATAATAACAATCGTCTTTTCTTTTTACAAAAAATTAAAAATTGAGTGATGGTTTCAACTCTCACTCTACTGAAAACCAAAATATGTATGTACAAAAAAAAAATTGTATGTTAAATTGTTGCTGTTGCTGCTGCTTGTTGTTTGTTGCTAGTTTTTGAGTCTTTTTACTATTAGGCCTTTAACCCTTTCATCACCCATGTACACTACACTCTGGGAAAAACGTTTCATCATATTGATGAAACTGTTTCATAAATCGTTTGTCATCAATTGTTTATTATATTTATGAAGTTTTCATAGATATGATGTAGAGCTTTATATAAATTTATGTCAAATGTTTAATAAATCTTCATCATTTCATAACAAAGTTTCATAAACCGTATGAACATATCGCACTTGATCAACAAGAGGGTATTAACTCAAAATTTTTAAAATATCACTTTTTTCAAGAAATCAACTAACAACATCAATATCTATCTATTGTAAAAATTTCAACGTATTCCGATTACTCTTTCATCTCGAAAACCACTTTTGAGACCATTTTCATGATAATGTAGTGATTACCTTTATTTCAACAAAAAGGTATTATTTCGAGTTAATACAAAAGTTCAAATAGAAATGAATCGTATATTTTCATAAAAAATGTATTATTTTGATTTGAGCCTTTATTTATGTTAAAAATAATCAAACTGTTTTATTTATATTTGGTTGTATTTTGAGTTGATACTATTTTGTTGATAAAATATTCAAAATAATACCAAAAAAAATCGATAAAATTTCAAAAAAATGGTATTAACTAAAAAAATTGATTTTTTTTGCAATGAGTGGTAAAATTTAAAACAAAAACAATGTATATATATTTTCAAATGGAATTTGCTTATTATGATATGTTTGAATTTTTAAATTCTGTTAAAATGTGGCCATAAACAGTTTTTTGAATCTACTGAAAATTTTAAAATTTTGAGTTAATACCCTCTTGTTGATCAAGTGCGATATATATATATATATATTTTTTTTTTTTTTTTGTTTTCCTATTGTTTTTTAATCAGAATTTCCATTTGAAATTTAGAAATCATCAATAGAAATTAAGAATTTGAAGTTCCGATAATGTAAATTTAATTAACATTTTCTATTTAAAATTTAGAAACTATCATCATAACATTAGATGAAAGTCAAAATTTCTAAACTAGCGGTTTCCACCAACTTTTGCTTCACGGACGCCTTGACTCACCAAAAAATTGGTTTTTTCATGCATTAAAACGTAACGAAGCCAACAAAAATGAGATTTTCATTTTAAAAATTAAAAAAAACCATACAAAAACCAAATACAGTAAACCCTGATTAAGATGAACACCTGGGGACCAAATAATGTAACTTTTTTTTTTTTTATTTTTATTAATTAATAATCATATAATTACAAATTATATACTATTACCCTAACCGATTACTAGCTACTATGACCTTCGGCGCGTTGTAGCGAAAACAGACCAGTGCATCTGGTGGGAATCGAACCCACGACCCCCGCACAGTTAAGCCAGCACGCTACCAACTAGCCTACAGGGGCGCACAATGTAATTTTTTTTGAGCGAGCTTCATTTTTACTGGAGTAAAATCTAGCAATTTTTTTATTTGTCCACAAAACATTAAAAAATTGTATTAACTTTTTTAAATATTGCAAAATTCTTTCGTTTAATTTCATAAATATATATTTACTAAGAATATTATGTCGGTAAAGATCACTGCAAAAGTAGTTAAAACAAATGAAATTTCACTTGAAAAAAGGACGACTTAAATTTAAATAAATTCCACTGACATAGCCATTTGTTAGTTACTGTTCAAAAAATGAACCACAAATGTCGTAAAAATGAACCACACCATGTAGCAAAAAATAAATAAACATTTATTTATTGATTATTACTTTATTTTTGTAAATATACGGAGGTTGAAAGCTCGTTATAAATAAATAAAAATAAAACTATAGAAAACATTACTTGAGCCAGAGTAAAAACTAAAATTTGTTTATATAAATAGAACAATTTTTGGCCTTCAAAGTTCAGTAACATTATGCTGCTTTTTAGGTAAAGACCCTAACCATGTGTTTGATTACTAAGAAGACAAGAATTGAGCAAAACTGATGATTAATAGGTTTTTTGTTAAAGCTCTGCATATTATGGAGGCTTTAGCTTTTCTAAAACTTTGGGTTCTGATGAGATCTTTAGCCAGATCGAAATACTAGTATCAACCTAACTAATATGTTTGATTTGCTTTATTTTTGTAAATATACGGAGGTTGAAAGCTCGTTATAAATTGAAAATAACATAAAAATAATCTCGATGTATATAAAAACAAAAAAGAAATAAAACTGTAAAAAATGTATTTGTTTTATTTTTTAAATAAAAAACAGACTGTATAAATTGAACGTAGAATCATAATACAGTAATTTGATGAGGTTTGTTTTTTAAATGAACTACAAATGTAGTCAAAAAATGTAATTTCTTCTACTAATGACTGTTTTCACTTAAAAATAAAGATCATACTGTATTACAACTCAAAGAACTACAAATATTTACATACTATTTCCCTGAATGTAGTTTTCGTTACATTTGAGAATGAATTTCTGTGTGTTCGTTTTAAAATTTGTTACAATTCCAATAAATTTTAGGAACATTTGGAAAATTTTGGAAATTTTGTATTAAAAATGGAAAATTATATGAACATTTTGTCTGTAGGACTGTCAAAACAGCTAATCTTAACCGAGTGTTTAAGTTCGTATTTACAGATGTTACATTGAAATTGTTACCAAAACGTCAGACTTTCAAACTAGTTTGTAATAATCGAGTTTTCATTTTAAACTAGTTCGTCTTAAACGAGTTTTACTGTACGAGACTTTTAAAAAGAATCAGCAGAAACACAAAAGCGTGAGTAAAATTTTATATTCTTTGAACAATTAAAAAAGGTTTAATATTTGAGTCAACGCATTTTTAAAGTCTTTTTTTTTAGTAGTTTTTTAAATAAAAAAAATCGTTTTAATGAACTGCTTTGATGAACTGCTTTCAATTTTAATTGTTAGAACCAAATATTATTAATAAAATTTAATTATTGTACCCTGAAGAAGTCATCCAATGTGGAGACGAAATATTGGAAATAAAAAATTATAATTTATAAATAAAAGATCTAAAGCTCGTTTAAAGAAAAATCGTTAAATAAAAGAAGATCAAGGAAAACTTTAAATTTTTCAAAATTTGTTCGTTTCCAGTAATGGTAACATTAGCAGTTGGACTGGCAACCCTGTCAAATAAAAAGCTTTAAGATTTATAGCTGTTGGCTAAACTTGTGAGAAAAGACGAAAATAACTCATGTTTTTCGGGTAATCAATTAACATCACCGATTTTCAGTGGTTAGTGGATATTATCAATACCTGATCAAAACCTTGAGTTTCTGGTGGGTGGTGGATTAGAATGAGGCTGAAGATGACCTAGTCGCTTAAGTCGAAAATGCTGCACTCCTCGATTTTCGGACCCATTTTTTCGGTGGCAGGAGGGGGAGGGGTCACATATTTAAACCGTTTTATTTCTAATTCAAGGATCCCTAACATGAATCTGAAGTTAAAATAGAAATATATCCACAAACAAAAAGTCGGTAGTGAAAGGGTTAATATTGTTTTTTTTTTGTATTGCAACATTGTTTTTTTTTAACAAAAAAAAAAAAATAAAACGGCACAAATTTCATTTTATTTGTTTTGAAAAAAAAAAACATTTCACTTTCGTTTTCATTTCATCAGTGCAAAAGAAGAAGCATGAACAATTTGTAATTTTAGCCGTTCATTTTATATTGGAATTGTTTAAATTAGTATTTAACCCTCTATTGCCCTTCTGTTTGCTACAAAATCTACAAAAAAAATATTCGATGTTTTTTTTTTTATTTCAATTTGTCGCTTAGTTTCGGCGCAAATGCCCAAATAAGTTTAGAATTGATCTTGGAAACCAATGATCAAAGAAAATCGGAATTGTGCTTAAATTTTTTCATTCACCAAAACATAATTGTATACTGAGAATAAAAGTTCTAGGGCTATTGCTTTAGAAGTAGTATCGATTTTCGCTTTTGCGAAATTAAACGAAACATACTTTTTTACACAGAAAAAGTTACGGTCAAAAAAATTTTAATTACAATTTTTTTTTATTCAAACTCACTTTTAATTAAAAGTTTAATAATATGTATTAAATATTTAATTGAAAATGAATTTGATACACACAAAGTTTCCAGTTTTTATAACCCATAATGACAATATAGAAATATTTTTTTAAATTTTAGCGTTCTTTTTTTAATTTTGTTGATTTTTTTAAAAATTTTGAGAGATTTTTCAAGTATTAACGATTTTTTAAATTTTAGTGATTTTGGTGATTTTTTCTGAAATTTGAGGTTTTTTTAACTTTGCCAATTGTTATCCAATTTTTGAATTTTTTCCTCCAATTTAGACATTTTTTATTTTTTTGTATTCTGGCATTTTGTTTTAATTTTATCGATTTTTTTTTTTTAATTTTGACTATTTTCTTCAAATATAAGCAATTTTAAATTTTTGACAATATTTTTAAATTTTGAAAAAAATGTGTTGTTTTTTTGCGATTTTTTTTTTCAACATTTTTTTAATTTTAATGATATTCTTTTCAATTTTAGCGTTTTTTTAATTTGGCAATTGTTAACAATTTGGTGATATTTTTAAATTTTGTAATTTTCATATTTTTGCGGACTTTTTCCCAATTTTTGGCGATTGTTTTTGCAAATTTTTATTAAATTTTTAATAGTATCTACTAAAAATTAGTTTAAAATAACGAAAAATATTCAATTAAATTTTTAATTAATATATAATGTAACCTCAATTGAAAATAAAATCAATTAAATAGTTAAAAATTATTTTATTTGATACTACAATTTCTTTTATAGGAATGAATTCAATTAAACTTTTAATTGAATCAACAAATATTTTAGTTTACTCTCGATTTGAGTATTTTCTGTGCTCTGTATACTAAGAAAAATGGATTCCTTTAATGAATAAGTAAATCGCTAGGGCAAGGAGTTTCACGCACTAAAAAAACGAAAAAATGCGCCTATATAAAATACAGATAAAAAACGAAAAATATGCACTAAAAACATTAAAATATGCAATAAAAACAATATTTTTGTCAGAACTGCACAATTTTTAACATGGAAATTCAGAAACAAACACATATAAATAATGAAAGGATTCATTTCAATTGGAAAGCGATCTAATGCTACGTTTCCACTGGAGGTGTTTTGGACATGTTTTAAAACAAAACATGTTTTGTACATGTTTTTCCATATTTTTTTTTTTTCAGCAAAACACATGTTTTGCTCAAAAAACAGTATAATAACTCATTTATACTATAACCAAAAAAAAGTAGTTTTTGAAAACTATTAGTTTTTGGTTAAAAACTTTATGACAATTAAACACAAGTTGTTTTGAAAAACTACTACACTCAGGGAACTTCTGCTTTAAAAATATGTAGTTGTTTGGGCTGTAATACAGTTTCTTTATTTTTAATGTACATGTCAGTCATTTGTAGAACAAATTAAATTTATTACAAACCTTGTAGTTCATTTAAAAAAACAAACCACATCAAATAACTGTTTTAAGATTTTATATTCATTTTTTCAGTTGTTTTTTGTTATTAAAAAAAAATAAATGTTTGTTTATTTTTTACTGCAAATGTGGTTCATTTTTACTAGAATTGGTACACTCACAAGAACTTTTCCACAAAAAATCAACAGTTATTTAAAAGTTTAATCGGTAAAGTTGTTTCAATGTTTAACTGTATATTCATACAGTTAAATTAACAAAGAAATATTTTTTTTAACTTTTCTGTCGGTTCTTCAATAAACAAAATAAACAAAAAAACGGACTTTCCGTAGTAGTTAAAATATTCAGTTAAAATTTTCTATTTAAAACAAAAAGTTGTTATATTATATTGAGTATTGAAATAAACGAAAATCTATTGTTTTTATGGATTTTGTCAATTAATTTTTCAACAGTTGAAAATAAACTCAAAAATACAACTGTTTTAAACGAAAAGTAAGTAGTCCTGTTTTTAACTGATTTTCAGTTAATTTAATGTGTATATTCAGTAGTCTTTACGGAAAAAATATTGTGAGTGTAGCAATTTTTTGAACATTCAAAAACAAATGACAATGTTAGTTGAATTTACTGGAATGTAAGTCGTCCTTTCTTTAAGTGAAATTTCATTTGTTTTTAACTACATTTGCAGTGGTCTTTACCTACATAGTATTCTAAGTGTAGTTTTTGGTTGTTATTTAAATGAGGTATAACGATTTTTTCGGGCCGGCAAGATTTTTAAAATAAAAAATTTTTTTTTCCTAAATTAAAATATAAAAATGAACCCATTAAAAAAATATTTGGTTCATATCAGTTTCAGGCAATCGATAAAAATCGATAATTTGCATGTAAATCTTTGTCTGCTAATCACTTTAAATAAAGTGATATAAATGATTCAGGGTAATTTAATAACTTGTCTTATGAAAAGAATCATTTTTGGTTGAAATTATTTGTTGAAGAATCAAAAAAATTTAAATTGACTCTCTTCAATAAAAATTAGTTTTGCAAATCCAAATATAGAAAGACTTTTTAAAAGTCTTTCTATATTTCTTATCTCTGGATTTAGTTCTCCAAAGTTAAGATGTTTAAGAATTTCTACCAAAAAATTCGTGCTGAAATTTATTTTTTTTTTTTTTAATATTAATTGTCTTCAATACACATTTTGAAAATTAAAAAAAAAAAGTACAAAAATCAGTACACAAAAAAAAAGTACTTTTGAGTACTGTTTTAGGTACTATGCATAGAACAGTACTTTTTATACAAAAAAAAAAAAACAGTACATAGACTGCGAAAAACAGTACGACCCTAATATGACCATACCTTGTTAAAATATATAATTAAAGCACAGATTCGATTTACTCTGATCATCGGCTTTCAACTTATATTTTTAACTTTTTAGGTCAATACCGTCAAAACTAAGCGCTACAACGAAATTTAAATAAAAAACGACATTGTTGTTGTATGATTTTCATCCACTTTTTCCCCCATGTGGTATTTTAACAATTACCAATCCAGTATGAATGTATTTGTTAGAATAAAATAAATTTAGGTGTTTTAATTTTAGTCTTAACAATAATTCTCTAAATTTTTTTTTGGCGAAATTGCCATTTTTTACAACACTCCAAGCAGCAGCGGCAACAATAACAACAAACTAAAAAGAAGACGATATTACATGTTACATGCAAGTTTTAGTTTTTATTTTTAATGTTGCAATAATACGAGTATTCTCTGCTTTTAGTGGGGGCTTGCATGTGGGACGACGACACATTCAAAAAAAGTGGCTAAAATGCAAAAGAATTGAAAAAAAGTTAAGGTGAGCGTGCGTTTTAAACCATAGATTTTCACTTTGTTTAGTTGACTTCAGTTAAAATGTTCACAAAATTTTACTATTATACGTTACAACTCTCTCTTTTTTCAAACATTGTGTGAGCTGTTAAGGTTGCCAGACTTGACGATTTTTTTTTTTTTTTGCATCAAAAGGGGAAAGTTTCTTTCAATCGGGGGCAAGTAAAAAGAGTAAAACAAGATTATTGTTGATAACCAGAGAATTTGATTTTTTTTTCGTTCTCTTTTTTTTGTTATCTTTGTCATATTTGCTTATTTTGTCACATTTAGATTTATAATTTTTGGGCTTAAAATCAGCTTTTTCTTAAGATTTTTCAGCTTTAACATTGCGTTTTTAAAGTTTTCTTCGCCTAAAATGTTTTTTTTTCTCAAACTTTTTTTCTTTTAAAAAGTCTAATTTTTTTTATCATTTTTGTAGTTTTGCAATTTTTTTTTCCATAATCACTACGAGTTTTACCATTTTTTTTCTTCTCAAATGATGACACTAGTTTATGTTAGTCACAAAATATTTAAAAATATTAGTGTCGCTTAATTTAGGCGATATTAGCTAAAGAAGTTAAAAACAAATAGGTTTATTAAGATAAAACAAGCTCAAATATTTCCACCCAAATTATCTCCTCTAGAAATAACACATTTATATGACAAGAATTGGAATTTGCTTGTTGTTACATACAAAGTTACGACGATTTTCGCTGTTCAACTATTTGGCGATAACATTCTTTAACTTTCCTATACTCTGTACAACAAACTTATACATTTTATTAATAATATAAAATGTATGCATTTTATAAAATTTAATTCGAATCTGGCTACCCATTTTGAAGTTAAAGCAATGTTCTTTAAACGTATGCTGTCTAAATCCTGTGAGTCCTTGTACTAAAATTATAATTTATTTTTATAGAAGAGACTGCAATCTAATTTCGGGTTCATGTTTAACAGTAAGATTTATTGTTATTATAAACTCTTTTGAAATTTATATGTTTCTCTTTAAAATATGTTTGTTAATTTTATTATTTTTTAAATTTAACTTTTTTTCTTTTTTAATTTGACGAAATTTCAACTTTGTTTCCTTTTTCGCCTATACACAGCGCTTTGTAGTCGAATAATTTCTAGCGCACAATAATATAAAATTGAGTTTCAATAAAAATATTTGTTATTTCTATTAAAAGTTTATTTGAATTACACTGTGTGTAATTTTTTAAGTCATGGCAAAATAACCATATACGGACACCACTACTTGATAAAAGACTAAAAAAAAAGACCCGTGTCTCCCAATTTTTCCCAAAGTCATCTCCTTTTTTGATTGGGGCCTCGGCTCATATCTTGCAAACCGTTCCGATTTTTTTACCTTTTTTCCCGTGTTCAGGTCCATAGGTAGCAAACCGTTCAAAATTCAAGGAAACAATCAACTACAAAAATTTACCTAAGATCTCAATAAACAAATTTCTAGAACATATAAACTTCCTGGGAATTGGGTTTGCTACCTATGCACCTGAACAGGAGAAAAAAGGAAAAAAAATGAAATTAAAAAATTTTTCACTTTTGCGCGCTACCTATACAGTGTTAAGAATCATCTCTAGGAAGTTTATATGTTCTAGAAATTTGTTTATTAAATTCTTAGGTAAATTTTTGTAGTTGATTGTTTCCTTGAATTTTGAACAGTTTGCTACCTATGGACCTGAACACGGGAAAAAAAAATCGAATTTTTTTAAGTTTTTTGCGATTTTGATCTGGAAGGTGAAGTTTTTTTGATTTTATATGTTCGCAATTTTTGTTCTTTATGACAAGAGCTACAACTTTGCCATATAGAGTAAATCGAAATTCCAAATCTTTGGCGGCCCATAAACAAAAAAGGAGATGACTTGGGGAAAAAATAGGAGACACGGGTCTTTTTTTTTTTAGTCTTTTATCACGTAGTGGTGTCCGTATATGGTTATTTTTTTTCGTGTTTCACTGTGTTATGTAATTATATATAACTTGATAAAATTAGATAGAATAATTTTCGGATGAAATTATATCGCATGGGATAACATTAGATAACGTTATGTATGCCATTTTTCGGATTAACTAAGATATGATGTGATATGAAATTATACATATCTATATATGTTTATATATATCCATATCGGAACTGTTTTCATAGGGTATGCAACAAAAATTGCGAAAATGTGCATTAAAATATACATTTATAGCAAAATATGTAAAAAATATGTAGCAACATATGCATTAACAAATCGATGCCATTTTGTTGCAATTTTGTTGATTCGCAAAGATATTTGGTTAACATTGTTCTCCAACGTACGACAACAAACATATATTTACATGAAGTTCCGAGCCCTACTTATAACAAAAAAAATATAACTTTTGCTGTATAGAGTAGATAGCAATATTAACTTTTTTTAGCAAACAAGAACAAATTCATTTTTGAATCATTCGGAAAACATTTTAGGGGAACTATTTCTAAGGTTTTTCTGTTCTGCAAAAAGCCTCATAAATTTATATATTCACTTAGAATACTATGTAGGTAAAGACCACTGCAAATGTAGTTAAAAACAAATTAAATTTCACTTAAAGAAAAGACGACTTACATATCAGTAAATTCAACTAACATTGTCATTTGTTTTTTAATGTTCACAAAATGAACCACAATTGTAGTAAAAATTAACCACATATGCAGTAAAAAATAAACAAACTTATTTGTTTTATTTAAAAAAAAAAAAAAATACTGTATCAAATAAATGTAAAATCATAATACAGCAATTTGATGTGGTTTGTTTTTTTAAATGAACTACAAGGTTAGTAAAAAAACTGAATATGTTCTACAAATGACTGAGATTTACATTAAAAATAAAGAAACTGTATTACAACCCAAACAATTACAAATTTTTAAACCAGAAGTTCCCTGAGTGTTGAACCACATCGATTTTTTAATATCTTTTGGAACGGCCCACCTATGTGGTAATATATATAAAACTTTTTTAAAAACTCTTTTAATCGGGTTGTAAATGCTTTTTTCATATAAAATCTTTTTTAATCGGGTTGTAAATGTTTTTTGGCTATCTTTTTTATTTGTTTTGGGAATAATGGTAAAATTGATCTGGCTAAATTTTAGCTGGCAATATTGGGGACTAGTCACTACTACTAGTAGTAGTTGGTCGTCGTCGCTTTTTTATAGACTCTCTCTTTTTTCTTTCACTTTGGAGTATGACATAACCTTTGTTTTCTTTTTATTGATATTGTTGTTGTTGCTGTTGCTGTATCTCGAATGTCTGTTGCTGCTGATTTGTTTTTTTTTTTTTTTTTTTTTTATTATGAGGAAAGTTTGTTTATATTATGAAGATATGGGAGTTTTGCAATCACTTTTTTGTGTCTTTTGTTGTTGCTATTGTTGGTTTTCTTTAATGCCCTGACCGATCGACCTAACAGGGAAGAGTTTACATTTTATTTTGTTTATATTTAGAGTTTGTCATGATCTCGAAAAAAAAAAAATATAAATATACAATATATTAATAATGTAATTGATCATTTGAAATGTTTGGTGAAATTAGGATTTCTTTTTCATACAAGATTTCTCTAAATTGGCTAAAAAGTTTTCTTTATGATTTTTGTTTTTTTTTATTGAATAATTTATTTATTTACTTACTAGACCAGATATTTGTTTGAAATGTTTTGAGTCATTTAAGATGCTGTATTAGATTACATACCTGGAAAGAGAAGAATGAAATATAGAATTAGTTGAACTCAAAATAGTATAAACTAAAAATTTTAAAACCGATCAAACCATGTCATAGATTTTTTGTTCGTAGACATTTTCAACTAAAATTTGCATATACACATAGAGAATTCCTTGGACGAGTATGAAATTTATTCACTAATGAAGTTTTCTTTACAATGTGAATGAAAAATTTCTCAAACTTCATAAAAAAAGCTTCATAGTTTTAATGTAACTATTTTTAATGAAACTTTTTCAGTAGGCGTATGAAACTGTTAATAAATAACATGAAATTTTGCATTAAATTTTATGAAAAACTGCATTAATTTATTGAAAAGTTTCAATTGACTAGTTCCAGTGACAATTCATTCATATAATGCAAAAATTCATTGATATCATGCATATAATTCGAATTGGAACACGGGTGCGGTCCATTTTTCAGGCGGAGATTTGGGCCATCTGTGTATGTGCAGAAGAATGCCTGCGAAGGGGAACGCTCAGATCTC
This sequence comes from Delia radicum, assembly GCA_021234595.1. Taxonomy (NCBI): domain Eukaryota; kingdom Metazoa; phylum Arthropoda; class Insecta; order Diptera; family Anthomyiidae; genus Delia; species Delia radicum. The sequence continues at coordinate 43,863,871 of CM037851.1, forward strand.
GCATCTACATTCTTTCTGACAGTCAGGCTGCACTGAGGGTCTTAATGGCTTATAAGGTGTCGTCTGGGTTGGTCATGGAATGCATTCAGACTCTAAATAGGCTCGGTAGGGGCAACTCTCTAACCTTGGGGTGGATTCCTGGTCATGAGGGGCATGAGGGCAACGAGAGGGCAGATTGTCTTACCAACCGCGGGGCCCGAAGGCCCTTTATTGGTCCTGAACCATTCTGTGGAATACCTGCGGGGTATGTTATGGTAGGGAAAGGCTCAGGGCATGGAGAGAGTCTGAATTCTCCGGTTACTGGAAAAACTCTCCTGGTCAGCGCCAGGCTAAGAGATTGATCTCTGTTTCCAGTAGGGGGTCGAGGCGACTCTTGTCGCTTGAAAGGGGGGGGGGGTGGTTTGAGGTCCCTGGCATCGTACTTAACTGGACACTGTAATCTCAGATACCATCTGCACAGGAAGGGTCAATCAGACACGAATATGTGTAGGTTTTGTGAGATGGTGTCTGAGACCTCGGAGCATGTTCTCTGCGAATGTCCCAGGCTTTGTGATAGGAGACTTAGGTTTCTAGGTGATCGCTTCATTTCGCCTTCCGACATCGCGAACATTTTGCCTAATAGGATAATTGGCTTTATAGGTAGCTTGAATCTGTAGGTAACTTTAGGCAGCACAAAAGACCTACATTGGTCGGGATGCATAGTGCCTTCTGATTTAATCTATGCATATAACTTTCTCAGTCTATATAGAACATTTTTGCTTTAAAGCATCCTTTATTGAAAAACTTAGCAACCCAAGGTCAAATATAAAAAAACTTTTGAATTTGAATGTTTATAAAAAAAAAAAAATATTTCATACTCCGAGGATTCTGAAGATATTTTCTAAAGAATATTTTATACTCTCTTAAAGTCCTTAGAATACAAGAGTTTTTAAAGTGAAAATTTCTAAGAAATTCAGGGGTTTTTCCATAGAAAGCACTAATATTCTTATCATTATTCTTTGAAAATAACTTAAGAATGTGAGGTCTATAGAATATTATTTGTTTTCTATAGAAAAATGTCTGAAAAATATATGGAATTTTCTAATTGAAAAATTCACTAGATTCTGATGTATTTTTTGTATAAGTCTTAGAATTTTTTTTTTTTTCCTTATAGAATAAATTTGGATTTGCTTTATTTTTCTAAATATACGGAGATGGAAAGCTCGTTATAAATTATAAATAACATTATAATTATCTTGATGTATAGAAAAACAAAAAACTAATAAAACTGTAAAAAATTTAAAAAGTTAAAGCATAAATTGTTCTTCTTACAAAGATATAACAACAGTCCAAAAATTAGCCCTTTTGTGCTTTTAGATAAAAAGATATGGTGATTTTCGTTTTTCGAAAAACGCGAAATTGAGCGAAAACGCACCTTAACTTTAATATATATTGACGAAACTTTGAAGCTTTAATAGTGTTACCAAATACAATATTTCTGCCAAATTTCATAAAAATCCGTAAACTCGTTTTCAAGTTAAGGTGATGTCCTTTATAGGCATCCTTTTAAGATCGTGTATGTCCTTGGACCAAACTTAGACCATTTTTCAAAAGTTTAAGCATCAATCTTCCTTTGTGTTTAATATGAATGTTTTCATGTTTACAGAAATGTGTTTTAGCGACTTTTTAAAATTGTGTTTATTTCAAAATATTTATTTTTTGAAATTACCGAAAATTTTAACTATAACGCTTTTTCGCTTTTAAACCGTTACATGTACACAAAACATTACTTCACAAAATATGTGGCTAACATCGTTCTCTATCGATATAGCTTACATCTTTATAATAAAACACTTTTTTGGCGAACTTATGGCCAATTTAAAATACCCCGTCTAAAGACGGTCTTGCCGGTTAGAGGGTTAAGCCAGAGTAACAACTAAATTTTTTTTATATAAATAGAATATTTTTGGTCTTCAAAGTTTAGTAACATCATGATGCTTGTTAGGAAAAGATCCTCGCCATGTGTTTGATTACTAAGAAGACAAGGATAGAGCAAAATTGATGATAAATAGGTTTTTTGTTAAAGTTCTGCCTATTCTGGAATAAAAAAAAAATAATTGTTCACTTGATAAAAATTAATAATTTATGTAATGTGATTCATATAGGTTGAATGGTTTCCACTTTTGACCAAGAAAGACCCACTAGGAAATTTAAAGAATAACTTCGACTATTTTATAGGCATTTGTTAGTTTTCTGGAGTACTTTGAACCTGTGTACAAATAAAGGAATCATGGATGTCAACCGAATCGATGTCGTTATAGGTCAGATTAACGCAATTTTCTTTTATTTTAGTGGTATCGATATTTCATATATTTCGGTAACGGATTTTTTGCGAAAACGTTATTTTAGTTATTTCGGTAACGGTATTTTAGCGGTAACGGTATTTTAGGAATAGCAGGCTTACAGTTATTTCGGTAACGATATTTCGGGCAACTTAAGTAATTTTGATAAATATATTTGAATATATTTATGCATGCACACTAATATCGAGCCCTATCCGCCAGAAAGACGTAAGTAACCATTTTTCCATTTTCGGGTTTTTGATGAAAATATTTATTTTGCGACCATTTGCATCATTGGTCAAAACTTCGTAGCTCTAGGAAGTACCGTTACAAAGTTAGACAAAAACAAAAAAGGCGTAAGTGCTTATTCCTATATGACAAACAATAGTTTGTTTACATATTTCCTGACGGCAAAGTGTTACTTACGTCCTTTTTTATTTTACAAATAACTCGAAATCTAGGACACGCTCGATCATGTTTTATTCATCGTTGGATTCGTAATTCAAAAGACTTTAATTTGTTTTTCATGTTTATACTTTTCTTAAACCAAGCAAGAAATAAATCAAAAAAAGTAAAATTGGGTCAAATTAGACCCCCTTGTTTAACCCCTTAAAGTGAGATTTGGTACAAAAAAACAGTTTAGTTTTCTTTATATTTTGGTCTTTTATAACATATTTTAATTTCATTAAAATCCGATAAGCCAAAGAAAACTTAGAAAAAAACTTAAAAATGCCTTTCCGGTAAAATTATGAAATTGTTACTTACGTCTTTTCGGCTGATAGGGCTCGATATGTTTAGCCCCATCATGCCCGAATTTCAATGACTGGCTATGGAATTATCAAACATCTAAAACATATCTGTTTACAAGTATTATTTTTTCTGATCTCGTCAGATTATTTTGGTAACGGTATTTTAAGGATAATGTTATTTCAATTATTTCGATATCTATATTTTAGCGATAATGGTATTATAGTTATTTCGGTAACGGTATTTTAGAGATATTAGTATTTCTGATATATCGGCAACGGTATTTTACGTATAATGTTATTTTATGGATAACGATAGTCAGTCGATCGGGTTTTGAATCGATAAAGGTATACACTGTGGTGCAAAATTATAGCCGCATGCACTTTTCAGCAGTTTTGTACATTTACATAAAAAATTCAAGAAATCTCAGAATGCCATCTGAAAGACCTCTAAAAATAATTAGAAAAACAGAAAAAAAAATTTTGTTTTTATGCCTTAAAAAACCGTTATAACAAATTCCTTGTTTTTTGGTGGTGCAAAATTATAGCCGCAGATAAGAAAAAAATATTTTTCAGCTAACGGTGGAGGCAGTCTTCATTTTTTTTCTTTTATTCTTATTTTATTTGAATAATTACTATTTTCTAATTACATATCAGCCTTATTTTCGAAATTCTGCGGGGGTATTACGTGTTCGATATTGAAAAAGGCAAAATTACAGCTTTTTAGGAAGATGTTAGTTTTCGAGGAATTTCTCGGAAAATAAACCTATTTCCAAAATGTGGTACTCAATTTTTGAAAAGGTCCTTCTAATTACGGTCAAAATAAAAAAAAAAATGAAGAAAACTCAAAATTTCAGTTCGTAATAAACGCCAGCGTATCAAAACGTTAGCAAATCAATTAAAACCTTCAAACAAATAGCCCACAAATTTGACTTTAATGTGTTCCCCTGGACTGAAAATCGGTTGTTACAGCAGTCTTAAGTTATCTGCCGCCAAAAAATAAAGAATGCACCACGATTACTACCACGGCACAAAAGTGCAAGCTTGAATTTTGCCAAAAATGGCATGAGTACTGGCTGGAATAAGGTAAGTCACATTTAGAGTTTTTTCACGGGAATTCCCGGGACGGGATTTCCCGGGAATTCAAGACAATTTTCAATTCCGAAATCCCGGGAAATACTTCGGGATTAAAAATTGTCTTGAATTCCCTAGAAATCCCGTCCCAGAGATTCCCGTGAAAAGACTCTAAATGTGACTTACCTTATACCAGCCAGTACTCATGCTAGTTTTGGCCAAATTCAAGCTTGCACTTTTGTGCCGTGGTAGTAATCGTGGTGCATTCTTTATTTTTTGGCGGCAGATAACTTAAAACTGCTGTAACAACCGATTTTCAGTTCAGGGGAACACATTAAAGTCAAATTTGTGGGCTATTTCTGATACGCTGGCGTTTATTACGAACTGAAATTTTGAGTTTTCTAAAATTTTTTTTTACTTTGACCGTAACTAGAAGGACCTTTTCAAAAATTGAGTACCACATTTTGGAAATAGGTTTATTTTGCGAGAAATTCCTCGAAAACTAAAATCTTCTTCCAAAAAAGCTGTAATTTTGCCTTTTTCAATATCGAACACGTATTACCCCCGCGGAATTTCGAAAATAAGGCTGATATGTAATTAGAAAATAGTTATTATTCAAATAAAATAAGAATAAAAGAAAAAAATTAAGACTGGCTCCACCGTTAGCTGAAAAAATATTTTTTTCTTATCTGCGGCTATAATTTTGCACCACCAAAAAAACAAGAAATTTGTTAGAACGGGTTTTTAAGGCATAAAAACAAATTTTTTTTTTCTGTTTTTCTAATTATTTTTAGAGGTCTTTCAGATGGCATTCACAGATATCTTGAATTTTTTATGTAAATGTACAAAACTGCTGAAAAGTGCATGCAGCTATAATTTTGCACCGCAGTGTATAAGGGCTACGTCCTGCCATCCCTTTAAGGGCTACATCTTTTGTTAGAAAGTTAAGATGATTTTCTCTTTTTGGAAAAAGCTAAATTTAGCGAAAACTTTACGTAGTTTTAAAATAGTATATTTAAAAAATGTAAACGATTTGCTGCTAATATTCAATAAATTTATTTTTGAAAAGTTTTATAAAAATTCGTTCTTTCATCGCCATTAATATATGGCGATATCCTTTAAAAGTATCCTGCAGGGATTCTGCGAGTCTTAGGGCCAAAGTAAAGACATATTTTTAAAGCTAATACTTTAATTTTACTATGAGTTTATAATGCATGTTTTTCATTCGTGTTAAATATGTTTATTTTTGTTTTAAAATTGATTCTCGTTGCGAAATAATATTCTTTAAAATCTTATGAAATTTCGATTTGAACACATTCAGACTTAAAAAAAAAAACTTCTTCAAATTTAGTATATTAAGGCCCGATTACTGAATGTCCTATTCAAAATTTAACAAACTGTTAAATTGAAAATTTATATGGGAAACAACAACAAATGTGTCAATTAAAATCACAGTTAGTACACTGAACAAATTTTCCTTCATGATATTAATGAAACAATTTTATAATTTTTTTTTTTGTAGATTGAATAGAGAATTTCATTAATATTATGAAATTTTTTATAACATTTTTTTCATAAAATTTCATAGTTTCATAAAAAAAATTTCATTTGATTTCATAAATTATCTCTTAGTAAGTTAAATTAAAATTATTTCAAAGGCATAACTTTTTTATTTTTTCATAACATTTCATAATTTCATTAATTTTCATACATTTCAAACTTTAGTTTTAAGATTTAATTCTCATGTGCTCAACATATTTCATCAATTTTGGACTTCTATGAAATTGTTTCAAAAACTATATAAAGCGGTGCATGTGCTTAGCATTTTTCAAGAGATTCATGAAAAGTTTTAATAGTTCAATAAAACTTCTTAATATTATAAAACTGTATGAAACTGTTTCATAAAATCTATGAACGCTTCGGTGTCTGAATGGTTAATCATTAGTTTTATGAAGATTTTCACTAATTCTACAAACATTTCATAAACATTTACTTGAATGAAACCTCTTTCATAGATTTTATGAAAAGTTTCATGGACGTGTTGTAGTGACAATTTTCATTAAAGCTACGAAGGAATTCATTACTGAAGTAAAGATAATTCTCTAAGTGTAGTTAACGGGACATTCAGTAAACCGGCCTTGGGGTTCTATTGAAATAACTTCATTTCTAATTTTTAAAACTTTATAGATGAGTTTGTGCTATGAACCTCGACTGGAAACAGTTTTGCCGGTTAGAAGGTTAAAAAAACACATTCTTTAAAATTTGCATTATTTAAGACATTTTTGTTTTAAAAAGTTTTAAAAAAAACCCCTAAAAATTTGTTTAACCTTCTCAGTTCATTAGTTTATAAATACAATTTCAAACATTTTATACATTGGTAATTGTCAAAAAGTAACGAACAACATTTCGAAAAACTCATTTAGTTCTTGTCAAAAAACTTTTTTCCATTATAATACAAGAAGGGAAGGTGTATGTATGAAAAAAAAAGAGTCAAACCATATTGCCAGATAGAGTTCAATGTATTCCCTAATGTGTAGGTACTTATTTACTTGTCTCTGTTTGTAGTTTTTTTTTTTTTTATTTATTTGTTTTCTAGCAAAATTTTTCTAATATTTAGAAAAATAATTTCGAGGTCAAATGCGTTCCTTAACCTCATCATCCATATAATAATAACAGTCATGACAACAAACAATTGATGTGTCTTTTTTGGTTTTTTGTTTAAACGATACCAAAATCAACACCCATTTCTCAAACGTACGAGGGCGGTCCCAAAATTAGCCGATCTAAAAAAAAAAAAAAAAAAAAAAAAAAAAAAAAAAAAAAAAAAATTTAAGCAAAAATTTTCTTTATTTTTCAACATAATCTTCTTTTAACTCGATACACTTCTCCCAGCGATATAGCAAGAGAATTTTCTTAGACAAATTTTAATGACATTTTCCATAAAATAATGAAGTTTTGTTCCACAGAGTGAATGAAACATTTCAAAAACTTTATGAAAAAGATTCATATTTGTTATGAAACAGTTTTAAATGAAACTTTTTCGTTGCGGGAATGAAATTTTTCGTAAATCAAATTAAAATTGCATTTCATTTTGAATAGTCAGGTTTGAGATCATAATTAAATGCTGCTATTACAAATAGAAAACACTAATTGATAATAAATGTAAGAAAAGGTGAACAAAAATTCTTCTAAGCGACTAGATCATATTGGAATGAAATGTAATTTTAAAAGATCAACAATACATACAAAATTCTCAAATTAAAATTAAAATTTTTATAATTATTTATGAAAAATTGCATTAAATAAACGAAAAGTTCCAATGGATGAATTCCAGTGACATTTCATGGATCTAATGTAAAAATTCATTATTATCATGCACATAATTCTCTCAGTGTAGCTCCTTAAATCAAATAAATCAACTGCAGACTCCGCTTCCTCATTGTTTTCAAATCGTTTACCACCGTGCCATTATTTTTTAAGTTTGAAAATAATGCGAGGGATCTAAATCTGGCGAAAAGGTGCGTGATGAAGCAATTCGAACTTTAGTCCGTTGATTATGGTCATCACAATAGTGCAACCATAGAACAGACTTGGTAGTAGCAACCGCATTTGTAGCTAATCGAATGGTTCGGTTGTAGCTATAGAGTTTTTTGGTTGCTTCGGTGATGAATTTCTGTTGATGCAATTGAAATTCTTTTGTCGTACCGGAATTTCTGTTGTTTCAATCAAATGATTATTATCACAACAGAAAAATTCGGTCGCAACAACGAAAGCATTCGATTGACAACAAAGACGGTTGCAACTACCGAGTCTGTTTTCTGGGTGTGGATGTGTGAACTGGTGCATAGTTTTGATGAAACAACATTTTCTTTTTCGCCAAATCGACATATTTTCCTTAATTTCATCACTTAAACGCTGCAATAAGTTAGCATAATACTCGCCGCTGATTGTTTTTTTCCTTTCCGACATGACCTAGCCTTCAGATGGAATTGTCTTCGCCACGATTCTTTGGGCACGATTCACCCATTCCAGTCAATTGCTTTGACTGTTCCTCGCCCTATTGCGCTAAACACTGTTTTTGTTCTATTGTGAGCAAATGCGGCACCCATCTTGTCCACAGCTTTCTCATTTCCAAATTTTCGGTCAAAATGTGATGTATAGCAAATTTTAAAATGAATTTCATTGCAGCCAGCTCACGCACCTTAAGACGACAATGATCCAATACCATATTGTGGATTTTTTTAACCATATCTGGCGTGGACACCTCAATTGGTCGGCCGCTACGGTATTCGTTTTGGCAACTCGTACGGCCTCGTTTAAATTCAGCTTTAATTTTGGTTAGGCTAAGACCTTTCAAATGAAAGTTTTGAATTACATAACGGTGACCAATTTTTTCCATGTTTACAAGTTCACTGAGATCGTTTATTTCTGATGGATCAAAAAAAAAATACTTAACAACGTGGCGCCTTGAAACTTAAAACATATGTTTTATAAGATTTCCACTTTTCACCAAAAGTAATTTTTTTCAAACTACTGCCGCCATCTATACGTCAGGTTTGATAATTTTGGGACCGCCCTCGTACGTACTCTCCTCGTGTTTTGTTAATTTATCTAATAGTTTTTTTATTTTAGCAAAAAAAAAAAAAAAAAATTGCCATTTTTTTTGGTTTGGGAGTTCATATTGTGTAAAGTAGTTGTTGCTATTTATTTTTTATATACTATCACATACACTTTCGAAACGTTTTACAGAACTTTCTGATAACTTAATATTAAGGCAAAAGTTTTATTAAAAAAAAGTTAAGGTGTATATAAATTTTTTAATTATTAAAACAAGGTTTTCAAATTGTAATAATTGTTCCCTGAAGAAGTCACCCAATGTGGAGACGAAATATTGGAAAAGTTTAAGCTAAGAAGAATTAAATAAAAGAAGATCAAAGAAAACTTAACATTTAAAAAAAAAAGTTATTTTGATAACGTATGAGTGATATCGAATTAATATATTACTCATACGTTCCCCTTCTGTTGATTTCATAGAATTTGATTAAACCGTTAAATATTTGGAGGGCGTTTTTTAAATTTTTAAGTACTTAACTGCGTAGTCAAGATAAAAAAACCTTCGCTGGTTGCGGCGGGTTTCAATTAAAATTTGTGTTAATTCCATTAAAAGTTTAATTGAATTCGATCCAATTAAGAAAATTGTAGTATCAATTAAAATAATATGTAACTATTTATTTGATTTGAGTTTGAATTCAAGGTGTAATCATATCTATTAAAAATTTAATTGAATATTGTTTTTAATAAAAAAAAAATTTGTAAATACTATTAAAAATTCAATTAAATTGCAAAGAAAAAAAAAATAGCCAAAAATTGGGTAAAAAATCGCAAAAATTAAAAAAAATTTCAAAAATGTAAAAAATTAAAAAAAAAAATTGCTAAAATTTAAAAAAAAAAAATTCCAAAATTTAAAAAAATCTTTCAATTTAAAAAAAAATCGCAAAAATTGAACAATAGTCAAATAAAAAAAAAACGCCAAAATCGATTTGTTTTTTTATGACCAAACCTTTAAAAAATCTAGTAAATTGAAAGTCGCCAAAATTTGAAGGAAAAAAAAAACGTCAAAATATAAAATCACCAAAATTGAAAACAATCTTTAATATTATAAAAAAAAAAAAAAAAAATTGTCAAAATTTAAAAATTGCCAAAATTAAAAAATAGCCAAAAATTGGGTAAAAAAATCGCAAAAATTAAAAAAAAATCTCAAAAATGTAAAAAATTAAAAAAAAAATTGCTAAAATTTAAAAAAAAATTTCCAAAATTTAAAAAAAATCTTTCAATTTAAAAAAATCGCAAAAATTGAACAATAGTCAAATAAAAATAAAAAAAAAAACGCCAAAATCGATTTGTTTTTTTTTATGACCAAACCTTTAAAAAATCTAGTAAATTGAAAGTCGCCAAAATTTGAAGGAAAAAAAAAAACGTCAAAATATAAAATCACCAAAATTGAAAACAATCTTTAATATTATAAAAAAAAAAAAAAATTTGTCAAAATTAAAACAGCCAAAAATTGGGTAAAAAATCGCAAAAATTAAAAAAATCTCAAAAATGTAAAAAATTGCTAAAATTTAAAAAAAAAATCTCCAATTTAATAAAATCTTTAAATTAAAAAAAAAAAAAAAAAACGCCAATATCGATTTGTTTTGGTTTTTTATGACCAAACCTTTAAAAAATCTAGTAAATTGAAAGTCGCCAAAATTTGAAGGAAAAAAAAAACGTCAAAATATAAAATCACCAAAATTGAAAACAATCTTTATTATTATAAAAAAAAAAAAAAAATTGTCAAAATTTAAAAATTGCCAAAATTAAAAAATAGCCAAAAATTGGGTAAAAAAATCGCAAAAATTAAAAAAAAATCCCAAAAATGTAAAAAATTAAAAAAAAATTGCTAAAATTTAAAAAAAAAATTCCAAAATTTAAAAAAATCTTTCAATTTAAAAAAATCGCAAAAATTGAACAATAGTCAAATAAAAAAAAAAAAAAACGCCAAATTCGATTTGATTTTTTTTATGACCAACCAAACCTTTAAAAGATCTAGTAAATTAAAAAAGTCGCCAAAATTTGAAGAAAAAAAAACGTCAAAATATAAAATCACCAAAATTGAAAACAATCTTTAATATTATAAAAAAAATGAGCCGATAGCCTATGTAGCTAGTGCTCCTTAAATTGTAATATTAGATTTATAATTTATTGTGAGTCTAATAAAGAATAATAATAATAATAATATAAAAAAAAAAAAAAAAATTTGTCAAAATTAAAACAGCCAAAAATTGGGTAAAAAATCGCAAAAATTAAAAAAATCTCAAAAATGTAAAAAATTGCTAAAATTTAAAAAAAAAAATCTCCAATTTAATAAAATCTTTAAATTAAAAAAAAAAAAAAAAACGCCAATATCGATTTGTTTTGGTTTTTTATGACCAAACCTTTAAAAAATCTAGTAAATTGAAAGTCGCCAAAATTTGAAGGAAAAAAAAAACGTCAAAATATAAAATCACCAAAATTGAAAACAATCTTTAATATTATAAAAAAAAAAAAATTGTCAAAATTTAAAAATTGCCAAAATTAAAAAATAGCCAAAAATTGGGTAAAAAATCGCAAAAAAAAACGCCAATATCGATTTGTTTTGGTTTTTTATGACCAAACCTTTAAAAAATCTAGTAAATTGAAAAAGTCGCCAAAATTTGAAGAAAAAATAACGTCAAAATATAAAATCACCAAAATTGAAAAATGTAAAAATTTAAAAATTGCCAAAATTAAAAAATTCGGTAATTTTTTAAATTTTAGCGATTTTTTTTTTTAAATTTGGTGATTTTTAAAATTTTTGCGACTTTTTTTTTAATTTAAGTTTTAATAGTAAATTTGTTTAAAATTAAAAACAATATTCAATTAAGTTTTTCTGAGTATTGGCTTCTGAGAAATTAAGCAGTTAACGGAACGTTTCTAGAATCAGTAAGTTTTTTTATTACCAGAATTTTTAGACAAAATGTTTACGTAAATTTTCAAAAACAAAAAAAAAACTGTGTTTTTCGCCAATCAACTTTGGGATATTTTTTTGTCGAATTCCCCAAACTCAGAGACTCAAGTGTATAAAATACGCGCGTTTGTCTTTATCTGTCGTCGTTATTTCATTATTTCTATATAATTCTCATATAAAAGCACAAAAAATAGAAAAAATACAGAAAACTAGGAATATTTAAATATTTGTTTTTGCGCTTTATTTTGCTTTTTTTTCTTTCATTTTATTATATTGGACATTGTATTGTTTATTGCCGGTGCTGTCGAGAATGTATGTATTTGTGTAAATGAATCGTAGTGTTTTTTTTTTTTTTAGTTTGAACTACCTTGACTTTTAAAAAGGCACATTAACTGAACTGAAAGCGTCAGTTGTTCTTGGAACTTGTGTAGGTTTTTGTTGTTATAGTTTTATTGTTAATTTGCTCGATCCAAAACACTTAGAAACAACAAAATGTATAGAAATATTTTGTTTAGGATTTCTAATTTTTGTTCGGAGATGAGAAGATTTTTTTTTTTTTTGAATAGAAAATAAAGAAATTAAGTTTGCATGCCCTTTGTTGAATTTTTAAGAACTTGTTTAACACAAAAATTAATTTAACCCTGAAATAGACATTTTTTTTGCAGCGAAATTAGCATCATGTGTTTGAAACGAAAAAGCAACAATGGCTACTTAAGCGGCGTGAACAAAGAAAGCTAATGTTGAAAAATTAGTAAATTTGGGCATTTATTATTATGATTATTATTTGTAACAGGTTATAATTTAACCCTTTGACGAACGAACTTAAACCGCTGAAGATTTTTTTGACGAAACTTCTTGGAGACTTGTGCCTATGACGAAAAAGAAATTTTGTGCTGCTTTTGGCGCTTTGCTGCTCCCCATAGCGGAGAAATATAGTACTAAAGTTAAATCATTAATGGGCTGTCACTCAGTAATGGGTTAAGATTTTGTCTAAGTTTAAATTTTGTATTTTGCTTTCAGTTATTACTACTTCAAAAATAGTAACCATTTTTGTATAAACTTAAACTTTAAATTTTTAACATTATAAAAACTTAAAACAAAAATGTAAAAAAAATCATAAAAAAATCTAACTGTCTTGGAGTTGACCTTTTAGGGCTCTGTGACTATTAGGAAACAATAAATAGGTATCGCTAAAAAGTCTCATCGGTAAAAATCAAGTAAAAATGGGTCTTATATTACCCATCCGTCGTCAAAGATTTAAATTCAAAACTTACATTTACTAAAATCGAGTTCCAATTAAAATATTTGTTAACTCAATTAAACGTTTTAAAGAAATGAAAATGAAAATTATTCAAGTTCGAGGCCATACTCTATATTTCTTTATTAGGATATTGTCCTAACAAATAATCTATAGAGTTTTTTGTTTTCACGTTTATTATTTGACCCTTTCAGGAATGTGTTGATAGATCTATTTCGGGAATTTTCTAGGTTCCCATCATCAGAATACGTTTTGAAAGAGGTAACAATCCCATGCCAAACATCAAACATTCATATAATCTAGTTTACTCACTACATGAGAACTAATATATGAGCTCGAAGTTAAAGATTACCACCATTAATCAAAAAATAAATTGAAAACTTGTTTGTTATGTGCAAGGTCCACCTCTGGTGGATATTCAATACACGTTTTTTGTTTTTTTTTTCTCCTTTTTATTTTTTGTTTAGTTTATAAACAAAAACAGGGGGAGTAAACTAGACTGTACTTTGTTTTAAATAAATTGTTATATCAATTATAATAGTTTGTAACTATTTAATATATTTAGTTTCAAATAAAATTTTGATCATATCTATTAAAAATTTAATTGAATATCGTTTTTAATTTAAAACTAATTTTTTATAAATTAAAACTTTAAGCAAAAAAAAAAAAAAAATCGCTAAAACTAAAAAAAATGCCAAAAATTTAAAAAAATCACTAACATTTAAAAAAAACTTGCCAAAATTTAAAAATTTACCAAAACTGAAAAAAAAAAATCGTAAATATTTAAAACAATAAGTCAATAAATTAAAAAAAAAAAAAATAGCCAGAATTTCAAAAACGGCATATGATGAATTTCATATCAAACCCTATAAAAAACGCACATTTTGAACCCGACCCTCTCAGAATTTGATGAAATTTTGCATACAGCTACATTTTACCTATACAAATGCAACCTCATATTTAGAATTTGCATTTTTGAAAATATGTGGGCGTGGCAAGGTATCGAAGTTTTTGAAAAATGACGGTAATATGTACTTTCAAGCTGTGATTACTACGGAAAGGCTGAACCGATTTCAAAGATTTTGGTACCATTAGAAAGGTATTTAAATTAGCTTTCGAAAACATACATTGTAATTTACAAATTTGACATTACACTGAAAATTGTTTTTTGCCAAAAACAAAACTTTAAACTGGGAAAACACTTCAAAGGCCAAGTGTTTTTTTCCAAAAAAAAATTTTTTTAGAAGGATCTATTTAATATATATAACATATCTAAAAACTAAAATGGCGTTGTTTTTTCTTTTTTTTTTAAATTTTTTTAAGCAAATGCATCTCTTGTTAACTTAACTTCCTTATATTTTGATATCATTGTGTGACAAAAAAGAATAAAGTAGCTATACTTTGAAAGTTATACAGATTTTTTTGTAATTCTAATAGATTAGAACAAGAATCGTATTATCAAAATTTTCAGACACCCCCAAAATATGGACTTACCCTTGGTAAGTTTTTTTTTTTTATTTTTTTAGATTTAATATATAATTTTACGCAGCTCATACTGTTGACTTTCGGAATAGTTGCTAGCTTTTAGTGAAGTTTCATCTAAAGGTATAAAATAATGGAAGCTTTGAGTTCCTGAAATAGTTTTAGCAATTTTATACCTTGAAAATAGCTCTTCTTTTGTTTTGTTATAGTCGTCAGCGTCTGCATAAGCAACTTCTATGGATGTCCAGTAATTAAAAAATTGCAGAAATTGAAAAACTCGACGAAATTGAAAAACGAAAATTTTAAAAAAATTATAAAATTAAGAAAAAAAAAACGCCAATATTGAAAAAAAATTGCTGTTCCCCAAATATATATAAATACCTACAAGAATAAAATGAAATGAAAAATATTTATAATTTGCGCTTATTAAAAAAAAAGTTGCTAAAAGTGGTAGTTACAAAAATTTTACTAAAACTCAATAAACAAACATTTATTTGTTTTATTTAACAACAAAAAATGAATGTAAAATCATAACACAGTAATCTGATTTGTACTTTTCATTAAATACCAAATTTATATGTAATTTATTTGGAAGAAATATAAAAAAATCGCAAAAAACAGGAAATGCACTGAAATTTCCTTCATCATATTAATGAAATAATTTCATAAAATGTTGTTCGTATATTCAATGAAGAATTTCATTATATACAAGAAATTTCATTAATATTATGAAATGTTTTATAAAAGTTTTTCTATAAAATTGCATGGTCTCACAAAAAAATATCATTCTATTTGATAAATTATCTCATCATAAGTTTAATGAAATTTTTCTTGAAAGCTATGAAATTATTTCAAAGACCTAACTTTTTTATCTTTTCATAACATTTCATAATTTCATTAATCTTTATTATACATTTCATACTTTGGTTTCAAGATCTATTACTCATGTGTTCAACATATTTCATAAGGTTTTATATAAAGATTAATCCAATGTAGAATTTTTATTAATTTTGGACTTCTATAAAATTCTTTCAAAAATTATATAAAGCGGTTCATGTGCTTAGCATTTTTCCCGACGTTCATGAACAGTTTTATTAATTCAATAAAACTTCTTAATATTATAAAATTGTATGAAACTGTTTCATAAATTCTATGAAGGTTTCAGATAGGCGTGGTAGAGAAGATTAAGCATACTTTTCTAAAAATCATAACTACATTGTAAATTTTTTATTGAATTAGACTGCGCAGTTTCTGGTAACACAACCTTCATCAGTATTCCTTTTTGACAATATTGTAATTATTTGTTATGGTTTTTATTGTTTGATTGCATCTATATGAAATGTTTATTTATTAAATGCAATCTGACCGTGGCTTGAACCTGCTTTCTTTGCCACGTGCACTTCGCACTACACTTTAGACAGGCACTCTAACCAATTGATCTAAAGTCAGGTCGATTTTTGCTGTGGCTTAAAACCAGTTTCAATTACACGGGGTCGATTTTACATTTAATTGTAATTGCAGAAGATAGCTAAGACAAACACCACAACAATTCACAATTGTTAGAAAATCATATGTAATCTAATTTCCACTATTTTCCCAAATTGTCTGAATGATTCATTAGTTTTATGAAGATTTTCACTGATTCTACAAACAATTTATAAACATGGACTTTAACGAAACCTAATTTCATAGATTTTATAAAAAGTTTCAATGGACGAGTTTCAGTGAC
The DNA here is from genome assembly GCA_021234595.1 of Delia radicum. Classification (NCBI taxonomy): domain Eukaryota; kingdom Metazoa; phylum Arthropoda; class Insecta; order Diptera; family Anthomyiidae; genus Delia; species Delia radicum. The sequence goes on from CM037851.1 coordinate 43,880,009, forward strand.
AGTTTTTATTAAAGCTACGAAGGAATTTATTACTGAAGTAAAGATAATTCTCTCAGTGTGCGGTCATTTTTGACCCCACTTTTTAACCCCTGAATGTGAGATTAAGCAGCTAAGAAAAAATATAGGTCTCTCAATTTTTTATTCTTTATTAAATATTAATCGGAGGAAACCCAATGCACGGGCTCTCCTTAGAAGGCAGACAAATTCTCATAGAGTTGATTTTGTGTGTTGTATGTAATGCATCGGTTTGAGTTAAGCCGGCTATCGTTTTCTATTACGGACAACTGAAGATTTGAGTGATGCCTATGAAACAAGTGTATTGTCTGTCATGAAAATGATCAAAGTCGTTTTTTTTTTATTTAAATCAATTTATTATTTAAATCAAATCTAATATATAATCTCGTATACCATCTAACTGTTTAAGTTTTTATCTACATTATTCAGATTAATTTCATTATTTATTATCATTTCAATACTTCTCAACACCATAAAGTTAAATGCCACAAAATTATTTTTTTTTAATTAATCACGTCACGTCTCAGTAAAGTGTATATTGAGTACAACAAAAATTAATATTAAACAAATTATTCATAAATTTTTGTTTTTTTTTTATATATTTAAATTACAAGTTTAAAACAATACAAGTTTATATATGGCGAACTTCAAAAATTTACGCCACTTTGAGGTAAAATATTTTCAAGATTTTTTTTTGTATGACCTGAATAACCTTTTGTGTATATGTGAGCCGATGTTCAGGCATGCTAAATCCATCCGCGTTAATCGTATATCTTTAACGGCGCTAAAATTATGACTTTTTTAAGTTTTAAGAAAATTAAAAATATTAAAATTACAGCTTTTGCTTAGATTAAATAAAAGCTACATCAATTTATAGATCTGATTTGCCTTTATCACATTTTAAAACTACACAAAAAAAAAATATAAAAATACACTCGAAAAACTTTGTTGTCATATATTTGAACTTGAAAAGTAAACCGCTATTATTTTGGAAATACAAATTTTTTGTCGGTTTAATGATATTTAGTTGGTTTTTGGATTACTTATATTAAATACTTTTAAATTCGCAAAATTAAAAATTTTATTTAAGGATACTTTTTTTGAGATTATGAAAATTTTGTTTACTCCATAAAATTTAAAGTCCTTAGAATTTGTTGATGCCTTTCCGATTATAGTATTAAGCTCATTAAAATATTTTATTTGATGCACTTTTTGGCAGCGCTTTAGTTGTCACAAAGCGAAATGTGTTTGGAAAAAACTGCTGGGAATGAAAAAAATAATCGTTTTTGCACTTTATCAGTTAAGTCTGTCGTAAGGATTCACTCTAGATTAGGACGTTTCAACAATTCACTTATTATTTGGATTTTTGCAACTCTAGAAGCGGAATATAAAAACTTATGCCCCAAAAAATGTTAGGGAATTTTTTCAGTTTTTTAAACGGAGGTTCGGGGTCGCTGAAATGGATTATGTGTAAAAAATGAGGTTATGAAACAAATTTTTTTTTCTCTTGTACTTTGTTTTCAGCCTACTAAAAATAAATTATTCGGGGTACAAATTCACTCTGATAACCTACCAAATTCGAGCTTCAATAACTTTTAAACTAGGCATCGTATTGAAATGAAACTAATTTTGTTGGAAAGGTCTTTCGACTACTCTTAATGCCAATCTTGCTCCTGACACTTTTGGAGAAATATTGAAAAAAATTATAAAGTCAACGACCATTTCAGAGAAATAAAATGCACTAAGGTATGGAGCGTATTAAAGATTATAACCATTGATCAAAAAATAAATTGAAAACTTGTTTGTTATGTGCAAGGTCCACCTCTGGTGGATATTCAATACACGTTTTTTGTTTCTCTCTCCTTATTTGTTAGGACAATATCCTAAACAAAACAAAAAACGTGTATTGAATATCCACCAGAGGTGACCCTTGCACACAATTGATCAATGGTTATAATCTTAAATTTCAAACTCATATATTAGTTCTCATGTAGTGAGTAAGAAATATAGAGTATGACATCGAACTTGAATAATTTTCATTTTCATTTTTTACATTATCGTAAAACCAACACAAAAAATATACAATTCATTTTAGTTAGAAATACTACATTGAACTTTGAGGTTTCATGTAAAAATAACTCTAAACAATATCAAGACGATTTTTGGAACGCAGGACAATTATTTACTTTTTATTAAAAATAAAATATTAAAAAAATAATAAACCCCTTATGTGACCAAAAAAATGCCATTTCAGGACATATTTTAAATCACACAAAAGTTTTTTTAAGCATTTTATTATAATAATGAATAACTTATTGACAAAAATAAAAAAGAAATCATGGAGTAAAATTATGATTTCGAAAGTCAAAGTCAAATATAATATATATAAGAGCTATATTGTGACAAATACAGTATGTTGTTGCTTTGTCTGACCTAGACTACAAAAAGTCGTCCCACATTTGTAAGTTATACCTCTTTAAAACTTTTATATACCCGAGATGGTCAACTTTGACACCCTCTAGCACACCCTGTGTTAAAACAGGGTGAACGCAGAAACACTTTTCTTAAAGGCAAGCTCCCGCTTTAAAATTTTTGTGAACACTTTGTCCCGATTGGACCAGTAGTTTAGGAGATCCATACTTATTACCATGTTTCTTGTGTTTGTAACCACTGTGGGTCGTCAGAGTAACCCGTAAACTAATAATTTGTACCCCGAATATTTTTTTTTTAGTAGGTTTGAACTCTCGAGTAGTGATTTATATGGTTTTGTGAAAACAAAGCACAAGAAACAACAAATTTGTTTTATAACCTCTTTTTTTGCACATAATCCAGTTAAGCTATCCCATACACCCCTTCAAAAAATCTAAAAAAAATCTCAAAAATCTTTTGGGCCATAAGCATTCATATTCCGCTTCAAGATTTGCACAAATCCAAAAAAGTGAAAATCCTGAAACGCCCTACTCTAGATACCGATCTATGTTCTTAAGCCATGTTTTTTATAAAAAAAAAAATGCAAAACAAAATAATTAAATTTTCCAAAATTTTTAAAAAGACACGTATTTTTTTTATGTGTGCAATAGCACTTTGTGTTCAAAAGGGGTGTCAAAAATTAAAACTTTTTTTATATGAAAACATATCTAAATTTTAAGAAATTCAGATTTTTTTGCACCAGGGTCGCCACAGCTCTTCGCGAAAAGTCGAGTTAAAGCCGAACGATTACGAAAATTGAAGAAAGCCCAGACACCCCTTCCCATAAAAATGCGGTATTCGAATTTTTTTTTTCTGTTTAAGAAAAATGTTTGGACATGCACGGATTTGTTTTATATTATACACCAGTGAATGTGCCTTTCACTCGATAGCCAATTTGCCTACAGTTAAATAACTTACATAAGAAATATATTAAAAAACGTTAAATTGTGTAATTTTGAAACCACCTTTTAATCCCTAAACTTGAGCTTGCGCAAATAAAAAAAAGAAAAAAAAAAATACGTGTCTAATATTTGTTTGTCCTTTACAACATATTCAAGTTTCATTCAAATCTGCGCATTCACCACAGTGTTGTTTCCATGTTAGTTCAATACGCTAGGCAAATATAATTGTGAATGTCAGACGCAAAAAACATAAAATTTTAAAAAATTTACGCGAATTCCTTATAAGTTTGCGATATTTGTATCCCGATATTGGAGCGCTGACATCAACTTGGTATACCTCAAAATATATAAAAATACACCGTTTTTCAAATGGTGTTCACAGAACTCAATTCCATTAAACGGCACAGAAACCCTATGAAAAAAACTGAGAAAGTTTTAACCCTCTAACGGGTAAGCTGCCTCAGGAAAGTCTTCATAAAATTTACCACAAATGCGTCAAATGAGCGTTTTATACTTAGAAATTGATATATTCCGATAGAAAACTTAATTTGCTAAATATTTTGCGATGAAATTTTTCGTGTGCCGTCCACGGTTTGGAAGCGAGAAAGCTTCAAAATCAAAATTTCAAAAATTAATTATTTTTGAAAAAAAAAAAATAGTTTTCAGAAATCTAAAAAACCAATTTAAGTTGACCAAAAACTCTTTATAATAAAATATTAGTAATTTTGAAGCTTTATCTTTAATAATAAGTCCTTACCTTAGTCCTTTTCGTGTGCCGTCCACGGTTTGAAAGCGAGAAAGCTTCAAAATCAAAATTTCAAAAATTAATTATTTTTAAAAAAAATAATTTTCAAAAATCTAAAAAATCAATTTAAGTTGACAAAAAACTCTTTATAATAAAATATAAGTAAGATTGAAGCTTTATCTTTAATAATAAGTCCTTACTTTAGTCCAAGGACTCACAGGATTGTATCAGGATTCCTCTATAGGACATCGTCTTAACTTAATAGAGAAGCGTTGAAATTTGAACAATACAAATTGAAGTTTTGATACTTTTTCGCCTAATTTCGCTTTTCCAAAAAGCGAAAATCGCGATATCTTCTTAAATAGGAGCAGAAGAAAAATAGTTTTTGGAGTGTGGTTATATCTTGGTAAGAGAAAACATTTTTGATCAAAACTTCTCTTTTATATGCTTTAGTTTTCAAAATGCACCCTAAGTTTTTTTGGCTCATATCGCCTAAATTAGGCAACGATAAACAATTTTGTTTAAGACCTTATTATTTGATTTCGAGTGATGTTTTGGCAAAGAATTTTTTTTATTTTTCGACCCATCAATTCTTTTTTGGTGAAATGTTTTCAACGTGAAACTTTGCACATCCTAGTTTGTAAGTGCAGTCAACCTGACGCGGTTCATCGTTCCTCTCAATTCATAAAACTTTGAGAAGTAAGAGGCATACGAAGTCAGTTTCATCAGGTGTCGAAAATTTTTGAAGTAGACCATATACAACATACTTATAAAAATAATACCACAAATTACAAATAAAACGAAACATGTTCAATTTTATATAGGGAAATATTGCAAAACGTGATTAGTTTTGTGAACAATTGATAAACTTTTGTTGAAGTTTAAAGACACCATACCACACCATATTTAATAAGAAATTAAAAAAAAAAAACATTATAACAAATTACGCAAAGAAACCAGAAAACAATTAAAAAACATTTTGTTAACAAAAAGAAATATAAAAAATTTAACAAATAAATTTGTTCATTTAATGGCAACATATGACAAAATCATGTAAAGATAGAAAATAAGCAAGTCAAGCCTTTAACAATTGCATGACACTTAAAAAAAAAAAAATAAGTCCGCCATTTTGGATCTGCCATATTGAATTTCAAATGCTGTTTCTAGACATTGAAAATTTTATATTTTTAATGATTTTTTAAATTAGAGCAGAAAATTTAAAACCTACCGAATGTTTGTTGAAAATGTTAGTTCAAAAGTCTGTTAAAGGGGTTCCAAATCAGTTGAGCTAATTATTTCTACTGCTATCTTTTAAATCAGTTATTTAGCTGAAGTTATTAGTTATCTCATTTTACCTCAAGAACAAATTTCATCAGTATTTGAACTAATTTTTGGAACTAAAATTTTGTAATTCGTGACAATTGTTTTCAAACCATTATGTTTTGTGTCTCCGCTATCAGTCTATCTGTCTTGTAGATGGCGTTATTTTCTCATATTTTTTATTTTATAATCATAAAATAGGCTTTATCCCGGAAACTAAGCGAAATAGATCAAAATGAATCAAAAATCGTTACTCCGTACCTAGTAAGTACTCTTTATTAACTAGTAATAAATATGGATCTGCCTCTATTCAGATCGGGAAAAAACTTTTAAGCAGGTATTTTCTGTTGATTCAGCTTAAAGATTCTGTTGATTTAGCTAAATTCTTAGTGAATTTAACTACAACTGTCATCTCAAATTTAGTTCTTCTAAAGAAAATTCTGCTGGCGTAAATTCGGGTACTATTTTCTGTTGTCGTAGGTGAAATTTAAACTATTTGTACAGGCTTTTTTTATGAGTGTACCTTAAATATACTATATCTAAAGGTTCTTGAATCCTTTCGTAAATTTTAAATTACGATTTATAAGTTTTTATTGTAATTTTCCAAAATGTTGTTAATTTTTTTTGTGTTTTCTTAACAAAAAAAAAATCTAAATTGTATGTTGTATTTTGGCTTTTAGTTTTGTTACACATAAAAGAATATAATGAAAATAAGAGTTAAAACAACTGTAAATTCTGTTAAAAAGGCCACAAAGGTAATTACAGTTAAAATAAGTAAAAATTTTGTTGTTTCTGCAGTAAAAATAACAGTAAAATAATATAAAATAAATAAATGCAGTAAAAACAACTAACAATGTCATAAAAATAACTGACAATTTATTCTATTTTCAATAAAATTTACTTTCCGCAAATCTGTCACCATTTGACTTAGAATATTATGTCGGTAAAGACTACTGCAAATGTAGTTGAAAACAAATGAAAAATCATTTGCAAAAAAGAACGACTTACGTTCCATTAAAAACAACTAACATTGTCAGTTGTTTTTTACTGTTCAAAAATTAAATATAAATTTAATAAAAATGAACAACAAATGCAGTGAAAAATAAACAAACATTTATTTGTTTTATTTTTTTAAATAAAAAATCAATGAAGTGTCACTGGAATTAGGCCATTGTGTCTTTTTATTAAATTAATGCATTTTTTAATAAAATTTTATGAAAAAATTCATTTTATTTAATAAAAATTGCATAAGCGTAATGAAAAAGTTTCATTAAAAAAGTTTCAGAAAAATAATGAAGCTTTTCATAAATTTGCCATTCCCTTTGTGAAGAAAATTTCATTAGTTTAGTGAAAGAATTTCTTTAAAAATCATAATTTTGTACCAAAAAAATTTTGTAGTAAAAAGTGGATTGTTAAACAACTTAGCAAGTTTTCTACTAACATTTTTTATTTGAGTGACGGCAAATCGATTTTTTTTAATCTTTGCTGTTTTAAGATTTATTTGGAAATCTATTTCTAGACACCACAATACCTAACAGACCACAAAGGTTTCTTAAATGTGTTAATTGACAGCCTTCTATGACGTCCTGTTAAAGTAACAGTTCTGATTCATATAAAAAGTTCGACCTAGGACCGGTCCCTATTACCTTTTGATTCGAGCCCTGTGGGACCAGTCCTTTTTCCCGTAGGGTGGTTATGACAAAAATAGCAATTTTTGAAATTCAATGTTACGGACAAATTTTGTAATATTAACTCTTCACACTTCCTACAACCAATAGTTAACGCTAATGTATTTTCATGCTTACAGCAGCAATCATCAGGCGTCTTTATACGAAAATTATCTTTACCAAAAAAAATAGCAAATTAAGTTTTCTATCAAAATATCGCAGCTAAATTCAAATTATAACATACTTTTAAAATCCATTTTTGGTCAATTTCATGAATGTCTTCACTAAAGGCGTTCTAAGGTTATAGGGTTAACACAATTCCAAATGATTTAGCACAACCAAGTGTAATTTTATATTACGTTAAGTTTAATTGTATTTACTTTAAAATAAAGTATACTTATATAATTGAAGGGCTTATTGTAAAAACCTGATAAACGAAACTTTGACGATTTTCTAGTTTTCTTTGTTTTCTAGACATCCATTAACATTTTTTTGAAAGAAGTCTAGCTTAAACACTTACCACACCTGCCTAGAGCATAAAAGTAATGCTATATTCATATTTCTTTATGTTTTTCAACTTTAAAAGGCGAAAATAAACCAAAAATAAAATGTGGCTTATCAAGTTTTTACAATAAGCCCTTCAATTGTACTCCCATACAAAACTTAAATGTATTCTCAGGTGTATAGTTTGTTGGAAATAGTTGGTGTTGTTGGTATTGTTGTTGGATATATTAACAAGGGAGGTATCCCGACCCGTACCTGTAGATTGGAATGAACTTCGGATATGTTGTAGAGAAAAAAAATTAAGGGACCCGTGTATTTTTTTAGTTGCCCAATCTCACGTTACTAGATGGGATTACAAATTACCCAATTTTACGTTTTTCCCGTTTTAATATTTATTTCGTTCAAATTTGGTATCAAATGAAAGGTTTTTTGAAGACACATTCACTGGTGCATAAATTATGTCTGAAGACTTTCAAATATTTTTTTTTATTCAAAAACATGGTGTTTTGAGTAACATTAAACCTGACATTTTATTAAGGAATTGTAGTTGTATTAAGCTAAAAATAATGCATAATAATGCCTATTTAATTTAAACGAAGTGGTGTTAGAGCATTTTTTTCGATATTCAAAACCGTTCGGACTTTCCCCGAAGAGCCTTGTTCCCCCATACTTCGAATAATTTAAAAATGTGGCAACTCTGGGTCCACTATATAGGCAATATGGGTATCACAATTTTTGTTTTCTTGAGTAATTTAATCCTGTGTAAAAATAAATCTGATGAGATCTTTAGCCAGATCGAAATACTAGCTAATATGTTTGATTTGCTTAATTTTTGTAGATATACGGAGGTTGAAAGCTCGTTATAAATTGAAAATAACATAAAACTAATCTCGATGTATATAAAAACAAAAAGCTAATAAAACTATAAAAAATATTACTTGAGCCAGAGTAAAAACTAAATTGTTTTTATATAAATAGAACATTTTTAATCTTCAAAGTTAATAACGTCATGATGCTTGTTAGGAAAAGATCCTAGCCACGTGTTTGATTACTAAGAAGACAAGAATGGAGCAAAATTGATAATTAGTAGGTTTTTTGTTAAAGCTCTGCCTATTATGGAGGCTCTAGATTTTATAAAACTTCGGGTTCTGAGGAGATCTTTAGCCAGATCGAAATACTAGTATCAACCTAGCTAATATGTTTAATTTGCTTTATTTTTTTAAATATACAGAGGTTGGAGGCTCGTTATAAATTAAAAATCTAATTTACGTTAATTAAAAACAAGTTTTCATACCAAAACAAATGATTTTTTAAACCCGCTTTTTAACCCTTAAACGTAAGATTGGGCGGCTATAAAACAAAAAAATACGTGTCTTTTTTATTTTTGATCCCCAACAACATATCCAAGGATTGTTAAAATCTGGGAGTTCGGGTCGGAATACCTCCCTTGTAAGTAACGTCAACCTTGAGCGTAATTTTCAAGGTGCTCACACTTTGTTAATAGTTGTTGTTGTTGCTGTTGTTGTTCTACTACATAGTTGTTGTTGCTGTTGCTATTCTTGTACATAGTAGTTGTAATTTTAGTTGTGACTTGCCAGTAACATGAACATTGAAATTATTTACTACTAAATACAACAAGAAAAAAAAACATTAAATAAAAATAAAACAGCAAAAAGACACCTTTTTCTTCACACTGGTGTTCATTTACCTAAAAGACCATAACACAACAATAACTACATGTGACTATTTCTTCACAGTTGCACAGTGATTTAAGTTAGAAATTATTTGGAAATGAAGTAGGTATTAAGGATTTTTGATATCCTAGCGAAAACCGATATCCAAATCAAGCGAATAAATAGCCTGGTAACTAGTGAATCGCTTGTGCGCTAGTTATACACTCAGGGAACTTCGGCTTTAAAAATATGTAGTTGTTTGGGTTGTAATACAGTTGATTTATTTTTAACGTAAATGTCAGTCATTTGTAGAACAAATTAAATTTTGAACTAACCTTGTAGTTCATTTAAAAAAAACAAACCACATAAAATGACTGTTTTATGATTTTACATTTCATTTATTTTAAAAAATAAATAAATGTTTATTTATTCAGTCGCTCTACCATCTTAGCTATCTCGAGGTGTTATACTTGATAGATAAAAACATACACTCATAATAATTCATGCTTAAAAATACAAATATATTTTTCGTAAATTTTTTTTCGTAGAATGTACAAACATTTTGTTTATATTACAAAACTTTTGTATAAAACAAATTATATAAATTTACAAATTTCGTAAAAAATACAAACATGATTTCGTAATATTTTTTTAGTACATTTTACAAAAATTTGTAATGTTACAAATATTACATATGGATGTTGATGTGGTTAGAGGTCGGATTTGCAATCAGAAGGTTGCGAGTTCAACTCCTGGCCAGGACAAATTTTTTTTTTTTATATTTTTTTTGTTTATTAATGTTTTTTAAATTTCTATGTTTTATTTTTTATTTCATTATTACTATTTTTGTGTTTTGATGTAAATGGATATTTTGTATTTTGTTTAATAAAGAGGATCCTAAAACAAGTTAAAGAGGACCCGAAAACACTACTTCCACTTTATTTGCCGGGTTTAGTATGGAATTCAAGAAAACAAATATTTAAAAAGATAAAATATTTAATACTAAAATGCAATTAGTTTGAAATTGTTATTTAAGTTTTTTATTATTATTATTTTATTATTTTTTTATTTTGTTTTTTAATATATTATTTGATATATTTATAAAAAAATTATATTATTTTATTTAGTTCAATAAACATAATAAAAATATTTAATTGCCATTTTACCTTTTTTATTAAATATTTGTAGCATATTTTTCTAGTTTTCATAAAAATTTCATAATATTTTCGACTTAAGTTCCTTTTTAGTTTGTTGTATTGCATCAGCTAGTTTGGTGCAAATGGTAGAGGGGTCTACTTCAACACAGCAGGACGTCACTGAAATCGTGAGTTCGATTCTGGTGTGGCAATATTACAATTTTTTTTTTTTATTTTAAAATAAACCCGTAAGGAATGCACCACATTTTTATTTAAAAAAAGTTTTTACAAAACTTTACGAAATGTGATTTGTATATTCTACAAATTTTTTCGTAATGTCAAAATAACCAAAACTTTCGTAAAATGAACAACGGGTTTCGTGTATTTTACCTATAGATTATTATGAGTGTAATGACTTGCTTGCACAAAATGTCATTAATTTCCAGCTTACAGAAAATAAGTAATTATATATGTACTTACTAGAGTTGAAAAGAATAATGAGTCTAACAATAGATTTTCAAAAGTAGGTCATTACTTGATATTTATGGATAACGCATTATTTTGTTTGGTTGAAATAATGGGAAAATTAACTAGTTATTAGTAATTCCTTACTATTTGTATTAAAGTGAGTTAGCTGGTGGCATTACTGGTAGTCCGAAAAGTATCAATATGTCATTACCGTTTCTACACTGGGTTTAGCGATATTTAATTTTTGACCATTTTTTCAATTTTGGCGAATTTTAATTTTTGGGATTTTTTTTTTAATTAATCGATATTTTTAATTTAAGCGCATTAATTTTTTGGCGATTTTTTTTTCATTTTGGTGATATTTTCAGTTTTGACAATTTTTTTTAAAATTCTGCAGTTTTTTTTTTGTAATTTTTCAATTTTTGCAATCTTTACGATTTTTCCCTCAATATTTCAGTTTAAACGATTTCTTTGAATTTTGACTTTGTTTACCCCAATTTTTTTTTTTGCGATTTTTTTAATTTTGGTGATATTTTAAATTTTGACAATTTTTTTAAATTCTGGAGTTTTGTTATAAAAAAAAGAAAAAAAAAAATAAAAAAAAACTAAAACCAGTATTTAGTGAAAATATAAGTAAATCATCAAGTCAAAAATAGAATTGAATTAGAAAAAAAACTAACTTTTTACCATATCCATTAAAACTATGAAATTAGTTCACATTTTTAACTAAACTTTTAGTTGATTTAATTAAATATTTAATTGAAAATGGTTTGAAATACTTTAGCAAGAAATTAATTAAAATCTAATTTTTTTTTAAAGACAAATTTAACTGACAATTTTGGGACAGTTTGTCACTGCAAAGGTATTGCAAATTTTTTGCTGAAATCTAGATTTGGTTTCTTTAAAATATATTTAAACTAGAAAACACTGTTTAAAATAGTTGCAGAACAAGTAACAACGACAAAATACAAAACTTTATTATCACCATTAAAAACAGAGTAAGTATACCGCCAATATGAAAAAAAAACAACAATAACCTAAGAAGAAGAGTAAAGAAGCTTCCAAACGATATGCATTTAACTAGATTTTTTTCAATACTTTGTATAGAAAAATTCTTTCTTAGAGATCAATTACTAAACAACTCACGTACAACGTGTGAACTAAAGTAGAGAAGTAAATCAAATATAATAAGAAGTACAGTAAAATCTAGAATAAATGGAAGGAACATATTAAAATTTGTTTTTTGATTTCAATAAAATTAATGTTTTAGAACTGACCACTTCCCGTCGGAAGAGGATTTACCCCAAAAGTGCGAATACCAAAAGTGTTTTTTCTTGATTATGTGTCTGGGTTGTCTCAGAACAATTTTGCGATATAAAAAATTAAAATTCGATAAAAAAAATTAAATTTTTTCGATTCTCTCGAAAACTATGCGAGATACGAAAAAATAACTTATAAGCACAATGGTTCCTGAGAAAAAAATGCAATTGTTATGTTATACTTAAAAATTTGCATTGTAATATTATTGATGTCAAAAAACATGTGTTGTCAACATCGAAAATATTGAATTTTTTGCATAAATAAAATAAACCAAAGTGACTTCAAAATTATATATTCAATGAAAAAGAAAATTATTCAAGTTCGAGGCCATACTCTATATTTCTTTATTAGGATATTGTCCTAACAAAAAATCTATAGAGTTTTTTGTTTTCAAATTTATTATTTGACCCTTTCAGGAATGTGTTGATAGATCTATTTTGGGAATTTTCTAGGTTCCCATCATCAGAACACGTTTTGAAAGCGGTAACAATCCCATGCCAAACATCAAACATTCATGTAAACTAGTTTACTCACTACATGAGAACTAATATATGAATATATGAGCTCGAAGTTAAAGATGATCACCATTGATTAAAAAATAAATTGAAAACTTGTTTGTTATGTGCAAGGTCCACCTCTGGCGGATATTCAATACACGTTTTTTATTTTTTTTCCTCCTTTTTATTTTTTGTTTAGTTTATAAACAAAACAGGGGGAGTAAACTAGACTGTACTTTGTCTTTTATACAAGTTTAATATAATTTTTATTAAAAACAAAAATTATGTTTTTTTCCACCTTGAATTGTGCAATGAAAATGAAAATTATTCCAGTTCGAGGCCATGCTCTATATTTCTTTATTAGGATATTGTCCTAACAAATAATCTATAGAGTTTTTGTTTTCAAATTTATTATTTGACCACTTTCAGAAATGTGTTGATAGATCTATTTCGAGGTAACAATCCCATACCAAACATCAAACATTCATATAAACTAGTTTACTCACTACATGAGAACTAATATATATATGAGCTCGAAGTTAAAGATTATCACCATTGACCAAAAAACAAATTGAAAACTCGTTTTTTGTGTGTATGGTATACCTTTGGTAATACACAATATTATTACACATATTATGGAGTCGAACCCTTATATCGCATACAGAATATAATGGATGCAAAGTTTTATACAAATATTTTAAGAGAAGTCATGATTGATGCCTTATGCTGAGTGGGAAATGCCACTTTTGTTATTAATATGATTAAAAGTTTAGTTGGTGCGATTTTAATTAAATTTTTGATTGTGTCTACAAATTTATTAATTGGAACTCGATTTTGTTTTTTCTGTGTTCTATTGATATAAAGGGATCGCCATCTAACGTTTTTTTTTTCAACTAGTGCTTATTTCGTGAATGGTAACACTTAGCTCATGTCTGATTTGACAGATAATTAGTTTTATCCTTCCGCTGAACGAATATGGTTGTATATACGCTTGAACAACGCTGGGAAATATTGCGACATTACTTTGAAAATCATGGTAATGTTGCAGAATGTGTGCCGATACACCCAAAACGAGTCACTGTTTGGTGCGGATTTTGGTCCAGAGGCATAATTGGGCCATTTTTCTTCGAAAATGAGCAAGGAGTGGCCGTTACAGTCAACGCCGATCGTTATCGGGTCATGTTGAACGAATTTTTGTTCACAAAAATTGAAGAGGAGGAAATACAGCTGCACACAATCGATAATGTGCTTAAAAATTGGACCGATCGTGTAGGCTACTGCATGGCCAGCCGAGGCAGCCATTTGAATGAAATTATTTTCCATTATTAATCTGAAGGATTGTACTTTCAAATAAAAAAATTTAGAGAAAAATTTGTCATGATCTAAAACCGAACAAATAAAATCTCACACATAAATTTATAGATCAACGATAAAAATTCATTTGAGAAAATATTCAGTAGTTTTTTTTTATAGCATTTTCAAAAAAAAAAAAAAGTTATTTGGTGGACCCTTTATATATATTTTTTTTTATTTAATTAAAAAATTATTTAATCAATTTAACATTTAATAAAAATCAAATTTTATTTGAAAATAATCTTTGATGGGAAATTTTTGGGCAATCATTCTTTCAAAGTTTAATTGGCACGATTTCAATTAAATTATTAATTGTATATACAAGTTTTTTAATTGAAACTCGAATTTGATTTTTTCTGTGTTTAATTGATATTTGTTTCAAAATTTAATTAAAAAATTATTTAATTTAATTAAAATCAAATTTTAATAGTGAATTTTATCGTTGATCTATAAGTTTATGTGTGAGATTTTATTCGTTCGGTTTGAGATCATGACAAATTTTTCTCTAAATTAACAGAAAAATTATAATTTTTATATAATAATTTACTTTGACTATTAGAAAAAACACAGAAAAAGTTATTAGACACTAGCATGAATGGAATGCATTTTCTGACCCACTACGGTCTTCATCAACATTCTTCGTGCCATTTAGTGTTAATCGTAAATATCTTCTATTTAACTCACACGTTAAAGAAATTGTGTAACTTTAATTCCCACATTACTCTGTGTGTTGAGTTAGAATGAAATTTACCACAAACGATTTCTATTTATAGTGTGTTTGTTTTTCTCTAGTCATTATCATAATTGCCAGTTTAACTTTCAGTTAAAACTTTTAAATGGCAGTTCTTTTCTCTAATGTCATCATATACTATCCTTCTACATAAGCAAAGCATATCAACAAACATTAAAGATTTTTTTGTTAATACATATGTCGAGCATATATATTAAACGATTGCTACACTTATTTGAAAATAATCCTTGATTGGAAATTTTTGGGCAATCATTCTTTCATTCGTCAAAATTCACAATTTTCGTAAAGCGAAATTCGTTATTGATTTGGGATCAATTTTAACAAATTTTACTGTGTATCCCCACTTTATGTTTCTAGTTATTTTTTTCTTTGCTTTTCAGTTTGCTTTTTATTTATTTTTCATTCCGTCTCTGATTTATAACATGTGATGACGGATACTGCTGTTGAAGTTTGTAAAAAGCGTATAAAAACTTTTTTTAAGAATGATTTAGTAATGATAACGATTTGTGTTGAATTGAAGAAGATCATGACGATGATGTTAATGATGATGAATAAGCACGTTGCTAAATATTTTTTAAAGTTGCATTTTCTTAATATTTTTTTTTTTTTTTGCTAGATTGTTATGCTTGACTGACAATCTATTTTAAATACTTGTTATTGAGAATTGCAAATCGAAATGCATTTCAAATAAATATTTATGTATAAAATTCACTAAAACTATTTCAGTTTATAATGCGCAGTTGTTGTTAAGAGCGATTTATCAAAGTAGGAAATAAAATGAAATGGATATTAGATAAGGAATTTTTGTTAAAGCAAATATAGATTTCAAATAAGTTAACTTTAACTAAACATTTTTAAATAACAGCTGTTAACTGTCTAACTAGTAAGCCCGCCTACATTCGGGGGTATCTTCAATTGGCCATAAATTGGCCAATTGAGTCTTTTATGATGAGAAATTAAGATATTTCGATAGAAATATTGACGTTTCTTTAGTTTTTTATTATTTAAAATTTTGTCGTTATTTTAGTATTGAAAATTTTTTTTAAATTTCGGCAATTTTGAGGTTTTTTTACGTTTGGCAATTTTATTTTTAAAATTTGGCAATTTTTCAAATGTTTCCGAATTTTAAAAATTTTGGCGATTTTTAAAAATGTTGGCGATTTTTTTTTAGTGATTTTTCTAAAAATTTGTAATTTCCTTTTTAATTTTGGTGATTTTCCAATTTTAACGATTTTTTTAAGTTTTAGCGACTTTTTCCCCAATTTTTGACGATTTCTTTTAAAATTTTAATTAAAGTTTTAATAGTATTTGCAACAAATTTCTTTGAAATTAAAAACAATATTCAATTAAATTTTTAATAGATTTAATTAAATTTTTAATTGAAAATACTATCAATTAAAGAGTTATAATTAATTTTAATTAATACTACTATTTCCTTAATAGGACTGAATTCAAATAAACTTCTAATTGAATCAACAATTATTTTAATTGAAACTCGATTTTAGTTTTTTCTGTGTAATACTTATTGTAAAATGAACAAAATTTTTCAAAATCTTAAAATAAACACAAAGAAAGATTGAAGCTTAGGCTTTTTAAAAAAATCTTTTATTTTGGTCAAAGGATATACAGGATTCCAATATTATTCCTCTAAATTACATCGTCTTAACTTGAAAACTTATAGGCGGATCTTTATGAAAATTGGCAGAAAGGTTACATTTTGTTGTTGTACACTTAGAATACTATGTAGGTAAAGACCACTGCAAATGTAGTTAAAAACAAATGAAATTTCACTTAAAGAATGGACGACTTACATTTCAGTAAATTCAACTAACATGTCATTTGTTTTTTAATGTTCAAAAAATTACTAAAAATTGTAGTAAAAATGAACCACAAACATTTATTTTTTTATTTTTTTTAATAACAAAAAACAACTGTAAAAAATGAATGTAAAATCATAAAACAGTCATTTTATGTGGTTTGTTTTTTGAAATGAACTACAAGGTTAGTAAAAAATTTAATTTGTTCTACAAATGACTGACTTTTACATTAAAAATAAAGAAACTGTATTACAACTCAAACAACTACATATTTTTAAAGCAGTAGTCCCTGAGTGTAGCAACGCCTTTAAGTTTAAGTTTTATATAGATTGAAGTTAAAGAGCGTTTTCGCTAAATTTTCGAAAGAAGTCTTACAAACAATCTCATTGGTATTGGTTTATTTGATTTGTGCTTCGTGCTTGGAATCCAATTAAAGTTAAATTTTCAATTGTTCTTCATTTCCTTAACCCTTTCATCTTAAATTAAAAAGAATAAGGTCCAAAAATGTTTTATTTTATTTTGCTCTGGTCATTAGAAGAAGCTACATACCAAATTTGATTTTAGCTTTCTTAGTTTACGACATACATCAAACGCACCCCTTTTTCGAAGATAAAGTTTCATTAAAAAAAGCGGACTTTCTTAATAAATATCGCGACTATATTAAACTGATGAATAAGTTTATCCATATAAAATTTTTTTTTTTCAATGACTAATATTCTAATATAATTTTTATTAAAAATAAAAATTATATTTTTTCGACCTTTAATTGTACAATGAAAATGAAAATTATTCAAGTTCGAGGCCATACACTATATTTCTTTATTAGGATAATGTCCTAACAATTAATCTATAGAGTTTTTGTTTTCAAATTTATTAATTGACCACTTTCAGAAATGTGTTGATAGATCTATTTCGGGAATTTTCTAGGTTCCCATCATCAGAACACGTTTTGAAAGAAGTGACAATCCCATGCAAAACATCAAACATTCATATAACCTAGTTATCCCACTAAATGAGAACTAATATATGAGCTCGAAGTAAAAGATTATCACCATTGATCAAAAATAAATTGCAAACTTGTTCGTAATGTGCAAGCTCTACCTTTTGTTGATATACAATACACGCCTTTTGTTTTTATTCTCCTTTTTATTTTTACACTTGTTTTGTTTTAAAACAAGATGTAAAGACCGTACTTTGTCTTTTTTACAAGTTTGATATAATTTTAATTAAAAATAAAAAATTATTTTTTTTTCTACCTTTGATTGTGCAATGAAAATGAAAATTATTCAAGTTCGAGGCTATACTCTATATTTCTTTATAAGGATATCGTCCTAACATCTATAGAGTTTTTGTTTTCAAATTTATTAATTGACCACTTTCAGGTTCCCATCATCAGAACATCCCGAAATAGATCTATCAACACATTCCTGAAATTTGTAAGGACGATATCCTAATAATAAAAAAATATAGAGCATGGCCTCGAAGTTGAATAATTTTCATTTTCATCAAAAATATAAAGTTTTATTGAATTATAAAAATTTGTATATATATTTAAAAGCGTGTACACTGTACTGTACAAGCCCTGCGGGAAATGGACCAGTCACTGGTATGGCCATGTGTGTATGAACCTGTCTTAGTTTCGGTTCTGTTATATGAAAGTGACCGGTACTTTTAACATGGGCTTGTCATAGGAGGTGACAATTTGCTACCTGTTGAGCACTGTGTGACGTATCAAATAACTTGACTAAGGTAACCTATCACCATACAGACTGAAATGAATATGCTACGGGACAAGTTAGATGCAGGTAGTGTCAAATTATGACCATTTTAGGATTTATGTGACTGGTGTAGGTATAAGTGTCGAAGAACTGGAGAAAAATTGTTGAAGGAAAACTGGTCACATATTAAGCGCAATGTGTTCTGTTATAGAGGTAGTTTGACCACTGCACTGGTCTAAGGGGTACATGTTCCCGGGCATGCGAAAAGTAATTAGCAAGTAACCTGTCTGTTTTTATTCAACGTATGTCATATTATGCACGAGTTGCTAAATAGCCCGTCCGAAACCAAAGGCACAAGAAAAATCAATTTTATAATTAGCTTATTTTGTCTATACCCAACAAAAAACTATGTTTAAGATTGCGACGTTTGGCGAGAAATCGTCATATCTGGCAGCCATGGTCACAGTTCCGTGTTCAGTTCTTTTAAACCAGTGGAGTGTTACGTCTTCATTTCTACTGTCACATAGTCGGTACAGATAAAATTCCTTCAGTGTTATGTCTGCTGTGTAGCAGTCAAGAGACTGAATCCTTTGGCACTAATTGCCATGTTTTCATCCACTGCTAACGGTTTTGAACCAGTTCAAGGACCAGTAATAACTTCAACTGCAACGGCCCTAGTTGCTTCAGTACACTTTGATGTTTTTCTCCAGTTACATGATATATCTGAAGCAACCAGTTAATGTGTTGTCACCATAACTATATTCACGTGATTGGTCATTTCACCAAAATTAACACTTTTTGGTGCACCACAATTTTGGTTTCACCAGTATCGTAACGTGCGCCCAAATCATATATCACAGATTTGTCACTTTGGATCAATCGACCTTTCGTTTCCCGCAGGGAGGGTAGTCAAAGGGTTAATAATTTACAAGAATTTTATTTTAAATTTATATAGTATATACTCTGATAAATATGTTTTAATAACAAAAAAAATATTAAAGGTTTTTTTTTTTTGTTCAAAGAAAATGAAAGTTCATGTTAACTGACATCAAGTCCCTATTAGTTAAACAATTAAATTAATTTAATATATTTGTTGGTTACCACAGCATGTCAACATATTCTTCCAACAAACAACAAAATAATAGAGACAACACAGTGCCACAGTGAAAATATACTTTTAAAATGACCTAGTGTATGTTGTTAGCTTGGTTGAGTAAATCACTTTTAAATTTTCAGTACCCCGTTTCTGTATCGCATCGAGAAAAAATAAAAAAAACCAAAAAACACAAAAAAAAATATATATATATATATATATATGTACATATACAAGGTGGCGCAAAAGTAATCCTCCTTTCAGAAAATGCTATAAATTTTGCGATTGGCCCCTAATGTCAGTTCTGTTTTGACATTTGTGTAGAACGCGGAATATTGGTGACTATTTATTTGACCAATAATCGGTCGGTGACTTTGGCACAATTTCCATTCCCATTTCCATCTTAGCGGGTACGTAAATAAGCAAAATTTACGCTTCTGGGGCACTGAAAATCCGCGTGTAACCCACGAAGAGCCATTACACCCGCTCAAAGTCACTGTATGGTGTGCTGTTTTCGCTGGAGGAGTCATCGGACCTTTTTTCTTCGAAGACGTCGCGGGCCAAACGGTTACTGTGAATGGTGAGCGCTACAGAGCAATGATCAACGAGTTCTTTTTGCCGCAACTTGATGAATTGGGATTGGAAAACATGTGGTTCCAACAGGACGGTGCAACGGCACACACTGCACGTGCCACAACCGATATGCTGAAGGATGCATTTCCCGGGCGCCTAATCTCCCGTTTTGGCGATTTGCACTGGCCAGCAAGATCGCCTGATTTGACCGCTCCAGACTTCTTTTTGTGGGGCTTTTTGAAGTCGCGGGTTTATGTCAACAAGCCTCAGACTCTTGCAGCTCTTAAAGACCGGAAGTTTTGGCCAAAGTGATGGAAAATGCCATAAAAAGGGCTCAAATGACAATCAACTGTGGCGGCGGCCATTTACATGACATCATATTCTCGACTTGATGTAAAAAAAATTAAAATACCAAATAAAAATAATCCACAAGAAGAATTTTTTTTTTTTCATTTTTTTTTTTTTTTAAATTACAGCCAAAAAACATCGGAAGGTTATTTTTGCGCCACCTTGTATATACATACATATATATTTGGAAAGCTTAACTATTCATCTTACAAAAACCGCTCAAAAGTTTAAAATCGGTTCAAAACTGATTGTAGTTAAAAATATTTTAGTCCTTTGAGTCTTGAAAAAACGTTTTTTTTATCGATAACTTCAGATTTTGAGGGTGTATTCAAAATTCTGAAAATTGAAAAGTGATTTACTCAACAAGGCTTGCAACCTACACTAGGTCATTTAAAAAGTATATTAAAGTTTTTTTAATTTGTTACACCGTGTAATTACAATATAAAAAAAATAACAACTTTTTAAAGTTTACAAAAAAAGCGACTGATTAAATAAAAAATTAGAGTCGACTAAATTCAAAATTTGTACTTTACATGCTATTGTGAAATGTTGTTAATGATTTTAATGGATGCATAAAACAACAGCCAGGCAGGCAGTCAGTCAGACAGACAGACAAAACCAAAAACAAAAAGATACAATTTATAGATACAATAACACGAGTAAATAATACACCCGCTGATCTGTTAAAAAGTAAAAGTACTATAGAAAAGTTTCCCTTTAATATATATATATATATATATACACTGGCGGTCATAAAAACCGCACCAGTGAAAGACACAAGGATAACTGTGTAGTGAAAACAGTGAAGTTTCCAGAAAGCCAGATGGTGTGGGGCTGTTTTTCCTATTTTATCCGGGGTCCCTTATTCCATATTCAAGGAACTGTAAACGCTGAAAAATATGGACAAATTATTAGGAACCAATTACTGCCAGCCATTGAGGAACATTTATCGTACAGTAATGAGTTTGTTTTCCAGGACGATTCTGCGCCATGCCATCGTGCCAAATCGGTAAGTAATGGCTTTTTAGTGTTATTTAAGAACAAGAAGAATAAAAAAAATTAAAAAAAAAAATAATATTAATATTAATTTTTTTGCAGATTAAAAAAAGTGTTGACTGATATCGGAATTCGCTAAATGGATTGGCCCGGAAACTCGCCCGATTTAAATCCAATAGAGCACCTCTGGCACATTATGAAACGAAAAGTAGCCGATAATAAGCCAGAGAGTAAAAACTCGCTTGTTGCTGCTTTGGATAAAGTCTGGTACGAAGAAATTACCGATAATATCCTCCAAGTCCTTGTTGACTCAATGCCATCCAGAATAGAGGCTGTAATAAAGGCAAAAGGAGGAGCAACACGATACTGATATTTTTTTTTTTTTTTAGTTCTAGTGTTAAGTCAGTATAACTGAAAAAAAATCCTGAAAAACTTTGAATAACTTTAAGTTTTATTTAATATTTAGCAATATTCATAACAATGTTAATTTTCTTCAATAATTTTATTTTAAATAAAAACTAGTGAAACTTTCCTTAAATTTATTACTTTTTTAATATTGTCCTTGGTTTGGTCTTAAAAATAATTAAAAAATATATCCTTTTAACAAAAATCGATTTTAACTGTTTTTATAAACAATATTCTACAAATTTCTCAGTGGTGCGGTTTTTATGACCGCCAGTGTATATATATATATGTATATATATTTAACAATAGAAACACGACACAAAAGACCATTAGACAGGGATAGTTTGGTATCAAAAACAAAACACAAAAAAAAAAGAAATGTTTATAATCAAACAATTGGTCGTGTAGTACCCAATAACAATTAAAAAAAAAAAACAAAAAGATTAAGGAAGTTTTAAATATTTTAAAGACATGCAAGCAAGCATATTTATGAATAAGTTAGTCGCCTTCAGTGTTGCCAACTTTTTGAGAGCCAAAAAGCGCAACAAAAATTTTAAAAAGCGTTATTGTTTTTCTTAAAAAAAAGCGTACAAAATCACCAGACAACGTTTTTTTTTTTTGTATTTGTGTACAAATTTAGCTCAAGTTATAAAACAGGTTCATAATTGGATTTCGTGCTAAAATAAAGTAACCACCAACAATTTCGCTGTACAGTCCAGAATTTGATTCGTACTTTTGCAAAAACATCTGCTAAACTTTATTAAAAATCGTTTTTCGTATCAATTTAACAGACGAGACCATTTAAAATGTAGCGGAAAAGTGACATTTGATTGTAATTTCCTTAAGATTGGAAAAAAATTGGAGTTTTCAATAGTGTTTACGAAAGGCGAGCATGAATGTCTTGCAAGACATTCACAAGACATTTTGTTATACAGCAACAATATAATGTTTTGCTCTAAAAATATTAAATCTTGAAAATTATCAAAACATGGACAAAATAAAAGTATCCTATGAAAAAAGTAAAAATGTTTTGAAAGTGTTGAAAATCGACATACAAACATGAGTACACTTGTTTCATACATGATTCATATGTGTTCATAGGAGGAATCATATATGTTCATGTGTGTGCATTAACGAAAATTGAGGTAATATTTTCATCATATATAATCATACATGTAAATACATTTGTATACATGTATATATGTGTACATTAACGAAAATTGAGGTAATATGACATATGGACATTTATGACCTCGATTCACTTTATATATGAGCATAAATGAGTTCATATATGTTCATAACTAAATGCATATTTGTTGATTTTTAACCGGGAGTCTGTTTTTTGCTATTTTAAGTATAAAAATCGTCAAAACTGGCATCACAGTACACAAGAGAATATTTAGCAAAACATTAATGAGTCCCTTTAGTTTTTACTACAGTTTTTGGGCTTTTTAAACAAAGTAATGGCCACTAAAAGCACTAGATAAAATTTAGTGCTTTTTTAATAGTTAAATTTTGGCGTTTTGTGACATTGAAAAGCACCATAAATAGTGCTAAAAAACACCAAGTTGGCATCACTGGCCTTAACAAGAAAAACATATCACCCAAAATATATACACCCGTTCAAAAATAGATATATCTAGTCATATATAATACGATAAAGTCATATCTGACTTTACATGGAGTCACATTACGGCTTATATCATTAACAGGGATCGGAAGTTCACACACAGAGAAATAAAGTGCCAACCGAATTTAAAAGTGTATATTAATTGTAACAACTTATAAATTCAGTTATTACAATGATATTTGCATTAGAGTACTGAATATTTTGGGAGCTGTAACTAAAATTAAGCTGAATTAGCCGAACTTTGTTGTGAAAACTAATGCTACGTTGTCTTAATCGTCTAAAATTTGTAATAACTCAATTGAAGACGTAATAACTGAATTTCAGTTGGCAAATGGCAAAATTTTTCTACGTGTGCATCACAAAATATCTTTGTGATTCAAAGAATTTGCCTTAAAATGACATCGATTTGTGTGTTCATATTTTTGCATATTTTGCTATAAAGGCATATTGCTGCATATTTTGCTTTACATGCATTGTTTTTGCATTTTATTACTAATTTTTTACTTATTTTGCTATAATTGCATATTTTTATTACAATTTTTCTTATTTTTTTTTTTTTTGTAGGAAAATAACTTTTAATTTTATTTTATATTTCACCAACGAGCATAAAGACTAAAAGGAATCCAAGCTGCTTAAAATCAGTTAACATTGCTTAAATATATGAAAATCGTGCATATATTTTCAAGTTTCTTCAAGTTCAAGTTCTTTTCATTCGAAACTTTATATTTTTGGTTTTTCAAAAATTTTAAGTGCATATTTTTTAAATTTTAATGCATATTTTAAGATTTCGCATGCATACTACAACACACTTTTGTAGTGCATGAAGTTCCTGTTCCTGATCATTATATACAAATGCATCTGATACTTTTTATTGAGAGAGTTTTTGATATAGTACCTGACATAACTACATAATCCATATAATAATAATCCAAATATATGTAGTGATCGATATGATTATATATGTTCCCATGCTAAGTCTTATTAAACTATATGTGACGGCATACTGAAAATATCTTCTTATAATTTTATATAGCTTTATATAAACCCCATACATATTTTGGTGAAGTTCATAATCAAATTAAGTTATATGCAAGTTAAGACATGGCATCACATATAACCATATTAATGTTATACACCCAGAAAACAGACTCGGTAGTAGCAGCCGTATTTGTAGCTAATGGAATCTTTCGTTTTTAAATATCGAATTTTTGGTTAGTTATCACCGAATTTTTTGGTAAGTTGACGTAACCGAAATTATATTTACGTGACAGAATTTCTGTAGTTACAATCGAGTGACTGTTATCACAAAAGAAAAATTCGGTCGCAACAACCGAAGCATTCGATTGGCAGCAAATACTGTTCTTGCTACCAAGTCTGTTGTCTGGCATTTTTATTTTCGGCATTTTTATATATGAAGAAACACTTTTTTCGGAAAATTTTAATTTATTGTTCAGATTATTGTAGCACTAGGTATAAAAGTTATATGACGCCCTGCGACCAAAGTTTTAAATTTTTATAATTTTTCCTAAATTGCTTTAATAAAAATATGTCTTGCGACACATAATATTTTATTAATTTTGTCATGCTGAATATGAATGTTTTTAAGTTTTTGAAATCGGACTAATTGTTTGAAAAAAACCTCCAAAATTTAAAAAGTCTACGAAATTTAGAAAATCGTTAAAATGTACAAAATGGCAAAAAGAAATAGGAGAGAAAAAAGGCCAACAAATTAAAAAATTTTGAAAAAAAAAATTCTGAAAATTTTATGTGCACCAACTTTAATTGAAAGTGAGTTTGAAATCAAACAAAAATTTAATTGACAATCATTTTTTGTATGTATAAACTGTAATAAATAGGAATTACAATACTCTTTTAACATCAATTCTCGAAAAATTGTAATGTTAAACCCTCTATTTCTTTAAAACAAACTTTTAATCCATAAAATACAAAGGTTGTTTGACAATTTTTGTACCTCTTCACTGAAAACAGATTTTACGTAACCCTTTAATCGGCAAGACCGCCCGCAGGCTGTTACACAGAAAAATATTAAAATCGATATTCAACTAAAATATTTGTAAATACAATTAAATTAATCGAGAATAAATTAATTTTTAATACTACCGATTAAAAATTTAATAAACAATTTGCAAAATTTTTTAATTCAAATTTTTATTATATAAAAAAAAAAAAAATATTGAAATTTTGAAAAATTTTGCCAAACAGCGAAAATTATTAAAATCGTAGTTTCTTAAAATTTTTTTAAAGCAACAGTTTGCATAATGCGTGAGGCCTAATTTTTTTCAATCAACTCGAAAATATGATCAGACATGATTTTCAGCAAAAGATTTTGTTGACATTAGCAACTTTTTTCCAAGCACCCTCCTGACTAAAGTTTTGCTGACTCAGCAAAATTTTTTGCCGACTAATGATTTTTTTTTTTGTTACGTGTAGTTTTTATTAACGATTGTAGTCAAGATGTTGAATTATTTTAGGATATTTAAACCATCTAGTTACACTGTGCGAAAAATGGCAGGGGTCAGTGAGCAGCGGGGGTTCTGCTTATCGGGAAAAGTTATATTAGTCAAAAAATAGTTATACGTGTCTCGGCGCTTCGCTAGGTCAGGTCTACAAATCGCGATATATCGATTTGAAGTTAGTAAGTATAGTATAGGGGAAATTGTAATATTTGTGCCTTTTTCGTGCATTTTGACCATCTAAATGTCCGAACATCGCAAAGTTGTTAAGCTCACCGCCGGCTGCGACATAGTCAATTAAGGAAAGCGGTATTTTTGGTTTTCCTTGAAAATCAGATTTTATTATTTTTTCGTAAAAAAAAATGATATACACAATTTGAAATAAATATAAAAATTTTGATATTGCAATAATAATTTATATTTTTGTTTAAACATGTTCATTAGGACATTGAAACAAAGTGATTATATGGATAAACTGTTCAGCAGAGCAATATGGTCGCGATATTTGTTAAGAAAGTCACAGTTTTTTAATTAACCTTTATTTTCGAAAAATGGGTCGTTTGGTGTATTTCGTAAACTAACAAAGCTAGAATCTCGAAATTTGGTACATAATAGCTTGATCTTGATAAATTTGGCACATAGCTTGATCTTATGACCATAACAAAATCAAACAAAGCATTTTTGGTTATTCGAACGTTTTAGTGGTAAAAATGAGCTGAGAAGTTTCAAAAATTCGATATTCATGCCCATTTTTTTTTTGGAGGGTAGAAGGGGAAGAGACATTCATGTAAACCTTTATATTTCTAATTTAAGAACCTGAAGTTACCAGAATCTGAAGTTAAAATAGAAATATATCCGCAACACAAAAAGTCGGTAGTGAAAGGGTCCTTAATGAATTAAGGACCCCAACATGTTACCCACCTAGCAAAACCACACATTACCAAATCATGGGTAAAGTAATGTATCGCCATAGGGCTTCACGCATTACATTACACTTTACTTCACTGATGAATTTTACAGGCGATGAGCCTAAAATTAATGGGTAAAGTAACTGGTTACTTATATGGTGCATAAAAAATTTTTTTTACAGATATTTTTTTTAATTAAATAAATAACTTTTTTTTTTTATTAAATAAATTACGTGGTCATGCTGGGATTCGAACCTGGGGTCTCTGGTATTTAACAATTAGTTAGGCGAGAACTCTACCAACCGAGCTATCGATACATATAATATTTTATTGCTTAAAATGTAAATGAGTTGTTGTGCTTCGTGTTTTTGTTCATGATATCAAAAATATACACCTTACCATCATGCTTACGAAAAATCACAAAGTAATGTGTCTATAAATAGATTTTCAAAAATATATATTAATAATTATTTTACGTTTATAATGCATCCATTATGTAATTGATGATCGGTAAGTCATTATTTTATGTTTTGAAGTAATGTAAAATGTAATGAGGTCTCATTACAAGGTAATACATGAGTGTTCAATTATCGGTTAATCATTACTTCTTGTTGGAAAATAATGTTACAGGTAAGGAGTACACATTACAAGGTAATGCATTACTTTATCGCACCCATTACCAAAGTTTTGCTGGGCAGTAATTATCAAACAACCTACGTATATGTTTGCTGCTGATACGATCAATCTATTAGAGATACTTTTTAGGCGATTAATTTTTTGTTTGTTCATTAATTTCAATACATTTCATACCTAATAAATGTTTGTGTAAGTAGTAGAAATAAAAGTGGCTTAAACGAAAATTGTTGATATTTAAGTTATCGACTGTTGCTGCTTAATACCAACTATTGCTGTTTTATGCGCTGCTGTGCTGCCGTTCGTTTTCAAAAAAAAAATAAGAAAGTGTTGTATGTTTGTAAGCAAAAAAAAAAAATAAAAACGCTCATAAAGTATTATGTAACAGAGAAAAAAAAAAGTAAAAGAAAATTTGTTTAAAGGAGAAATCGTTAAAGTTTCATTTCGTTTTACAAAACATTCACATGATGACGATGATGATGATGATCATTGGCTTTGTTTTAAAACATATAAATATTTTAATTTCACTTTGAAACCGAATATTTTTCTTCTTCTTGTCTTGTATGTTAAGATGCATTTTTGAATTGTAAGTCTAAGTGGGATAAAGTGATAAAATGATATTATGATATTATGATCATTTAGAACAATTAGAAGATTTTCTAATGGTGTACTTGATTTAAACGCCTCAGCAAGGGTTATTGAATTTGAATTCTAATAAATGTTGTAGATACATTCGGAAAAGTTTTGCAGTTACAACCTACATGACAGTTGTTTGTGTAGTGAAGTGGTGGTACGGTGCACTCAAAGGAAAAGCTTCATCATATTTATGACATGTTTCATAAATTTTTGCACAATGTAACTTTTCATAGTATTTATGAAACATTTCATAAAAACTAAAATCAATTTCATCACATTTATGAAATGTTTCACTATATACATGAAGTATATTTTGTATTAGAAAGAATTTCATTATTTTTGTGTAAAATAAAGTTAATGGAAACCATGATATGGTCATTATAATTCTTGTTGTTTATGAAATGTTTCATAAATATTGATGAAATTGTTACATTGGACGAATATTGATGAAACTTATTCCTGGTTTTCTCTGGGAGTAGTTATTTTTATTAAGCAGGCGCGGAACCAGGTGGTGGGAAAATGCGGTATTTCCTCCCCCAAAATAAAATTTTTCAGTAACAAAAATGTAAAAAAAATATTAAAAAAAGGTTAATCAAAAATATTCTAACTTCCCTTTCCAAAACATTTCCTGTATTAAGAAAAACATTTTAATGTTTTCGACAGTTTTAAATGACCTACCAAAACTACTGCATTTTAGTTGTACTATATATTTAATGTAGTTACTTCGAGTTTTTTAACAAACAACTAAAACTTGTGGAAATAAGTTAAAAATTGCTAAATATTAGTAAGATAAGAAGCAAAACTAAAACAAAATGTTAGTTATATTCCAGTTCAATTTTAGTTAATTGAAAATATCAAATTACTCTGCTATAATCAGCAAACATTTTTGCTAAATATGTGTAGACAAAAAATAGCATAGTTGCGCTTTAGTTGTCACAAAGCGAAATTTGTGGGAAAAAACTGCACTTGTAGTCGCTACACTTAGACCACTGCAAATGTAGTTAATAACAAATGAAATTTCACTTAAAGAAAGGACGACTTGCATTTCAGTAAATTTAACTAACATTTTCATTTGTTTTTTACTGATCAAAAAATTAACCACAATTGTAGTAAAAATTAACCACAATTGTAGTAAAAATTAACCACATATGCAGTGAAAAATAAACATTTATGTATTTGTTTTATTTTCTTTTCAAAAAATCAAAAAATACTGTATAAAATGAATGTAAAAATATAATACAGTAATTTGATGTGGTTTGTTTTTTTTTCAATGAACTACACATGTAGTTAAATATTAAATTTCTTCTACAAATGACTGTTTTTTCACTTAAAAATAAAGATACTGATTTACAACTCAAACAAATACAAATATTTACAGCAGAAGTTCCCTAAATGTATGAATGAAAAATATTAAAATTTTTTGCACTTTAACAATTCAGTTCTTCGTAAGGACTCACTCTAGATACCTAACTATATGTTTTGAAGAAATGTTTTTTTTAATAAAAAAATGCGGAATTCCAAAAATGTTTTAATTTTTGTATTGAAAATATAAAAAAAATATAATTTTGTCTTAAAAATACAAAATAGTTAAATTTCTCATAATCTTTGAAAAGTTCATAAAATTTTTAAAATGCTTTTTTCACAGTTCACGCACTACGCTAACCAATTTCAAATAGTATTGTGAATATCAGACGCAAAAAACATACATTTTCCAAAAATTTACACTAATTCCTAACAAGTTTCTGATGTTCGTACCCCGTAATTGGTGCACTGACATATATAAACGATACCATCTTTCAAATACAGTTCTCAAAACTCAATTATATTCAATGGGTATCAATTCTTTTGGTGAAGACGTGAAACTAGGCACATCGTAACTTTTAAGTATAGTCAACCTGACCCGGTTCATCGTTCCTTTCAATTCATAAAACCTAGAGTCACTTTCATCAGGTGTCGAAAATTTTTGAAGTAATCCATATACAACATATAAAAATAATACCACAAATTACAAATAAAAAGAAACATTTTATATAGGGAAATATTGCAAAACGTGATAAGTTTTGCGAACAATCACCCATACCATACATACATTGGGTATCAAATGAAAGGTATTTCGAAGATCTATTTGGGTTCTTCAACTTTGGGTAAAAAGTGACCTTAACTTTCGCTTTATTAAACATATTTATGCTGAATAGAAATCATTAAAAGTCAACACAACAACAAAATAAGCTCTTATTTTGGTCTAAGGACATCCAGGACTCCAATCTTCTTAACTTGAAAACATTAGTACGTACGGATTTTTATGAAATTTGGGCAAAAAAAATATTTTTAGTAGCAAAGCTTCATAGTTTACTCAATATATACTACTACTACTATTAATGCATTGCATTGTGTTGATATCAGGAAAATAGGTTATGGGGAGGAGGAAAGAGGGAGTAGTGTTTGTGAACATTTGACTTGAATTTTTTTAAATTGTAATTTGCAGGGAAGACTTCCGCAGGGAGACAATCCCACATACGGCTAGTGCGAATGAAAAACTAATTTTCTCTGTAATGCGTTGTGCGATTTGCCGGGCTATAGACAACAAACGGATGAGATCTACTTGACAAGCGCGTAGTACGAACAGAGACCCGGTCCCTGGGGATGAGTCGGCTTATCTCAGCAAAACACTTCCCATGGTAATATCTATAGAACAAAGTCACACAACCCACATTCCGACGATGCTCCAACGAGTCAATAGAGTTCGAAACCCTACTGTCGTTGATAAGCATTAACGCTCTCCGTTGCACACGATAGACTTTGAAGCACCTGCCCATATATGGGAGTTATATTCTATCTTCGGCCGGATGGTATATATAGTAAGGAGATAAGATGGGGTAAAGTATTTCCTACACCGGTTTAGAAAACCAAGACACTTGAAAGCTTCTTTCGATACTTGAATAATGTGATCTGTCCAACGGACATCACACTGCATTTTCATGCCCAGAACATCAAGAGTATCTGAATCCTCAATAACGATCCCATCCATATACACAGATGACGTAGTTGAGTCCACAGACGTATGGGTCAACATACAACATTGAGTCTTACGAGCATTAAAATCGACTCTGTTTGCACGACCCCACTCTGAGATTGTCGAAAGGTCATGATTGAGTGTGTCATTCATAATCTGTCATTTGCCCCCGACCTCCACAAGGCCTGGCCTACGATCGAAGAAAAAAGAATGACAAATGTTGCTGTCATCTGCAAAGGAGTAAATAGGATTGATAGTTCGGTCAAGGAGGTCATTAAGAAAGATGAGAAAAAGAGATGGAGAAAGAACAGAGCCCTGTGGTACCCCTGAACATAACTGAAACTCGTCGGATGAGACCCCATCTATAACAACACTTATAGTACGATCTCTGAGAAAACTCGAGATAAATCGAGAGAAATCATTACCTACACCAAAGGCAATTAGTTTTGATAACAGTGCGCCGTGCCACACACGATCGAACGCCTTGGAAATATCTAGAGCAACTACCTTGTTCTCACCAAACATGTGAATGGACCGACTCCAACATTCAGAAAGGAATGCCAACAGATCTCCCTTAGAACGAGTTCTACGAAAGCCATACTGTCAATCACTAATAAGTGAGTTGGCCTCCAGATAATTTACAAGATGGTAGTTGACCATGCTCTCCATCACCTTCGAGAGCGCAGAACATATTGCAATTGGGCGGTAATTTCCAGGATTATTAGCCGCACCCTTTTTGGGGATTGGTTGAACATTGGCAACCTTCCAGCACGAAGGGAAGACACCTGCACGGTATGAAGAGCTGAACAGGTTAGTCAATGGACGAGCTAGCGTCGAAGAGTACTGTTTCAGTACCAGTGCTGGTATGCCAATTTATGTCTAAGAATATTTATTTTCATGGATTAGATTTTGTATTTCGCCTGAAAAAGTCAACGAAAAAAGTCTTAAGAAGAACATATTGTTTATTTTTTCGTGATAAACTCTCTGATAAAAATTGTATTGCAAAAATACTAAGGCCAGTTTGAGGGTTAAAAAGTTAAAAGCCGAGGTCAGCAGTTCCATTTATTTTCATTCAAATATCTTATATTTAGGCTCCTGCATAAAATCCATAAATTATACGCTAAATTTATCATTAATTTTTCTATTATAACCACCAAAAAAAAAAAATCTACGTGCTCTGTTCAAATAAATAAATAAAACCCTCAAAAATACTTTTGAAAAAAACCAACAAACTAAATATTTGTTAAATAAAACCAAAAAAAGTTAACATTGCGGCCACAAAAAAAAAAAAACAAACCAAAATTTTAACAAAAATTGCCAAACTTTACAATTACCACAATAGTTTAAAGTAAA
The DNA here is from genome assembly GCA_021234595.1 of Delia radicum. Taxonomy (NCBI): domain Eukaryota; kingdom Metazoa; phylum Arthropoda; class Insecta; order Diptera; family Anthomyiidae; genus Delia; species Delia radicum. The sequence continues at coordinate 43,912,426 of CM037851.1, forward strand.
GTAATATTATACATTTGTTTGTTTGTTTATTTGTTTATAAAATTAAATAAACAAATAAAAGAGTATTTGTTAATTTATGTATATTTTTTTGTTGGACAAAAAACTACACTTTTAAAAACCCCGAATAGTCGTATTTGTAATGGATAAGAGAGCGTGTACTTTAAAATAAATTAAAATCGTTTTTTGATTAAAGCACGTACTGAACAAAAACACAAAAAGTGCACAAATTTAATAAAAATTTATGTTTATTTTTTAAAAGTACTATTAATATACATTTAAGTTTATGTAGACTTATTTATACCCCACAGTCAGAAAATGGGGTAATTTTTACCCCACTTTTTTTAATCCGAAATAGTCCCCTATTTTTCTCCTCCATCACATATCCGAATTTCAAAAAAATCGGAGAGGACCCATCTCAAGACTCTCCTTGAGTTTTAAATGGTGGTATTTTTTGTTGGCAGTCACTCCCTTTTTAAAGTGAGCAGGCCTTGAAAGTAGCAAAGGTTTTGTAATATTACCTAAAAAAAAGGCATCGTTAGAAAGCTTGCTTTAAAATGATCAGACTTGGGCGACGTCAATTACATTTCACAATCGTTAACTTGTGAATTTTTTCTATATCATTAATAATATCACACCTACGCTCACACTTGTAAGCTTAATCGCTTCATTGGAAAATTTGTAAAATTTTTAATAGCAAGCATAGGGATTAGTTACAACATCTGGGTATTTAATTACAGGGCAATTACTCAATTACACCCAATTACATGTAATTCTACATAGAAAAGTAATTGGCCGGTAATTAACCCTTTCACTACCCTTGTACACTACAGTGTACACAATTAAAATATGACCAAATAAAATATTTACTAATTTTTGTGTACAAATATGTTTATTGGGATGTTATCTAAGCTATAAATTTTTTTTGGGGAGGAAAAATACATATGGGTTGTTTCTATTCGCGATATTTCATGCCAATATTTGCTATTTTCGGATTTAGAGAGTTTTATCATTTTGGAGCTTTAATAACTTCGCTAGAATAATTTTTAGGTACTTCAAATAATTTTTTTATTAAAGCAGATACTTCAAAGATCATTTTAGTTTTTATTTGAAAAAAATTGAGCGATCGGTTGGGTCTCGGCAATAGTTAAAAGTTGTGTACACTGTAGTGTACATTGGTAGTCAACGGTTGTTGCTCAATATGTTAAGCATAGCTTCATTTTTTGCATGGAGTTTAAAAGGTCGTTTGTGTTAAAGTACCTGGTACTTGTGGTATTTTTTTGAGAATTCCGCGGTTGTATTTTTTAGTAAAAAGGCATTATTACAGACTAAAACAGATGCGACAGTAACACATAATGGGGAACAACAATTTTAGTGAAAGACAGAGAGATTTTCAGCTAGTTTTAACTTAATATAGCAAACACTTTATGGCATCTTTTTTCTTTAGGCGCGTTATATTAGTTTATTATTTCTTGCACAAAAAGTAGAACAAAATGAAAAAATTAAAGTTTTTGCAAACGATTATTTGTTTGACAAAACATCAAAAACATACCTAAAAATTCCAAGACCAGAAGTTGTAAAGATATACTACGATGGAATGGGTGGTGTTGACCTTCTTGATCAACTCGTGGCATACTATCGTATCTTTCTTAAATCCAAAAAATGGACGCTTCGCCTAATGATGCATTTTTTCGATATTGCCATAACGGCTTCATGGCTCAAATACCGAAAAGATGCAGCCATGGCAGGTGTTCCAGGCAGCCATGGCAGGTTCAATCCAAAGACGAAATTGATCTCATGAACTTTAGAATGCAGGTGTGCAATACATTGGTTTTACTAGAAAAACCCTCTGTCAGAAGAGTTGGTCGTCCGTCAAATAATCCGTTTTCCAAAGTCAATCAGGATGACAAGAGACGTTTTACGGCTCCTGTAAGAGACATTCGCTTGGATGGAGTTGGTCACTTTCCCATGTTTCATGATTCTACAGCACCAGGACGTTGCAAACTTCCAAGTTGCACAAAAAGAACGTACATTCAATGCGTAAAATGTAAAGCACACTTATGTATACAACGTAACAACAACTGTTTCCTCACTTATCACTCACCATAAATTTTGTATTTATATTTTTTTTAACTTTTCGTGAATTAAAATATTCTTTTTTTTTAATAAATATTTGTAAAAAAATAATAATTTGCGTTTTTTTATTTTCAAATTGCATATTGAACAGTAAGTATCAAGTACTATAGAGTAATAGAGCTCTGCAACCGTTGACTACCAATGTACACTGTACTGTACAAGTTATTTCGGTATAAAGGGGAAGTGGTAAAATTTTTTCTTTAACTTTTTTAGGATATTTTTAGGGTCCCAAAAATAAATCATAAGTCAAAAAAATTATTTTGCCACACACAAAAAGTCGGTAGTGAAAGGGTTAAATACACAGATATTGGTATTATGTCCCATGTATGGTATTGACAAAATTAAAACTTTTCCAATGAAGCGATTAAGCCCACAAGTGTGAGCGTAGGCCTGAAAATATTAATGATAAAGAAAAATTTCACAAGTGAATGGTTGTGAAGTGTAATTGACGTCGCCCAAGTATGAAAGAGATATATAAAATTATACCATTTCCAAAGATGGGTGTAGGGTGTAATTTACAGCAATCGAAATTTGTGATATTTCTGAGATAATTCCTGCACTAACCAGTTACGGGATAGGTCCGTTGAGGGCAGTTGACTCCTTAATTCCTCGTTATTTTAGCTTTGTAAGAAGAATTTTTAATGTTCACTATTTTAAGAGTTACTTTTTCCACCGATATCGCCTAAAGCAGGAAACGAAATTTTAAAAACAATATAAGTTATTGATATAACAACCCATAAGTGTAGGGTAGGGTAGCTCTTATACGATCACTTCAAGTCAACTACAATGTTCTGACTTGTTGATTTTTGCTTTATTGTGCCAAGACTTATAAAGGTGGCATGTACATTTAGTGAGTGTTGCATGCAACACTAAAATATTTAACAGGGCAAAGCATGACCATAAAGAAACTAATACAAGCGAAAATACAGACCAAATCAACCATACCAAACGACCAAACGAACACCTTCGCAGTTTTACAATTTTTTTTTTTTTTTTATTTAAAAAAAATGTTTTCCTCGAACTACTATAGTCAACTTTAGACACTACCATGTACTAGGTACTGTTCATAGTAGTATAAGTTGTTGATTTTAACAAGGAAGCAGCGCTGATGGGTTCGCTAAAACTTTTTTTTTTTTGCATTTAACTAACACTCAGAGGGAGTATGGATATTATACTTGAATTTATCTACGTTACAATTCCCAGGGAAGACCTCTGCAGGACGTTTTTTCCACATACGGCACGTTCCACTGATAAACGAATTTAAACTGTAATGTACTGTACGACCCATTGGACAATCGACAACAAACGGATGTGATCTACTAGATAAACGGGGGTTGCGAACGCAAACTCGGGCTCTGGGGATAAGTTCACTTAACTCGGTAGAACACCTCCTCCTATGATAGTATCAATAGAACAGTGTTATACAACCCACATTCCGACGAAGCTCCAATGAGTCCATAGAGTTGGATGCCCTACTACTGTCATTTATAAGCGAACACGGTCCAAAAGCTACAAACTACACTTTGAAGCTTATGCCCATGGGATTAAGGTGGTATAAATTGTACATACAAAAAAAATCGACTTATCATCTCGCGCAATTACAGTGTTGCCATGTCTGAAGCCCTTCATCTTTCCCCACCTTTCATCTCTATACTATCCCTTTCCAAAGAAAGCAACACACTAAATATAGGAAGTATTTCCTGAGTGTTGCCTCTCTTTTAAAAAAAAAATAAAAATTATTCAATAATTAAGCAGAAACAAGTAAAAACTTGGTACAATGTTACTAGCTTTTGCATAACTTTTGTGAATAAACTTTATTTGTTGAAATGCTCCTAATTACTTGGCAACGATTTTTGTGTGTGTACGGAGATCAAATGGGGTGAAGTAGTTTCTACACCGATTTAAAAAATCAAGACACTTGAATGCTTCCTTCGAAACCTGAACAACATGCTTATTCCAACGAACATCACACTGAATTTTTATGACCAGAACATCAAGAGTTTCTGATTCCTCAATATTTATAACACCCATATGAACAGATGACAACGTTGGCCCCACATCCCTATGGGACAGCAGCGGTTCCAGGGGGAGGGAAAATGGGAAATTTAACCCTTTCTTTCAAAGAAACAATATACGAATTTGGTCAGATAAAGACACTTGGATGACCTTTCCATTGGGGTTACTTTCGTTTACTCTATCTGATATTCGAATTTCATGGAAATCTGGGGGAACTATCTAATAGAGTTCCCTTGTAAGTAATATTTCAGCTGTATTTTTCATTTCATTTTACAATTTGTATGTATGTCGCGTGTGTCTGTTTCTATTTATTAGTGTAAATTTAAGAAAATTAAATTTTATATTTATTATAAAATTTTATTTTTATATAGATTTTTATATACTTTGTTCCACAACTGACGACTTTAACCAACCATCTACCCACCCACAATGAGCAATCGTTTGACTATGATGTATGTGAAATCATTATCATTAATTTTATTTAAAATAGTTATCTTTAATTTTGCATAAAAAAAAACATACATAGTAGAATTAACTATATTTTTTTATGAAGTAACGAAATTGGGTTAAACATGTCACATTTTTTGTTATGTTAATCAAACTTTAATAATCTCTTATTTTATGGTTATGGATAGAGGTAAAATTGAAAAGATAAACTAATTTAATAGTTCTTTGGGAAATAATTGAGCAACTTTTAAAACTTCAGTTTTAGGTTGGAGTGAAATAAAATGTTCAATTGACCTCAAAGAACCTATTCCGTAACTGGTTAATGCACAACTTTGGGCAGAACTGGTACAATTTGTAACAGCTATGGCTTAAGCGGTGTCAATTATATTGAAATATCTCGTCCAGTGACTGGCGATGAGAGGACATAACACGTAACGAGTGCTGTGCTGTGCAGTGCTGCCAACGCTATTTGTTAAATGACAACACACCCCCCCCCCCCCCCCCCCCCCCCAAAATGTCAAAAAGATTAAAAATTAATGAAAAATACTCTAAGTTCCCCCTCAAAACCTATTCCTAGATCCGCGCTGGATTCACATCTATTTTGCAATTTGACGACTTAAATTTATTATGTGCAAAAAATCTAGACGTCAAAGTTTTTGTTTAACAAAAACTTTGAAAACACCAATATCGCACGAATGCAAGAACACCGATTTTTTAATTTTACAAATTTGAAAAATTTTACGTTTTTAATTCCCCAATAATTCCAGAACAAAGACGAAAATAAAAATTGTTATAAAATTTTATGAAAAACTGCATTTATCTGATGAAAAGTTGTAATGGACGGAATGATTGTAGCGAATTCATTAATATCATGCATATAACTGTCTCAGTGTATAATTTAATTCACAAAAACTAGCTAACAAGGAAGGTCTTTCATGAGATAATCCCCGAGTTGGACGAAATTTGAATATTTTGTAGAGCAACAAAATCTAACGTTGGGATGTCTAAGATTATCGGCCATAGTAGGGATTTAAGGGGTTAAAAGTGGGGTAAAAAATTAACCATTTTTTTTTTTTGGTTTTTTGAATATATTTTTAATTTGATCCAAAGAAACTATATATAAAGGTAATATTTTAGGTTAGGAACTTTTAAAAGCAATCTTCTGGTATCTGTTTTTTGTACATTTTTGCTGTTGTATAGTTGTTATTGTAAAAAAGTGCTAATTTTAGGGTAATTTATATGGACCTGTATAGTGGTACCACTGTCAAATTGACATATATTGATCCTTATTAAGTTTAAGCGGATACGTATTTTTTCTTTTTTCAATATTTCAGTTATTTTTGGTTTTGTTGGGTTTTTTCCGAAACCCTACATTTTACATTATGGTGGCAACTATGTAGCTCAAATATATGCAATAACCAGGGACCGTAAATAATGATTATTGCTCGTTTTTTTTAATCAAAAAATCAATCACTTAGAAGAGACATAAAAAAAAATTATTGCACCATTATTATTATTTTTTGACAATCTTTGCATATCCGTCAGGATTTTTAAATTTTTGATATTTAAAGTTTTCTTCAATGGTAATGATTATTTTAGAGTAATAATAAAAAAAATCAGCAATAATCATTATTTTTGAGCAAAAAAAATAAAACTCAAAAATAATCATTATTTATGATTTTTATTTTTTTCGCTCAAAATAAAACTCACTTTCAATGTGTGGGATGGACATATCTCAGGAAGTAGGAGGAGCTTATCGAAGATTTTGGTATCCATCTCTTCTTTGGAAGATTCTCTAGCAGATTAATGCATCAGTCGTATTTGTGGTTGAGGTTTAAGGGGTTAATTTTTAATTTCAAAATAGGGCTTTTTTTGCCGTATTTTGTGAAAGTAACAATGTGTGGGATGGACATATCTCAGGAAGGAGGAGGAGCTTATCCAAGATTATGGTATCAATCTCTTCTTTGGAAGATTCTCTAGCAGATTAATGCATCAATCATATTTGTGGGTAGTGTTTAAGGGGTTAATTATTAATTTCAAAATAGGGCTTTTTTGACGTACAGTCAAAACCTGGAAGCTCGATTTTCACCGTAGACGTATGGTCTAGTGGACTTTTTTGCTCAGTACAATCCCAAGAATCAGAAACGCGAAGCGCCCATTAAGATTTTTTCCTTCCATACTAATCGCCCCACCCTAATATGTATATATATTTACACCTACATGAAAGTGAGTTTTATTTTGAGCGAAAAAAATAAAAATCATAAATAATGATTATATTTGAGTTTTATTTTTTTTGCTCAAAAATAATGATTATTGCGGATTTTTTTTATTATTACTCAAAAATAATCATTACCATTGAAGAAAATCCTTAAAACTCATAACATAATCATTATTGTGTAATTTTTATTATAAAACTCATAATGATTACGGTCCCTGGCAATAACCCCTTAAATCAACACTATGGTCGATAATTTTAGACACCCCAACCTTAAAATTTTTCTCTCTAAAAAATATCAAAATTTCATCAAAATAGGAGATTATCTCATTAAAGATCATCCTTGTTAGTCTTTAACTTTTTATATAAATTTTAATAAGTTTCATTAATTTGTGTTCAAATTTCCACTTAATCTGAACCTTTACTTACGGAAAGTAAATTCGCTGTGTTTTTAGAATAATTTTTAAAAATTTTGTACTGATTTTATGTCAGTAAAAAATGTTTACCCTATATATGTATGTCTGCTTTTAATATTATAATTTCAAGGTAATTCATAAAATAATTCTTTTTAAACTTTAAAACTTACGTGACTTAGGGAACACAATAATAAAAAAAAGAGAATCAGTCATTTTTTTTTTTTTTTTTTTTTTTTTTTTGTTAACATACCTGCAAATAAAGAAAAAAAAATATATTATTATATATCTCTTTAACAAAATGATTTATCTGAAGATGCAACAAAGTAAAAACTTAAATTTAATATAAACTGTTTCAATAAAAATAGTTTTTTGGCGGCAGCTAATTTTCAAAGAGGAACTACTGTATACCAAAACAGCGTAGACGTGATGGTAAGTCAGTCATTCCGTCAGCAAAAAAAAAAACAAAAAAAAAAAACGGGCAGACAAGAGACTAAAGGGCAGACAATTTAAAATCATTAATAAGACAAAGGAAACATAAAAAAAGTGTATTTTTTTTTGCAAAAATAAAATAAGGGAATGTACCCAATTGCGGCATGTTCTCTAAAGTGGACCTTTAATTTTTTTTTTCGTGGTATTGCATAAATATGTCAAAGCTGTCAAAGCTATCAATTGGACATTGAGTTTTATTTCCACTATCACTATTTTAAAAATGTTTCGACTTGAATGTACGTTTTTTTCTTGGTTTTATCAATGTAATGTATAATTTTTTGGTAAACCTAAAAAGTACACACAAAGAAAAATGTTGCGATTTGCCAACTGAAATTCGGTTACTACGACTCAAATTCTGTTATTACGAATTTCAGTTGGTTGGCACAACTTAACATTAGTTTATGCAACAAAGTTCGGTTAATTCAATAGAATTTTAGTTGCAACTCCCAAAATATTCATAAATCTAATGTAAATATCGTTGTACTAACTAAATTAATAGGTTGTTACCATTAAAATACACTTTTCAATTCGGTTGGCACTTTATTTTTCTATGTGTGAATAACAAACAAGTTTAAGAAGAATTTTCCAAGTCGGATTTTTGTAAACGGCAAAAACTTTATTTACAACTTTAATAAAACTAATTGATGCCATAAACAAATATAAATAAAATAAAAATGTGAAAAATTAAATTTTCATTATGTGGACCTTTGAGCTATTTTTTTTTTGATTTTTTTTTTTTTTTTTTTCTTTTTTAAATGATCTACGCTTCACTTTAACTGTTCTTGTCTATGTTAGACAATTTTCTGACATGTTAAACAACAAACAAACAAAATTGGTTGTTTACCGCAATTAAAAAAGTTATCATTATAAATGATAACGCCTTTAAACGATACATAAAACGTTTTAAAAAACTTAATTATAACAAATTTTATTTGGTTTTTCATATAAGCTAATACGGCCCAAAGTATTTAGTGTAAATAAAACAAATTTTTTACAGTTTTATTAGTTTTTTGTTTTTATATACATACATACATCGAAATTATTTTTATGTTATTTTTAATTTATAACGACCTTCCAAACTCCGTATATTTATATGTACCCTCAGGGAACTTCTGCTTTAAAAATATGTAGTTGCTTGGGTTGTAATACAGTTTCTTTATTTTTAATGTAAATGTCAGTCATTTGTAGAACAAATACAATTTTTTACTAACCTTTTAGTTCATTTAAAAAAACAAACCACATCAAATGACTGTTTTATGATTTTACATTTATTTTATACAGTTGTTTTTTGTTATTTAAAAAAATAAAATAAAAAAATTAATGTTTGTGTATTTTTTACGAACATGTGGTTCATTTTTACTACATTTGTTAGTCATTTTTTGAACATTAAAAAACAAATGACAATGTTAGTTGAGTTTACTGAAATGTTAGTCGTCCTTTCTTTAAGTGAAATCTCATTTGTTTTTAACTACATTTGAAGTGGTTTTTACCTACATAGTATTCTAAGTGTAAGAAGTATATATACGTCCAATATACGTCTTGCTCAACATAATAGAGTTACAAAAAACATATATATACGTCCTACGCAGTAAAAGGGTTAAGTATATATAAATATAACTCACGGTAATATAATAAATAATTTTTTTTCAGATTACCACAATAAATATTACATTTACATACAACAAATTTTAATTTTTGTCAATCATACTTCATTTTCGAACATTTTTATAGAATTTTTTATTTAGGTCCACTGTACTCTAAACATGTTAAATTAGTCGCTACAAGAAAATGATCTATATCCGAAAAATGCCAAGGAGTTTTCGTATAAGCTAATGTTTTTTGATTTGGAATATTCGACAGGAGTAGGGCCACATCAGGGAACATTCCCTTATATATGCAGATATAAAATCTTAAAAGTAAAGAAATAAACATAAAGACATACAAATTAACAACTCTAAAAAATGTATTAAAAAAAAATTGTAAAAAAATATATAAAACGAAACCTTTTTGAATCAGAGAACTAAAATATGAAATCAGCGTTGAGTTTTATTCATAGAAAATATTTTCGTTTCTAAAAGTTATCAAATTTTGGCAGTGGCGAATATTGTTATACCCTTCAAAATGAATTTCCGATACAACACTCAGAGAAAAAGCTTTATCTTATTTATGATGTTTTTCATAAAAACTTCATTGATTTTCGTCCAATGTAACACTTCATAAATATGATGAAGCTGTTTCATAATAGAGCGAATTGATGACAAGCTTCTTCATATTTATGAAATGTTTCATAAATATAAAGAAGTTTTATAGCTTTTCATGAAATGTTTTATAATTGTTGTAAGACATTTTATAAATATGGTGAAGCAAATTCATTAATTTTTGTGAACCCAGGTGAAAAAGTTCAGATATGATCATCTATGGTTTCATGTATGAGCATATATGGTTCCATGTATGGGCATATATGTAATGTATGGAATCGTATATGGGCAAAAACATGCGAAGGAAAAGTTCATATATGGATATGTATGACACCATATATGATATATGGTTTTTAAAGTGTTATCAATTTAGATAACATGTGCTACAATACGATGTGCCCAATTTTGGGATACAATTACATCAGAGAGCATCTAATTAGATAGTATTAGATTAAATTGTATAACGACAAATAGAATCTGATACAAACTTATACAATCTGATAAACTCATTTTGCCTATGAAATTATATAAACAGAGATATGATTTCTTATATTCTTATATCTAGCATATATAAACTTTTTTAATCGGGAAAATATTGTAAATACTAGATTTTGCATTTTGTCTATTACTTTTAAACCCCTGGACAGATTTGTCTCATTTCAAATACCAAACTTCGAGAGCAAATCAACTAAACGTTTGTTCCAAAATAAGCATTTTCGCTTTATTATTTAAGTAGCAATGGTGATTTCAATAGAACATCTCGGTGTATAAAATTAATTAAATCTACAATCAAGTTAAAATCATAGTCCAATATTTCGTAGAAAAGTTCCAACTTTAGGACCAATTCAAAAATACGCTACTTACTGGTTAGTTGATGACATAAAAAAAACGCAACTGACTTGACATTAAATTTACTACTTATTGTCACATTACTTTTTATATGTTTGACTACCAAAATACATACATTTCATTACTAATAAAACTACTACTGTCTGGTTTTTACCGTGAGCTTTGCTGTCTCTGTTAAGATCTGAATGTGTTAAAATTATGCATTTAACTGTCTGCATATGTCCCTCTAACTGTCTGTCCGTCTGACTGACAAAGAAAAAGAGCTGTTGAATTATTTTTTAGTTGTACGTTGATTTAATTTTTAGATATGAATCTCTTTCTTTTTGTTTCTGTATAAAAAATTTCACATTAAATATTACGGGTGGGTGAAATATACAAAATTTTATTGAAATCTTTAAAGAAAATGAAAGTGTTATTGTTAACAATAAGGGTATTCACTTAACACTCAAATTGGCGAAATGTTTTCGCACTACGGTGTATCGAATTCGGCCTTTGGAGGAACTTCGCTTAGCACAGTATTCGACAAAAAGGGGATAGATGTAAAAAATATTTTTGAAAAGTTTAGGATAAATCGGAATTGGTCTTAAACATAAGCTTTTCATCTGAATATCTGAAATTTCCTAACAAGGGGAGTCTCCCGATGGGTGCTGCTGCTCATATACAAGCACATATATGATCATATAAGTTCATATACAAATCAATTTTCACATGGGACGTGACCCTTATTTCATATTTATCACATAATCAAATTTCATTAAGATCGGTGAAAACCCATCGGGAGACTCTCCTTGTCAGTGAAAACAAATTTTTTCGAAACTGATTGATTTTTTCGGTTCTTATTCTCATTATTAAGACAGAACAAAGGAACTTATTTTTGTAAAAAAAAAAATCAATTTCGAAAATAACCAGTTTGAAACTGTTCGAAAATTTAAAATTTATAGATTAAAAGCGCCTGTGAAAGATAATTTCCAATTTGGCTAAAACTTTCCAAAAATATGTTCACATTTATACAACGATTTGATTAGTTTTATTTTAAATTAGTTAAAATAAAAAATATGAAGTAAAAATTGCAAAACTGAGGACGTTCGGTCCTCCCAGCGCCCAAAAACCAGTACGCGTAGAAACATATAAGTGTGGTACTCAAATTAAAGAAAATTTCCTCAAGATTTCAAAAATAATATTATGATCCATGATACGTAGCGCCCTCTAGAGCTGTTTTAAATATAAAGGGTCCGCCAAATAACTTTTTTTTTTTTGAACTACTGAACCAATTGGACTTTGTATGGCGTCATACCAAGGTCTTTATGCAAAATTCGTCTCAATGATGTCTCCGAAATGTTCAATTGTTGAGAACGACGGTGAATTGATGTTGAAGGCGCATGACGCACACTTTCTGCCACAGCAGCAATATTCTCGGGTGTACGCACTGTTTTTGGCTTTTCACGCTTTGGTTTATTGATGAAAATGCCAGTTTCTTTCACTTTTTTCACAAGATAACGAACATACGGACCATATTCGTTCAGCGGAAGGATAAAACTAATTATCTGTCAAATCAGACATGAGCTAAGTGTTACCATTCACGAAATAAGCACTAGTTGAAAAAAAAAACGTTAGATGGCGGACCCTTTATTTGAAGTACAAAAATGGGGAGGAAGTTTTTTTAGTGCTTTTTTCGTTATTTTTTGTAAAATTTACTGTTCAAATAATGTATTTTACATGAAAATATGACTTTTTAGTTGCTATCGTTGGAATTACCATGGGATAACCGCTTGGAGCTGATAGTTCAAAATGCATTGGCTTAAGGGTTTAGGGGGTTTCTAATTTGTGATAGGCAGTTAAGCGGCTTCGCTGAGAAAAGTTTTTCCATTTGGCTATGTTATCAACAATATATATATATTGTTGTAATTTCGCTGTATTTGTAAGTGTTCTCGAAAATAGCGCTGCAGGCAAAATTTGTAAACGGGTGTAGAGGGCGCTACTTATCATAGATCCTAAAAATTATATAATTTTTTAAATCCTGAGGAAATTTCCTTTCATTAGAGTACCCACACTTGTATGTTGCTACGCGTACTGGTTTTAAACCCCAGACCCTTTAACCGAATAAGGAAACAAAAAATATCTTTTTTAATTCTGGCGGGGATCTCCAACTTTTTTTTTTTTTTTTTTTTTGTAGAACGCCCCATAAAGTGCAGTTTAGCCATTATAAGCAATTCCTAGTGCAATATTTTTTTCAATTTCCTTCTTACAATTGTAAACTCTTCACTGCTGCAACAACAAACTACAGTTAAATAATGTGAAGTTGTTTTAAATAAATCTTAAGATAATCTCAAAACTTTCGAAAACTACAAAATTTTATTATGCTTTATTAAAAACAGTTAAGCCTAATATATTTTATCCATTTAAATTTTTTTTTTTTTTTTGCAATTGCAATTGCATTAATTAAACAAAGCTTCTCTCGATATATTTTCAACATCACATTCATTTTAACACTTTACTGAAGGGGGAAAAAAAGAAACAATTCATGGTTATCGTACAAATGCAAGTCACAATTTTTACTAAATATCCAAACATCAGACCAGACCAAAAAGTAACTTAAAAGTAATCATAATACGGTACTACTTATTATAATATGGAGAAACTTATTTTAAATTCAACACTTTTTACGTATTATAAAAAAATAAAAATTTTAATAAGTATTTAAATAGTAGAAAATGATAAATAAAAACTATAAATTGAAAATATTAAATTATAGATAAATAATAAAGAATTTAAACTTAAAAAAAAAATTAAATTAATTATAATCATAAAATTATAATTAAATCTAATTCCTTATACAAATTAAATAGAAAATCCCCTTCCATAAACCAATCACATATGTCCAATGCCAAAAATATATACATATCCCTTTCCGCAACCATATCCCAGTCCAAACAATATAACTCTACGTAATTTGGACTCAACAAAACAAATTGATCAGCCTTACGCTGATATGCCGTTAGGGCTCAAGGCAATTCACGCAGCGCTTTCAAAAAAAGCTATGACTTCCTTAGCATCTAAAATTAGCAAGATGAATTGGGTAACATATCCTTCACTCGCTAATAGCAAATTAGCAATGACTATATATAAAAATGCATAAAAACTTCACAAACAAAACATCACAAAAAATTTATAAAAAGCCCCCCATCCCAATCCCACAATCCCCTATCACACGCACAAACCCTCTTTAATCAAACACTAATGGCATATAATTCCAAGAAACGCAATCATATTCCGCAATCATCCATCATAATGCACCAATGCAATCTACCTTTTCACCATCCATAATCACATTCTACCAACGAGATCAATAAGATCCAAGAACTTATAATAAAATTCCACAAATCCACAATCCATTGCCATAATCTATCAATGTAAACCACGAACCTACTAAATCCTATAAATAAATTAACGAAAAAACTTACCTCTGTACCAAAAATCATCGGAACCAGTTCCATATATCCTCTTAAAATGCTCCCTCACATAAGATCCCGGAATAAAAATACATCTGTCCAATTACCATGAGACACATATCCATTGCCCAAACTAATAATCACATATCCATTCCCCTTCAAAATGCAAATCACAGTTACAACGCGCACATCTTAACCAAGTCGAGTAGATCTCCCTTATGATATGATATGACAATAACTTTTTCTTTTCAAAAATTAAATTCAACATTCTTCCAAAAAGTACCCAGCAAAATTTTTTAGAACAGATTACCTCTGAACCTGTTCTAGAACAACTTCTTTTACCACCGGTTACATGGAACCGGTTCTAGAACAGGTTCCAGGGAGCCGAAATGTAAGGTGTCACTGTCGCAGAACCAGTTCTATAACTGGTTCTAGAACCGGTTCTAAAGCAACCTGTTCTTGTTTGGAAGTAAAGAACCTATTGCAAATAGGACAAACTCCATATAAAAAGAACCAGTTGCAGAACCGAAATTAGAACCTGTTATAATACAGTATAAGCTGTTCTGCAACCAGTTATTTGGATTTTTCTATTTTACTGGGTAGGAAATTATACAGTATACCCCCATATTAAACACTGTTGGCGATCCAAATTCAAATAGTGTTGGTAATCCAAATGCCATCTCTGGGTTCAAATGCCATACCTTTTTTGAGGGTTTATATTCTATGAGTCAAAAATTAATCAAATAGAACACATATTTTTAATATTTTAAAATTTTGTGGTCAAAAATTACTAATTTTTTGGACGAAAATATGAGCCTTCCAAAAAGAATCATAAAATACACAATTTTTTTTTTCAAGAGAAGCAACATTCAGGAAATTCTTCCGATTTATTAATGTGTTGCTTTCTTTTGAAAAGGGGATAGTGGAAAAATGAAAGGTGGAAAAAGATGAAAGGCTTCAAACATGACAACACTTTAATTGCGCGAGATAATAAGTCTTAGAACAGTTGTTGCTCGCCACCTGATGGAGAGTTGGCGAACTTATTGAAGCTTTTTGGTTCATAGCCCTGATTCATTTCTCTAAATTGTTGTTGTCGTCACCGGAAATCGAACCCGGGACCAACTGTGTAGCAGCCCAACGCGCTAACCATTACACCACATCGTCCGTTGCAATTGTAATTGAATTTGAATATTTTGTGAACAATTAAAAAAATTCTCCAAAAATAGAATGATTTTTGAGTTTATAGATTTTTTTTTTTATAGTTTCTGAGTTAATTTTGACTCAAAAACGAAGGCTCTTTTGGATGAACCACTTTCACAAAAAAATTTAAAATTTTAATTATATTTTTTGAGACCATTTCTGACTCATTTTGGAGTTTGTTTGCTGGCAGGGTAGGTAAAAAAAATAATTATTTTTTTAGAAAAAGTATTTTTATTAATAACAAAGTATAGACTATGAATTATTAAT
The DNA here is from genome assembly GCA_021234595.1 of Delia radicum. Classification (NCBI taxonomy): domain Eukaryota; kingdom Metazoa; phylum Arthropoda; class Insecta; order Diptera; family Anthomyiidae; genus Delia; species Delia radicum. Next base: position 43,928,105 of record CM037851.1, read on the forward strand.
TCATTTTTTTGTAGAGATACAACGGATCGCGATCTTCTATTTGGCGTATTTTATGCTTGATACCTCCAAACATGCTTTGGACGACATTTCGTTAAATAAAACAGGTTTTATTTAAATCATTTTCAATTTGAATTTTGCAAATTTTAAAAAAGTTCCACCCTATTGTACTTTAAGTAGTGAACTAGTGGCTGGTTACTTTGCGATATATGAACATTAGGGAAATAACATTTTTTTTTTTTTTGTAAAAATTTTACCCTTCACCATGTGATAGGTAATACTATATTAATATTAAAAACCGCTTTTTCGAGTAATTTTAAAACAAAAACCTCCTGCATGAAGTATTTTTCTCAAAATACGCGAAAACGGGCAAATTTCAAATATTTTGCGTCCTTTAAGATCATAAAATAGCTAGAGTCAAATTGCAATTGTGTCGAAATATAGATTTTTAGTTCAGTCTAACAAAAAAAAAAAATCCAACTTCAAAAAGGATTATTTGGAAACTTTTTTGAAAATAGGGAGAAAGTGATATTATGTTTCTTTATACACGCAAAAAAAAAACTTTGAGAATATTATCGAAGTGCTTAGTAATTACATATGTTTCAAGTTAGTTTTACAAAGTTCTAGTAAAATATTTACAAATTTTTGTAAAATATATACAAGCCTAGTAATCAATTTCTAAAAAAATGCATATGGGAAAATCTACGAAACCGTTCGATTTCAGATTTTAAAAATGAAAAATTTCAAATTAGTGACACACAAATTTTTTTAGACTAGCTTTTTTTAAATATATTAAAAAGTAATAATGTGTTCGCGTGAATCAATTTTTTTATATTAGCTGAAAAAGTTATTAACAAAGAACCGAACAAATTTTCGCTTATGAAATTCGTTAAATTTTTAGATTTTTCGGGGATGCGACCACACGTTTTCGAGTAACCTTTCCATGCTAAGTCCGAATTTGGTTTTCTAGCACGTCTAGTTTTTGCGGAAATTGGGTTCAAAGTTAAGAAATTCAACTTAAAATTGAATCGTACATGTGCGATTTAACGAATTACGGGGTCAAATCATATTTTAATGATAGACAATAGCATAACTATTATTATATGTAAATACTAAATCGATGGGATAATATTTTTTTGTCTCTTTACCAATTTGTTCTTCGAAGTAGATAAAAAGTAAAAAAAAAAAAAATGCAGCAAAAAATTTGGTGGCACATCGGAGGTATAAAGAATTTTGGCGTCAAATAATTTTGAACAGTAGATATGATCATTACTATTATTATGTGACAGCGCTTCATGGATCGGATAAACTTTGAATTCGTTTCAACTTTTTTTTCTCCAAAAATCGCTAAAAGGCTGACTTCAATTTGAAGTTACACCCGCAGCTTGAAGAATTATTGGGTTCAATATATTTTTATTTTTTGGTTTTACATAACTTTTAGTTTCACAGTACCATACAAATCCAATATTAAATTGGTTGAAACATCCGTAATTTAAAGAATTATAGGTTGAAATCTGGTTTATATGATAGAGATAACCATTACTATTGTACTCTGTAAGTGCTAAATGGATTGGATTATCCAGTTCGTTTCTACATCACTTTTAACTAAAAAAAATCTATGAAAAGTTACAAAATTTAACCCTAAATGGTTCTGGATACCAAAATAATAATACGATCCATTTAGCACTTTCACAGAATAATAATAGTACTGATATTTACCGATCGCGCAGGAATGCAACTAATTATTTCTTAAACTGCGGATGTGCCCTTCAAAAAATATTAAATTTTATGAAATTTGTATTCTCATATTTTCTTAATTTCTGAAGGCACACTCATCGATTTGATCTCATTTTATTAGTATATTTGTCATGTATAATATGCCAATATAAAAAAATTTGTAATTACATTGACGCTGAAAGCGCAAAAATTAAAAATCTCTGAAATTTATATTTATTGAAAAAAAAAACAGATTTAAAGATTTTGGAGAGCTACCATTTATTTCTAACTGAGGGCACATCTTTTTTTCAGCATGTAGGAGATTATTCAACATCAGGATTATCATCCGCCAAGGGTTTTAAGCGATTTCCTTTTATGCTGAAGATGTTATACCCAACAGAGTGAAACAACTTTTAAAAGTTTCAAGCAAATTAGGATAAATTAGGGTAGTTTTTAATTGAATAGAGTACATCAACAGTATAAATATTTAAATTAAGGATGTGCGCCTGGTTAAATTCGTTGATTCAAAAATTCTAATACCATCAAAAATATTATACAATGTTCTTAAAACGGTTTAAATTCTGAGTTATATGGAATCAATTGTACACTCAGAGAACTTCTGCTTTAAAAATATGTAGTTGTTTGGGTTGTTATACAGTTTCTTTATTTTTGATGTAAATGTCAGTCATTTGTAGAACTAATTTAATTTTTTACTAACCTTGTAGTTCATTTAAAAAAACAAACCACATCAAATGACTGTTTTATGATTTTACATCAATTTTTTACATACGTTTTTGAAAAAAAATAAATGTTTGTTTATTTTTTACTGCATATGTGGTTAATTTTTACTACAATTGTGGTTCAATTTTTGAACATTAAAAAACAAATTACAATGTTAGTTGAATTTACTGAAATGTAAGTCGTCATTTCTTTAAGTGAAATTTCATTTGCTTTTAACTACATTTGCAGTGGTCTTTACCTACATAGTATTCTAAGTGTACGGTTCTGTAGATCTTCCCATATATTTTACTAGAACTTTGTAAAGCTAACTTGAAACTTATGTAGTTGTATATATATATATATATATATATATATATATATATAATGTCCTATGGTTCCTTAAGAGGAACAAAGGGCCACAAAGTAGTTGTAGTTGTATACCCAACAATAAATAGTGGGTAAGCACTTTGGAAGGCAGTTCTGGAAGGCATTATTTAATTACCGAGCGCTTCCAAATCAATTCTAAAAGGCATGATTTTTGTTCGCGATGTCCCACTTGGTATGTCTCTTTTAACCAGGTGAAAAGCTCTTCTTTCATGTGCTCTAAAAAGCAATAAATGCATGCCTTCGTATGCAATAAAAGGCGCTTTTTTGTGTGTTGACAACATTAATGCTTCATGGCATGCATTATTTACTGCTTCATTGTAAGCACTATTCTCTGCTTCAAAGATGTCATTAAAGGAAGTACAACAGAATGCCTTCCCAAATTGCTTAATTGTATACAAGGTGGTGAAGCGCTTTTTTGAAAGCACACAAATGTAGTTGCTGCTTACCAAAGCGAGGTTATTTATTGCTGGGTAATTACTAAGCACTTCGCTAATATTCCCCCAGTTGTTTTCTGCGTGTAGTTCTTTTATGGACTTTACGCCAGGGATAGGTAAAATTTGATGAAAAAAGTCAAAAGTTATAACCCTAATGGACATTCATACATACATTAAAACTACGAAATTTTCGTTTATTTGTTATATGAAGAGTAACAGCAAATAAAAACGGTAATGTTGTAAATTTACACCCACTTCAAAACTTTTGCAAAAAGAGTCAGTCAGTTGTTATTTTTGTCTGCAATTATTTTTTTTTTTTTTTTTTTAGTTTTTTAAATTGGTTGTGTGTTCCAGATTTTCACATTGGATTTAAAGTTACAAAATGTTGCAAACAAAAAGAAACTGTATTTATTTCAAGTTTTTTCCTACAAAAAGTGAATGAAGTTTGAATTTATTTAGAAGGTCTATTTTTTTATTATTAAAGGCAATTTTTGGTTTGGCTATACTTCTCTTTAGTTAAAATCTTTTTGTCATGTTAGTTTCTTAATGCATATTTTATTTAATTAAATTTTATGTAGTTTGTTCTTTTTTTTAACAAAAAAAAAAAAAAAATAAAACAAAATAATTGAATTCGGTTTTAAAAAGTGGTTTATCAATGAAATAAATTTAATTGATCATTGATGTTTTCAATTGGATTTGAAATTTTAAATTCATTTATAATATTAGGGACATTCACTTGGGCAAAGGAAGGCTAATAAGACTCATATCAACGGGTATTCATTAGCTCTCTTTGCAGATCTGTAGCTTTCTTGCAAAAGAGAAAAGATGAGATAATCTGCTATAATTCAACGATAAATGAGAGTCTATAAAGGAAATTAAAAAAATAAAAACCCGATGATATGGATCTTTATGTAGTCATATCAATTTCTATGTGACGATATATGTATTGTTATTAAATTGCATCCGAAATTTTTGGGAACCAATTTTTAATATTTTTTAGTCGAAAGGTTAATGATTTGATAAACACTACCCATTTACAATATTTGTCGCGAATTTCATTAAAATCGCAGATGACAAATCCGAAAATGACAGTTTTCTGTGCGGTTTGACATGGAATTTCCCTGTAAAGTTTGCTAATGCTGATCATATTATTTGAAAAATATTTCTAAAATTTTGTCAGACTAAAAGCCTCATCCAATTGTAATTACATCCAATTGTACAATTACATCAGGTCAAAATCCGGATACAATCATGTCTTATTTTTATATAATTGCATCTATTTTTATCTGTTTAGATATAATGGTTAGCGCGTTGGACTATTACACAGATGGTCCCGGGTTCGATTCCCGGTGACGACAACATCAATTTAGAAAAATAATATGTATGAGTTTTCTATCACTTATATGTATAGCTGCGCCCACATTCGGTGTTCCCATAGCACTTTTTTTTTTTTTCTTTTTTTTTTTATTTATTCTACAACTAGTCATAACTGACTAACGAGCAGATTTATTCTAATAAATACAAATTATAAAGGTTTATAAAGATATTACACTAAAAATATCTTCAGCTATTAGTTTGTCTCGTGAGATCACAGGGTTTTGTACGACGCAGTCTTCTTGGGTGACTACTGTTGCTTAATAGATTTCTGGCTTCAACATTGACATGATTTTCTAATTTCTGGTGATAAGATTCGGCAGTTTTTGTAATTACTGATTTAACAGTTTGAACTCCCAGGTCGCGGTGAAGGTCACTCATTCTGATGTACCAAGGTGCATTAACAAAATTTTTTAAAGTTTTATTTTGAAATTTTTCAATGTGTTTTATGGCCGCGGGCTTTGCACAGCCCCACAGTTGGCATCCATAACTCCATATCGGTTTAAGAACTTGTTGGTAGATAATTAATTTGTTTTCGAGGGATAGTGACGAGTTTTTAGCAATAAGCCAGTTTAGCTTACGTGACCTTATCTCAAGTTCGGTTTTCTTTTTCAGAATATGCGCTGACCATGTTAGCCTTGAGTCTAAAGTAAGTCCCAAATACTTAGCTGTATTTGAATACGGAATTTCTAATTCTTGAATTTTTAATGGCTCATAAGTGATGTCTTTCAGTGAAAAGTTTACATGAATTGATTTTGTATTGTTTATTTTAATTTTCCATTTGGATGCCCAAAATGAAATATTATTTAAGGCAGGTTGGAGATAGTTTGCTGCCTCTTTAGCAGAGTTTGCTACAGCAAGTAAAGCTGTGTCATCAGCAAAGGTAGCTATTGTTGTGTTTGGTGTTTGTGGGAGATCGCTGGTGTACAGAAGATAGAGAAGCGGTCCAAGAATACTTCCCTGAGGAACTCCTGCTTCAATTTCTTTAATTGAAGAGAATTCATTTTCATATTTAATTTGAAAGTACCGATGCTGGAGGTATGACTCCAGGAGGTTGTAATAATTTAAAGGAAAAAGTTGCGACAATTTTGAAAGCAATCCTTCGTGCCAAACTTTGTCAAATGCCTGCGCTATGTCAATAAAAACAGCAGAGCAGACCTGTCTATTTTCAAAAGCATTTTCGATTTCGTTAGTTATCCGATGTACCTGTTCTATGGTTGAGTGTTTTTGCCTAAACCCAAACTGGTGGTTTGGTATTACGCTATGAGTTTCTAAAATTGGTTTAATGCGTTTTTGAAGTAGCTTCTCAAAAAGTTTGGATATCACTGGTAGGAGCGAAATTGGCCTGTATGAAGATGCTTCGTGGCAATTTTTACCTGGTTTCAATACCATTGTTACTGTTGACACTTTCCAATAACTCGGTACATATTGTAAATTAAAAGATGCTTGCAATATTTTTGTTAGCAAAACAACAGCCTTATATGGAATTTGTTTTAAGACTTCTGCGGTTATTAAATCATATCCTGGAGCCTTCTTATTTTTAAATCTTGAAATTTCTCGTTTAACTTCGCTTGCTGTTATCGGATTTTGATTTGTTGCGGTATGTTCTGGAGATGAATGTGATGCTATATTTATAGTAGCAATGGGTTCATTGTGTTTAAAAACAGTTTCTAGATAATTAGAAAAGAGAAGAGCTTTATCGTAATCTGACCTTGCCCATTTTCCATCTGGTGTTTTAAGTGGGTATGATTGGTTTATTGGTTGAACTAAACGTTTTGTTGCTTTCCATAGGGAATAATTATCTTGTCTATCGTATGATAGGTTTTGAAGGTGTTTGTGCATTGTTTCATTTTGTATGTCCTTAAGCATTCTTTTTAATTGTTGAGAAGCTCTATTAAAATTGTTTTTGTCAGCTGGTGATCGGGTCATATGCCATTTTTTTCTAAGTTTTCGCTTGTTTTCCAGCATAATTTTGATCTCTTTGGGGTAGTTAAATCCAAAGTTTTTCGTTTTAATAGTTGGTGTGCTTATCCATGCAGCATTTTGAATATTTTCTGTAAAAGATAAAGTTGAACTTTCTAATTCTTCAATCGAGTTAATACACTCTGGAACGTGAATATTATTTAGGTTTGATCTGAAGTAACTCCAATCTGTGTGCTTGTTGTAGAGTACTGGTGGATTTTCTATTGTTATTATATTGTCACTTAGCGTAAGAAGTATTGGAGAATGATCTGAACTGAGGTCAATGCTATCTTCAATTTTCATAAAATTTTTTGATATTTTATATACAATAAAAAAGTCTATAAGATCAGGATTTTTAGATGGGTCAGTTGGCCAATATGTAGGTTTACCGGTGGAAATAAATTCGCACCCTTATGATTTAGCAGCTTGATACAACTCACGACCTTTGGTGTTTGAGAGGCGAGAACCCCAATATATATTTTTAGCATTGAAGTCACCACCAATAAGGTACTTGTTTTTGTGTTGTTGTATTAAAATATTATAGTCTTCAATTTTGTTATTGTGTTTAGGGGGACAATAGACTGATGTTACAGACAATGGACCGTTTACAGTTTGCACTGTTACACTAGTAGCCTGAAATATTTCAGAACATATTTTAAGATCTTCAAAATGCTGAATACCGTCTTTAATTATTACTGCACTACCACCCCGAGCACTATTTTTTGGGTGTATAGTGTGATAAAGTTTATAGTTTTTAAATTTTAAAAAGGTTTGTGTTGTAAAATGTGTCTCAGAGATTAGACATATGTCGATTTTTTCGGTATACAAAACAGCTTCTAATTCCTGTTTGTGTTTAACAAGACCATTTGCATTCCACTGTAAAATTCTTAAGTTACGTGCCATTTTTAATTATTTTAAGATTGAGGTTTCTATCCGTTCTAAACGTTGCTCAAGAGTTTTATTGAACAATTCCTGGTTATTAAGTTTTTCCAAAATCTGAGATAATGCACTTATTTCTGGATTTACGTTATTTTTTTGGCTTTGGGATTTTAATACATTTGCAAATGTTGTTTTTTTAATATTAATATTGCGTGGAGGGGTTTGTTGAGCGGCGGGCTCGTTCTGCCTCATTTTAAGCTTCAAAAGTTCGTGTCTTTTCTTTTGAACTTGCTTAGCTGTCTCGCAACCTCTATAGTTTGCTGGGTGCTCCTTACCACAATTACAGCATTTTGGTTTGGCTTCAGAAGTTTTCTTACATTCAGCTGTGCTATGATTTCCTGCACACTTAACACAGCGTGGTAATCTTGAACAAAAATTTTTTGTATGTTCGAAATTTTGGCAGTTTTTACACTGTGGTACAAGTTTTGAGTGTTTAAGTGATTCAATCTTTACTATACTATTTAAGACATTTTTAATGGCATAAATTTTATTGATACTTTCAGATGATTCAAAAGAAGCAACGAACATGTCTGTGGGTTCTTTTGTTTTCCACTTTAGCTTTGATGTTATGGAAATGGCTTTAAAGCCTTGGTTTTGAATGTCTAAGAGTATTTCTGATGGATCACAGCTATGGTGAAGGCCTTTAATCATTACTTTTATCAAACGCAGTTGTTTATTTTCATAAGTGTACCAAGGAATACATTGGTCTGATAGCATTCGTGTAATTGACCTATAATCATCGCTATCACAGGTGTTTACTTGAATGGTATTTTTTGGCAAAACTTTTGTAAGGGGTTCATTTTTAGAGTGTTTTTTAATCAGATTTAAAAACTCTTTATAATTTTCAATTCCTACTACTTTTATTGGCGGAATTTGGTTAGTTTCAACTTTTGTTGCTTTTTGTTTTGGCATTTGCTTAGGAGACTTATTTTTTGCTTTGTTTTCTAAATCATCGATAATAAGTGTAGGCGATGATGTTGCCTTACGTTTTTTATTAGCCCTGGATCTTTTCACTGCCCAGTCAGTTTCATTTTCTAGCTCTTCTTCATCTGTGTAATATTCATCACGATTTTGTTCGGATTGGTTTTCTTCAAGCACATTTGAATTCTTTTTAATTTTGATGTTTTCATCTATCAAAGCCTTATTATCAAGCTGTAGTTTTGAACAGAAATCTTCTAAAGCTTTTATTCTCTGTATTAACTCATGATTTTGTTGTTGTAACTCCTTAAATAATTTAGGAGTGATTTGAATCGTATCCATTTTAACGGAAAAATGTGAGTCGATAAGGCAGTGGTGCGAGCTTATAAGCTAAGACACCAACCTGCACTTATGACGAAATGAATTTTGATATTTGGCAGCACTTTAAAAATATAGTCAAAAACAATATGGTAACAAAATATCGATTTGACAGCGCTTGTCACAATACCAGTTGTTATTTGTTTTGTTCTTATGTTTTGGTGTTTTTTTTCCGTAGTTATCGAAAGTTTTCCAACAATTTTAATAATTTTCCAATAAAATGTAAAGTTTTTCATATAATTTAATTATTTTAATTAATAAATTTAAAGGCAACGAACACTGCGAAGCACCGACCGAGTATTACAATTAGTAGCGGCCGGGAATCTCTTCACTTTTCAGTCCTTTTTATAAATTTATTACCACGGTAAGATTTATTGTTTGATTTTTTTTCGGTAGCACGACAATATACGTTTAATTCATCGACTGAAAAAAAGCACTTAACCCCACCGAAGTAAAATAATGAATCAGGGCTATGAAACAAAAAGCTTCAATAAATTCGCCAACTCTACATCAGGTGGCGAGCAACAACTGTTCCAAGACTTATCAACTCGCGCAATTACAGTGTTGCCATATTTGAAGCCTTTCATCTTTCAGCACCTTTCATCTCTCCACTGTCCCCTTTCCAAAGAAAGCAACACATTAATTAATAGGAAGAATTTCCTGAGTGTTGCTTCTCTTAAAAAAAAAAAAAAAAAAAAAAAAAAAAAAAAAAAAAAAAAAAAAAAAAAAAAACTGATAAAATCCAATACAATTCTATAGGGCCATAATTCGGATATTATTATATTAGACATTTATCTAATTGCATCAGATAAGATCGAAACCCATACAAGTAGATACAATTTTATGGGCCCATATTTCGGATGAGATTTTATACGATTGCATATCGCGTCATACAAAAATTGATATGCCTACAAAAAGCTCCATATCAATTTTTTTTAAATCGGGTTTCTTTTTTTTCTTATTTTAGTTTTTATTATTTTTTTAATAATCTTTTTTTTCTGTCTGTTTGTCTGTTTTTTTTTTTTTTTTTTGCAAGAAATCAAATGTTTTTTAGAAAACGTGCCTCAAGACAGCCGAAAATGGCTTCTTTTTGGAAAAAAGGTTTGTTATTATTAAAAATTAATTTAATATGCATATATTTAATTCCGACTTCATCGGATATCATTAACCCAGTTTAGCAAGGAATCCAAAATGACCCACGAATTTAATAAAAATGCAAAAACGTTTTCTTTTTTAAATTAATTATAAAGATTTTTTAAAATTATTGAAGTTAATGATTATTTGTGTTAAGTCAAGTTACCACTTGTTATGATTTTGTACTGTGTTGAAAACTCTATATGAAATCTAGTTTTATTTTGTATTTTATTTTTTCAATATTGTCTTGTAATATTTAATATTCGAAATTAAACTTTTACAATAAAAGGTTATGAGCCCAGTAAGCTCTTGAAAAATTAATCAAATTTTTTCAAAGAAAATTTATCCCCGCGATAAATTAAGATTTTTAAGAAGAATTTCAAAGTAAGTGAAATGGATTTTGCAAAGAATATCAAGATTCTTCAAGGTGAAGTTGATTGGCCAATTTGGAAGAGCAAGATTAGAGATCTGTTGGATTACCATGAAGGTGCGTTGGATGCAATTGACAGGAAGTTGCATAAGCCAATACCTCTGGAACCATCTGCTTCAACAGAGCAAAAAAGGCTATTTAAAGAAGAATCTGGTTTGTATAGAAAGGCGAACAGTTATGCAAAGTCTGTGTTGTGCAGTTTCATAAGTGACGACATTTACCAAAAAGTTATGGGCAAAGAAACTGCTGCAGATGTGTGGGATGCCCTCAAGCATCTTTTTGAATCGACAGCATTTTTATATGGCGAATTAGAAGAAGAAATATTCATGAAGCAACCAGAAGGCTATAGTGATGGTACAAAACGAGTTTTGCAAATTGAAGAAAAGTTTGTATGGCTTAAAGCAAGCGCCTCGTTGTTGGAATAAACGTTTGGTTAACTATTTGTTAAAAATTGGTTTTAAAACCAGTGAAGCTGATCCGTGTCTTTTTATAAGAATAAAAGATGAAAAGAAATTAATTTTGGTACTATATGTAGATGATGGACTTGTTGCAGGAACAGATGCAAATGATCTTATGGTGCTATTGCAAGAATTAAGATCTGAGTTCAAAATAGTTGCAGAAGATGATGGGGTTGGAAATAAAGAAAGAAGAAGGTGCAATCAAAATTTCTCAAGGTGCTTATGCTAGAAAGATATTGGAGAGGTTCAACTTTCAAGATTGTAGACCTGTGAATACTCCAATGACCAAGATTGTGGAAGGCTCTGAAACAGGGAAAGTAGAGGATGTTTCCAAATTTCCCTATCGACAAGCAGTGGGGGCAATAATGTACTTAATGCTCGGTACTAGACCAGACCTTGCATTTAGTATAGGTTACTTGTCTAGAACTTTAGAAAATCCCTCAAAAGAAGACATTGTCAGAGTGAAGAGAGTTTTTCGATACATAGCTGGTACGAAAGACTATGGTGTAACCTACAAAGCTGACAATAATTTGAAGTTCGAATGCTACAGTGATGCTGATTTCGGAGGTTGTATAAAGACTGGAAGATCAACATCTGGAATCGTGATTAAATATGGTGGTGCTGTAGTTTCGTGGATGAGTCAAAGCAACATCAACAACAGAAGCAGAAATAGTTGCTGCTACAGAAGCTACAAAAGAAATGATATGGCTAAAGAGACTCTATTCTGAATTAATTGGTTATAAAGAGTTGCCAACGTTGCAAGTAGACAACAATGCAGCAGTAAGATTAGCTCAGAATCCTGAATTTCATCGACGAACAAAACATATTGCTTTAAAACACTTCTTTGTTCGTGAGAAAGTCTTTGAAAAAGAACTAGATGTTCAACGTATATCAACTCAAGATCAATTAGCTGATATAATGACGAAGCCGTTACAACCGTTAAGATTAAAATATCTTATAAATCAACTAGGACTTTCAAGTGTTAACTAAGTATCTTAACAAGGGAAAGTATTGAAGTTTATGATCAAGTTACCACTTGTTATGATTTTGTACTGTGTTGAAAACTCTATATGAAATCTAGTTTTATTTTGTTATTTGTTTTTTCAATATTGTCTTGTAATATTCAATATTCGAAATTAAACTTTTACAATAAAAAAAAATGCCTAATTGGCAGATGTCGATTGCTATTATAATATAATAAAAAAAAAAATGATAATTCTAGTTTGTACTTGGAGCAACTACTCTCGAGGACATTTTATGAAAATAAATTATTTTGTCAAAAATTGAACAAAATTTTAATGTTTTAATCAAATTTTGCATAATTTTCAGAAAAATATCACTTAAATTTGTTAAGACTATAACTATCTTTACTTTTATTTAAAAAATCTTTAACCATTAGTGGCCTGGTGACAAAAAATACCCATGAAACTTAATTTTAATTATAACTACGAGATTTGTAAAGCTTTTAAATTGATATAAAAAATCTCAACTTGATAAAAATAGTAATTTTATGTAAATTGATTCATATAGGGTTCATTTTTACACTTGTGGCTATTCGCAAAAAACTGGACCTGAGTCGGACCAAATGTGGAATTTCACATTTTGAAATGGGAATATCTCGGGAACTATTAGAGATCTCTACCCAACAGATATAATTATATGGGATTATATTTCGGATGAAATGTAATAAGATTACATATGGCGTCACATAGAAATTGATATGACTACATTAAGCTCCATACTGGCAAAAGATCGTGCTGCTTGGAGACGAATCGAAGAAAAAGCATTGGCCCACAGTGGGATGTGATGCTAGAATGATGATGATGAAATAAAGCTTCATAACAATTTTTTTTTAATCGGTACCAAAAAAATAACAAAAAAGATGAAAAATATAAAAATAAAAAAAAAAATTAAACTATCAAGAAAAAAATCTCAAAAATAATAAAAATTTCAAAAATAACAAAAATATTTTTAAAAAATAATTTTCCCTAGAGTTCATAATACATTTTGCATACATTTTGTTGACAAAAACACTTCCCAATTTGAGGGTTAAAAAAACAATATAAGACGTAAATTTATGAAGAATTCTAAGGACTAATTAAACTGATTTTTGTTTTTTTCACCTTGAACATAATCATTATCAGCTTGTTTCTCTTGAATTCTTTAAAAAATTTATTACAGTTTATTTCTTTAAAAGAAATACCAACAGATAAAGTTGGTATTTCTTTTAAAAGAATTTTTTACATTTTTTTTTTTTGGTAAATATGGGCTGCATTATCTACTTAAACTACAGCTACTACTGTCTTGTTATTGTAATTTGTTAAACATGGAGAGCTTTAAAAGAATTAATTCTTATTTTTATTTATTTTTTTTTTTTTTTAATTTTCACAAAAGCATATAGACAAACTAATCAAACAAGTCAAAAATAAAATGTCTTTATTGCCAAAATATTAAAAATATTGCCAGTAAAATTGTTAGTCTGTTTAAGCCTTTTTAGAACTGAAGATTTAAATAAATTTTGAAGTCCTTATGCGAAAAATTCTTTATTTAAAGGTCTGTTAAAACATTTGTGTCTGTTGGGTAAACTGCAAGAATAGTTTATTGTGGTTTGGGTTTCTGTCTGTTGCATGGTACGGTTGTTATAGTTCCTACAACTTCCGTGTTAATGGCTGTTGATGATGAGGTTTTTCGGTTGTTTGCTTTTCTCTACCAATATTTTATTGTTTGTATAAAAGTTCTGAATCTATATTATTTTGTAATGTTGGATAAGAAAAACAGTAATTTCCAACAACATTTTGCTAAAAGTTATTAAGAATTCGACAAAGTGTTTATAGAACTGTTCAGAATCTTATAAAAAGCTTTTCTATAGAAAAAGTTGTTCAGAGTCTGACAACTTTTCTATAGAAAAAGTTGTTCAGAGTCTGACAACTTTTCTATAGAAAAAGTTGTTCAGAGTCTGACAACTTTTCTATAGAAAAAGTTGTTCAGAGTCTGACAACTTTTCTATAGAAAAAGTTGTTCAGAGTCTGACAACTTTTCTATAGAAAAAGTTGTTCAGAGTCTGACAACTTTTCTATAGAAAAAGTTGTTCAGAGTCTGACAACTTTTCTATAGAAAAAGTTGTTCAGAGTCTGACAACTTTTCTATAGAAAAAGTTGTTCAGAGTCTGACAACTTTCCTATAGAAAAAGTTGTTCAGAGTCTGACAACTTTTCTATAGAAAAAGTTGTTCAGAGTCTGACAACTTTTCTATAGAAAAAGTTGTTCAGAGTCTGACAACTTTTCTATAGAAAAAGTTGTTCAGAGTCTGACAACTTTTCTATAGAAAAAGTTGTTCAGAGTCTGACAACTTTTCTATAGAAAAAGTTGTTCAGAGTCTGACAACTTTTCTATAGAAAAAGTTGTTCAGAGTCTGACAACTTTTCTATAGAAAAAGTTGTTCAGAGTCTGACAACTTTTCTATAGAAAAAGTTGTTCAGAGTCTGACAACTTTTCTGTTCAGAATCTTATAAAAAGCTTTTCTATAGAAAAAGTTGTTCAGAGTCTGACAACTTTTCTATAGAAAAAGTTGTTCAGAGTCTGACAACTTTTCTATAGAAAAAGTTGTTCAGAGTCTGACAACTTTTCTATAGAAAAAGTTGTTCAGAGTCTGACAACTTTTCTATAGAAAAAGTTGTTCAGAGTCTGACAACTTTTCTATAGAAAAAGTTGTTCAGAGTCGTGACAACTTTTCTATAGAAAAAGTTTTTCAGAGTCGTGACAACTTTTCTATAGAAAAAGTTGTTCAGAGTCGTGACAACTTTTCTAGAGAAAAAGTTGTTCAGAGTCGTGACAACTTTTCTATAGAAAAAGTTGTTCAGAGTCGTGACAACTTTTCTATAGAAAAAGTTGTTCAGAGTCGTGACAACTTTTCTATAGAAAAAGTTGTTCAGAGTCGTGACAACTTTTCTATAGAAAAAGTTGTTCAGAGTCGTGACAACTTTTCTATAGAAAAAGTTGTTCAGAGTCGTGACAACTTTTCTATAGAAAAAGTTGTTCAGAGTCGTGACAACTTTTCTATAGAAAAAGTTGTTCAGAGTCGTGACAACTTTTCTATAGAAAAAGTTGTTCAGAGTCGTGACAACTTTTCTATAGAAAAAGTTGTTCAGAGTCGTGACAACTTTTCTATAGAAAAAGTTGTTCAGAGTCGTGACAACTTTTCTATAGAAAAAGTTGTTCAGAGTCTGAAAACTTTTCTATAGAAAAAGTTCTTCAGAGTCTGACAACTTTTCTATAGAAAAAGTTCTTCAGAGTCTGACAACTTTTCTATAGAAAAAGTTCTTCAGAGTTTGACCACTTTGTTCAGTGTGCGACAAAGTTATTCAGAGTGTGACAACTTTTTATATAAAAAGTTGTTCTGAGTCTGACAACTTTTTTATAGCAAAATTTGCTTAGAAGTAGAAAATTTTTGTATAAAATAAGTTTCGGAATTCGAGAAGTTGAAACTGTTATACAGTTTGAACTTTTACTTTAAAAAAATCTCTAATATTCAAAAAATATTGTTGTAAAAATATTGTTGTTACTATAGATGGCTGGGTAAGTTTTATGTAGATGTGATGTTTTAGTTTCATTTTATTATTGGGAGTACTTTCTCTTCCTGCTAGAGATTTTCTTGTAAATTTGTTATGGCTTTGAGTAGTGGTAGTGGTAGCAGTAGTGGTAACATGTAACTGCCTTTAGTAAGGAGGTCTTCGCTGACGTCTTTCTTTATTCGCAGAGTTAAGTTGTAAGTAGTTTTTTTTTTAGTTTTTCTATCATAACAACACAACCGTAACACCACATTACGAAAAACTTTGAATACATATAAATTTGTATTTATACAATAATAATAAAAAAAAGGACAGACGGACGGGCGGACATAGAGATAGACAGACAGTTTGTATTAAAGAGATAGACAGTTAGTTTAACATTTATTTTTTGTAAAATAAGTGAAATGCATTCATTCACTTTATACATTTTTTTTAGCTTGTATTATTGTTTATTTTATTGAAAATTTTCCTTTTTTTGAAAAACGTTTTTAAATCATAAATTACGAAAAGCTTTGTATTTAAACATTTACTTCCTGTACTTTATGATTTTTTATAATCGCTTTGAAACAATTTTTTTTCGAATGTGAAATGAAAATAAAAGTGTTAATTTGAGGTTTAATGTTATTGTATAAATTTCAGGAAGAAAGCATTAAACCTTTGTTTATGTGCATACACTGAAAGAATTTTCTTTCATGATTTTAATGACACAATTTCATAGAATTTGTTTCGTAGTTTCAATGGCGGATTTCATTATAAACAAGAAATTTTACTTAAATTACGAAACTTTTCATAATCTTTTCATCATAAAATTTCATAGTTTTATAAAAAAAAAATCATAATTTATCTCTTCAAAAGTTTAATGAAAATTTTCTTTAGAGCTATAAAATTATTTGAAATCCTTAACTTTTTTATTTTTTTTATAAAATTTCATAATTTCATTCATTTTCATATATTTCAAACTTTAGTTTTATGATTTTTTTTTTTTTTATTATTAATTTATAATCATATAATTACAATTTATATAATATTACCCTAACCGAGCACTAGCTACTATGGCCTCCGGCGCGTTGTAGCGAAAACAGACCAGTGCCTCTAGTGGGAATCGAACCCACAACCCCCGCACTGATAAGCTAGCACGCTACCAACTAGCCTACCGGGGCGCACAGTTTTATGATTTTAATCTCAAGTGTTCGACATATTTTATAAAGTACTTTATTATTTCAATGCAGCTTTTTATTATTTGTAGACTTCTATGAAATTGTTTAATAAATCATATGCAGCGCTTCATTGGCTTAGTTTCAATGCATTTTTTAAGCCATTCATGAACATTTTTATTAATTCAATAAAACTTCTTATTGCTATAAAATTTAATGAATAAACATCGGAATAAACATTGACTTTAATGAAACGTCTTTCATAAATGTTATGAAAAGTTTCAATTTACGAGTTCCAGTGACAATTTTCATTAAAACTATGAAGAGATTCATTACTGAAGTAAAGATAATTCTCCCAGTGTACACATAAAACTCTTTTAAACATTTTATAAATTAATTAATTATCTTAATGGAAACTAATATATTATATGGTATTAAAAAGTCATTGTCATATTAATGATAATTATATTGCAATGATGATGATTATAATTACAAGTTATTCATTCAAAATTACGGAAAATTGTGTTATTTGATATAAAGTTTTAACACTTAAACGTAAAATTGGGCATCTAAAAACGTACTCATTCTTATTTATTTTGTCCCCTCTACCATATATCCATATTTTATTATAATCGGAAGGAACCTATCAGCGAAGCTTCGTTGAAACAGAATTATCTTTAGTGTCCGACCAAACGTTCGGCTTCGGCTTCGGAGTTCGGCCAAAAAGTGATGTTCGGTGTTCGGCCAAATTTTGGCCGAACTTGGCCAAATACCGTATATTTGAAGAAGAACAGTTCATTTTTGATTTATTTCACGTAAAAAACAAAATTTTCAAATTTATTTCACGTAAAAAACAAAATTTTCAATTAAATTCGTCATATACTTTAGTTAAAATAATAAAGTTCAGGTATTTCCATATTTTTGTTGAAAACTTTAATAAAATAATTGAACTGACTTTTTAATATTTTGAAAAAATATTCCAAATTTGCTTTTTTACAAATTTATTGATGTTTGAATATTTTTTAATATACTTTAATGATGCTTTTTGTAGTCAAAATCAACGAAAATTTAAATTTTATTCAAACTAAAAAAAAATTAAAAAGTTCGGCTTCGGCTACGGCTTCGGCCGAATATTAAAAATTTGCCCGAAGTTCGGCTACGGCTTCGGCTTCGGCCAAAAAAAGTGACTTCGGTCTAAAATGAGGTGAACACTCTAAGAGGGTACCGTGTTTGTTTCTAAAAGTGTTGCCTTATAAAAGGCAAAAAATGCAACATTTTCTGCCCTCAAAAAATTTACAGGGTTGGATGTTGCCTTGTTTTTTTTTGGCTTATCAATCTCATGTGTATATATTGCAAAGTTTTTGGCGAGAAAACTCTCACCTTGGTAGCAGAGTGGTAGTGTGCTGGCTTCTGATACAGAAGATCCCGAGTTCGAACCCATATTGGTATCAAATTTTTTTATATTTTTTTTTTTTTGTTAAATTTAATTTACGATTTTTTTTAATTTGTTTTTGCTATTTTTTTTAATTTTTTCTTTTTGTAAGTATTTAATAATTTTTTTAATCTGAAATTCGCTTACAAACAAAATTATAAAAAAAAAATTTAATTAAAAAAAATGTATGGAGCTAAATCCAAATTTTTTAAATAATTAAAAAAACAAAAATTAATTATTAAAAAAAACATTAAATTTTTTTTAAAGTTTGCTGGGATTCGAACCCGAACTCTAACAACACTAAAAAAACAGATTTGTTTAAATAAATGTAATATGTGATGAAATTGAGTTCTAGTCTGATTGTAAAAATGCTTCATTTTAATGGGGCGAGGGCAAAATTTTAAAAACGTTGCACATTAAGAAGGCAACACTTTTTTTCCAGAAAAGAAAACACCATTAATTTCAGTATTAAATTTTTTCATAGTTTTACTGAATATTGTCACTGGACCTCGTCCAGAGAAACTTGACATAAAATCTATGAAACAGCTTTCATTAAACTCAATTATTATGAAATTCTTCATAGAATTAATGTAAATCTTCATAAAATGAATTTCGACAATCAAGCGTTTAATAGAATTTATGAAACAGTTTAATAAAGTTTTAAAATACACTCATAGAATGAATGCGTAGTAAAAATGAATTTGTTCGTTAAAACAATGATTTTTTTATTAGAATATTGCCAAAGAACGGTTTCAATACATCAATGAACAAATTTTTTTCCAATGGCTTAACTCATTTTCGACATAGTGTTCCTTTTTTGACACAGTACTTTTAAACGGCTATATTGTTTTATTGGAAAAAGATAATTAAGTGATTTAAAAACCATACAAATATTCAATATCTTGACTGTAATCGTGAATAGAAAAATTGTGGAAAATCATTATCCAGAGATGCCAAATAATTATATGAAAAAACCATATACCAAGTTTCATGCAAATCGGAAGGGGTGTAGTTTAAAAATCAAATTTTCGACAATAGGCCTTCTGGAATGAATCAAAAATGACACGAAAATATGACTTTGCGCATATATATACAATGTGTATATATCGGGTGGGCCGATTTGTAAGAACAAAAATTTGTGGATATTGTGCCATCGATTTTTCGATTGTTTTTGGCATGAGGAAAAAAAAGTTCCACTACGACATATCTATTTTCAAGCGCTCATATGTTATATTGTATTGTATGTGGCAATGTATATTTGTATGTCACCTTGGAAAGGTAATATCGTATTTAAAAACAAAAATTATATCAGCCGATTTTTTTTTTATTACCTACTAAAAAAACCCTTAAAAATAAAAGTTGAGAAAAAGTCAAAAAATTTAAATTTGGGCGCCTCGAAAATGATTTTTTTGATATGTCGTAGTGGAATTTTTTTTTTCGTCATGCCAAAAGCTATCGAAATATCGCTAGCACAATATCGATTGCTAAATCGACCCAACCTAATACACATTTTTGTGAACAAATCTTTATTCAATAATATATGAAAAATATTAAGTTTTAAGTTAATCGATTTCTTAGATTTTTTTTTGGATAAAGATCGTAGTTTTTGACAAATTAAAATTGCCATATGCAGCCCTGACGATATAATTTTTATAACTTTACTAGTAAAGGGTCCGCCATCTAATGTTTTTTTTCAACTAGTGCTTATTTCGTGAATGGTAACACTTAGCTCATGTCTGATTTGACAGATAATTAGTTTTATCCTTCCGCTGAACGAATATGGTCCGTATGTTCGTTATCTTGTGAAAAAAGTGAAAGAAACTGGCATCCTCATCGATAAACCAAAGCGTGAAAAGCCAAAAACAGTGCGTACACCCGAGAATATTGCTGCTGTGGCAGGAAGTGTGCGTGAAGCGCCATCAACATCAATTCACCTTCGTTCTCAACAATTGAACATTTCGGAGACATCATTGAGACGAATTTTGCATAAAGACCTTGGTATGACTCCATACAAAGTCCAATTGATTCAGGAGTTAAAAAAAAAAGTTATTTGGCGGACCCTTTATTTTAATAAATTGAATAAATTTTGGAATATTTTAGACTCTGTGTATTTGAAAAGTTCATCTTCCAATCGGTCAGATTTTCAAAAACTACACTCACAATATTTTTGCCGTAAAGACTACTGAATATACACATCAAATTAATTGAAAATCAATTAAAAAAAGAAAACAGTTGTATTTTTTAGTTTATTTTCAGCTGTTGAAAATTTAATTGTTAAAATCGATAAAAAAAAAACAATAGATTTTTTTCGTTTATTTCAATACTCAATATAATCCCTATTTGGAATGAGGAGTCAATTGACCTAAAAGTGACTAGTTAAAGAAGGACTTATCACAGGACTGGTATAATTTAATACTGAAGTGGGTTAAGTAGTGTTAAAATTAAAAATCCTGTGACTGGCAAAGGGAGGACATATCACTTAACCAGAATGCTTATTAACAAAAAATAAAGCCAGTTGGCCAGAATTTTACCCATTGTAAGCTTTTTAGTTTTCGTTTTTTTTATACGACATGGCCCTTTTGCGACAGTCTTGTGGTATGCCCATCTTTGGTTAGTCCTGTGGCATGCCACTATGTGGTTTAAAGCAGGACAAATGACCCCCTCCTATGACAAGCCAATGTTAGAGTTGCCAGTTGTTTACATAGGGTAGGGTTTAGCAGAGGACCGGTCTCTGGCACGAAGGGGCCGATCCTGTGGCACACGCAGAACCGGTCCCATCCTCATAGGGATATAACAACTTTTTGTTTTAAATAGAAAATTTTAACTGAATATTTCAACTATTACCGAAAGTCCGTTTATTTTTTTATTGAATAACAGATAGAAAGTTAAAAAATGTATTTCTTTGGTAATTTAACTGTATATTGAAATAACTTTATCGATTAAATTTTTAAATAACTCTTCATATTTTAAACGAGCTTAAGATCATTTATTTATTAATTATAAATATTTATTTACGATATTTCGTCTCCACATTGTATGACTTCTTCAGCGAACAATTTTAATAATTATAATAATTGAGACCTGAAGAAGTCACTCAATATGGAGACGAAATATTGCAAATATATAATTATAATTACTAAATAAATGATCTTAAGCTCGTTTAAAATAAGAAGAATCAAATAAAAGAAGATCAAAGAAGACTTAACATTTTCAAATAACTATTAAACTTTCATGTAAAAGTTCTTGTGAGTGTACCATACAATCGATGAAATACATTTTCATATTTTTTCCTCAACATAACAATCAAAAATATAAAAGATTAGGTTGTGTTATATTTTAAAATATTTTTTTTTTTAAAGTGCCATCAAAAAAGGTAAAAAAATTTTTTTTCGTATAATTATTTGGCAACTCTGGATAACAATTTTCCAAAATTTGTTTATTCACGATTTCAGTCAAGATGTTGAATTATTTAAGGATTTTGAAACTACTTAAGTATCTTTATCCGGTAAACAAAATAAAGCCGTTTAAAAGTTCTGGGTCGAAAAAGAAACACTGTGTTAATATTAAGTTAAGGGGGCACATGACATTGGCGGTTTTTTGAAATCGACTTTTTTTATAATTTTGTATTTTAGTAAATATTCTTAAGATTCTAAGAAAAAAAATTTCATGGAAAAATTCCTACGGATTCAAAAGTTACAGCCGGATTAGTGAGAGCGCATTTTTAATTTTCGCGCTACCTACGTACGGTAGCTGGTATATACTTGTTTTTTTGTTCACAAACTATGAACGCGTTTATCTCGAAACCGTGTTTTTCGTACTGGTTGCGGAACTAGCGGGTTCATTTTTTGATGAAATTTTTTTTTTGTATTTTTTAAACTTGATTCGCTATCGTACGACACGAGCTTTTTTTTAATTTTTTTTCGATTTTTTATGAATTTTTAAAGTCAATATTTTTTTCGAAAAAAAAACACTTTTAAATTTGGAACATCACCATAAAAAATTTTAAAAAAAAAGCTTTGAAGTTTTGCAACTTCAAAGCATATTTTTGATTTTTATCGCAAAATTGTTGTGAGAGAACCCAAAGACATAATCAAGAAAAACTTTTTTGGTGTTCAAACTTTTAAGTTAAAACCTCTTTCGGCGAGACGTGTATGATTTGGGTTCAACGATTCACAGAATTCTGGGAGTATACGTATCAAGCATTAGTTTTAAGATTCTTTAGTAATTTTTTTTTTCTATTTAAAAACGCCATCACTGTTTAATTCAAGTAGCAAATTAATAATTCAAATTTCATTGCCCAAAAAAAAAAAATCGTGCATTTGTGTGTTTATATATTTCCCCTGGAGAAAAATTGTTCTCTTAAAACAATTTCCTTCAAAAAAGTTTCAAATTTTTAAGCTTTATTGCAAAAAAAAAAAAAAAAAAACACAAATCTTGTTATATTTTTTTTTTAAATTTAAATTGTTCTTGAAATTATTTAATTTCGTTTTCATAATACAAGGTTTTCTTTAAATGATCATGGATTTTTTTTTAAATCATCTATGACTAAATAAACATTTAGTGTGCTTGGCTTTTGTGTTTGTTTTATTAACAAAAACTAATTCTAATGTTTAATTATTAGTAGACTATTGTTTTAAAAATCTTTTTTTATGTACTTTGATGTACACTGACAGAATTTCCTGCATGATATTAATGAATTTTTCCATAAAAGCAATGAAGTTGCACTGGAACTTGTCTATTGAAACAATTCAGTAAACTAATGCAAGTTTTCATAAAGTTTTATTAAAAATAATATTTTGCTTGTTAAGACTTTCCCGCAATCAATGAAGAAATTTCATTAAAAAATGATTTTCATAAAAAGAAGGAATCTTTTTTTTCGTTCACTTTGTGAAAAACAAGTTTCATTAATTCATTTAAGATTTTCATTATTTTTCATGCATCAAAATTCCCGCTGTGTATATGAAAAAGAGTTATTTTCTTTTATTTCAAATTTTATGTTTTACTACTTTATGAGAAAACAAAACCCTATAGACGACCGACTATAATTGTTGAACGTACTCTGGCACGTTTATTCATACGTTCGTTGACCATAGAATTCTAGCCTTGATGCTTGTCAAAGTCATCGTCATCATCATGTTCCAACAATGATAATTATGATGATAAACTACAAGCCAACAAGAATTCTATGACAATACACTACAAATTGCCACTACAGAGCTTTGAAGAATTCATTCAATTTGAGAATGATTTAATTTTTTTAATCAAGGAATGAATTCTTTAACAAAAAAGTACTACGAATGAATTCCAATTTATGGAATGAATTCCATGACTAAAGTATTAAGCATCAAAATTAAAAAAAGACTTCATTCAAATTCAGTTTAGATTTTTTTTAGTTTTTTTTTTTCAGATTCAGATTTAAATAGTTTGAACTTTTTTCTATAGGCTATGAAAGTTTTGGAGAAAAAACCGCAAAAAAAAAGTTACAGCTTGTAAAATAAACTCCTTGCCCTATATTTTACATGAACAACATTTACTTTAAATGCAGTTTTCTAAAAAACAAGATATTGAAAATCGGGTGCAACTGTGTAGCCTTAACGGGTTAACAGATTTTCAATCAGTATGTTTTGTTTTGTAGAGAACTAAAAAATGAATATTCCTTTGACGAGTTTTAATGATTTTTTTTCACTAAGCTAATGAAGTTATCTTCACAATGTGAATGTGAAGAAAACTTAAACTTCCTGAAAAAGCGTCATCGTTTTAATGAAACTTTGTCATTAGTCGTACGCAATTTTCAATAAATAATATGACATGTTTCATTAAATTTTATGAAAAACTGCATTCATTTAATGAAAAGTTTCAATGGACGAGTTCCAGTGACAATTAATTGATATAATACAAAAATCCATTGATATCATGTACATAATTCTCGCAGTGTAATGTAGACATTTTTAAATTTTTGTTTAGTATTTTTTGAAAAATATAAGAAATAACGATTTTTTGTGTTTTTTTTTTAATTTTCGAACCAAATCCATACCAAATCCGCCTACGTTAGGGCCTAACGATTTTATTCGTCTGTGAAACAAAACTGAAATTGCTTTTATGGGATGAGTACCCAAGGCTCCACGATTTTGCTTTAAAAAAAAATGCTCTATAATGAAATGGTACCAGGATTGAGATGTTAGTCCGAATTCTAAATTCTAAATTTTTTAGAATTATATTTAATATTGTGTTTTTCTATCGCAAACATAATTTTTTAAATAAATCATTTATTTAATTTTTAATATTTTCTCAAATATTATCGTTTTTATTATTGATTTCTAAAGCTTGTAAACCCCCTTAATTTAACTTTTGGTCAGAGAATTCATTCCCTAGGAAAAGAATTACAGTTGTTTTTCGATTTAACGAACTATATAATGTCAGCCCTGTTCGTTAAATTGAAAAATTCGTTAAACCGAGTACTATTTATTTATTTTCCATGTTTTCTAATGTTTGCACCACAAACGATCGTACAAGAATGCTAAAAACTCCAAAAGTAAACACAGAAAACGCAGCCAGAACATCGTTGGGGAATACCCTTTCTCTATATGTCTATTGCTTTTGCATATTGTTTGCGGAAATCTTTGTATTTGCATCTCATTCTATACCTAAGACTCTAATTTTGTATTTGTTCGTTATATCGAGTACAAAATTACGGTACAAAGTTACGGTGTTCGTAATATAAGGTACTCAATTCAAAATTTTTATGATTTCGTTAAATCCGGAATTCGTTAAACCGATGGTTCGTTAAATCGGAAAAAAATCCATTAGAACAAAATGTGATTTATGAGCTTGAAACCAGTGTTCTTGTGTACTTTTTTTGGTAATTCCCGGTTTAATTAGGAATGGTTGGAAAATAAATATTGGCCTGAAAGGAATTACATGATCTTTAAATACAAAAATACTTTTTGTATCAAAAATCGGGTGTATTTTTTCAAATTTACGCATTTTTTCCCTTATTTTTATTTTGTCCAATAACCAATTTTAGCATTTTTGGAGTTTTTTCGTTACAAAACCATATCAGCCGTTATTTTGAAAACATTAACTATAAAATATTAAAATATAGATCCAGATTTATTGTATTTAATTCACAAACTGCGTCTTTGTTACCTATTGTTTTCACATTATTAGGCCCTGTATGCAGTTCCTTTAGGGAATTAAAAGAAAAAGTTAATTCCTTTAGGGACTTAAATGAAAATGGAATTAATTCCCTGACTTAAAGTTGAATTAATTAGAATTGATTGGGAATTCATACTGCATGAAATCCATAATTTTAAAGAAGGAATTTAAAAAATTGGAATGAATTCCTACACTCATAATAATACATGCATAAAAATACGAAATTATTGTCAAAACTGCAAAAACTTTCGTAAAATGCACAAATTTTCGTTTATTATACAAGGTGGCGCAAAAGTAATCCTCCTATCAGAAAATGCTATAAATTTTGCGATTGGCCCCTAATGTCAGTTCTGTTTTGACATTTGTGTAGTAAACACATGCGAAATACACGTTAATAAACAATGTTACGCTACACTGCTCCAGAACGCGGAATTTTGGTGACTATTTAGTTGACCAATAATCGGTCGGTGACTTTGGCACAACGTGAATTTCGTCGCAGATTTCCTGGCCGTCCAACGCCTACTGGTGAAACACTGCGACGTTTAGCCGCTCGCCTCGAAGAGACTGGCACAACACGAGATGCTGCCAGGCGTGGCAGACCCCGGAGTAGCCGTTCTGCAGAGAATATTGCTGCTGTAGCCGAGGATGTCATGGAAGCGCCGTCGACATCGACCAGACGACGTGCCACGCAAATGGGTATCAGTCGACGGTCTTTACAGCGAATTTTGGTACAAGATTTGAAGATGTTTCCGTACAAAGTCCAGACGGTGCATCAGCTGTTAGCTGCTGACCGCCAATCGCGTGTAACATACGCTCAAGCCATCCTTAATCACCACCAAGAGGAAGATGATTTTTCATCAAAAATAATCATGAGTGATGAGGCCCATTTCCATCTTAGCGGGTACGTAAATAAGCAAAATTTACGCTTCTGAGGCACTGAAAATTCGCGTGTAACCCACGAAGAGCCATTACACCCGCTCAAAGTGACTGTATGGTGTGCTGTTTTCGCTGGAGGAGTCATCGGACCTTTTTTCTTCGAAGACGTCGCGGTCCAAACGGTTACTGTGAATGGTGAGCGCTACAGAGCAATGCTCAACGAGTTCTTTTTGCTGCAACTTGATGAATTGGGATTGGAAAACATGTGGTTCCAACAGGACGGTGCAACGGCACACACTACACGTGCCACAACCGATATGCTGAAGGATGCATTTCCCGGGCGCTTAATCTCCCGTTTTGGCGATTTGCACTGGCCAGCAAGATCGCCTGATTTGACTGCTCCAGACTTCTTTTTGTGGGGCTTTTTGAAGTCGCGGGTTTATGTCAACAAGCCTCAGACTCTTGCAGCTCTTAAAGACAATATCCGTCAAGAATGTGAGGACCTATCGCCGGAAGTTTTGGCCAAAGTGATGGAAAATGCCATAAAAAGGGCTCAAATGACAATCAACTGTGGCGGCGGCCATTTACATGACATCATATTCTCGACTTGATGTAAAAAAAATTAAAATACCAAATAAAAATAATCCACAAGAAGAATCAAAGTTTTTCATTTTTTTTTTTTAATTACAGCCAAAAAACATCGGAAGGTTATTTTTGCGCCACCTTGTACAAAAAATTTGGTCATTTTGAAATTTTTTCGTAATTTTACGCATGGATTATTATCAGTGCAGTTTATGACCTTGGAGTTCGGCCAAAAAGTAGTGTTCGTCCAAACATAACCAAACACAGAGTATTTGAAGAAATTGAGTACACACAAAAAAATATTTCTTAAATTGCGCCAAGTAAACATTTTGTTGAATAAAAAAAACATAATCAATTACTTTTTTCATTGACTCAAGTACTTTTTTAATTGACTCAATTAAAAAGTAATCAATATTTTAAATAATATTGATTACTTTAAATAAACAAAAATATTGATTACTTTTTAATTGAATCAATTAAAAAAGTAATTGATTATTTTTTTTTATTCAACAAAATGTGTACTTGGCGCAATTTTTTTTTTCTGTGTACATTTTCAGATAAAATTCTTTAATTTCCAGTACAAACACAAGAATTTGTATTCAATTCGTTATATATTTTAGTAAAAACAAAAAAGTTCAAGCCTTCCCATTTTTTACAAAACACGTCATTAACCTTAATGTCTCTACCCCAGCGTACCTGGGTATTTTTCATTTTCAAATTTATATTTCTTGTGTTCTAGGTGCAATATCGAGTTGAAATTTTCGGTAGCCTCCTAAAATAAGGGTTTCTATCATTTTCCAGATAAAATTTTAGAAAATTTGTTAAGGACCAAATTAAGAAGTAGTTTTTTAGATTTACCCCTTACAAACCCTTACCCCTTAAAAACCAACATACCCTGGTATGACTGAATAAATGTATGTAAATCGTAAGTAAGAAATAAATAAAAACATTTTGTTTCTTCAAAGTATTGTATAGAAAAAGTAATGAAATTATTAGATTTTATTGAAAACAGTGACATTTTACGTTGTATTGGGCGATGTCCACAGAACGTTGAGCACAACCTCACTTATGGAATTTTTAGCGGGCTTAGGAATAAAGTTCTATATAAACAGTGACGTTGGCTCCTTCTATATAGTTGGTCTGAAATCTCTTTTTAACATAAATACACTCATTAAAATAAAAATCGTACAAATATCTGAAAATTTGCTACGATAAGAGAAAATAGTATCTGAATTTGCTCCAGCAGAATTTTCAATAAAGTTGAGAATCCATGCCTGCTAAATTAAAGTGACCTACATTTTAGAAGAACTAAATTTTGGTTGGCAGTAGTAGTTTAATTAACTAAGAAATTAGCTAAATCAACAGAATTTTTAAGCTAAATCAACAGGAAATTTATTCTAAAATGTGCTCTCCGGATCTGACCATAGGCAAATCCATACTTATTTCCGGGATTATAAATGTTTGTTTTTGTGGTGAAGTAAGATAACTAAAAATTTTAACAGAAAAAATTAGTTCAACTGAATTAGAATAGGATTAACAAAAAGGCTTTTGAACTAACTATTTTTTATGAGTGTAAAAGCATATATGTGGATTCCAGTGGAGTGTAAAAGAAAAAAAAGTCGAAAATATTAGCAAAAACTGCATTTTATAGCAAGAATCAGATGGCATTAAGCGGCAAAGAGCAAAAAAATACAGGCGCTAGTAAAAATATATAAAATATCTTTATATAAAAAAACAGCTAAAGTTATAAAGAAGTAAAAAAACAGCCTACTAAATGCTTGGGATACCCGGGTATACCGGGTGTATGTTTAATAGGGTGGGGCGATTAGTATGGAAGGAAAAAAATCTTAATGGGCGCTTCGC
Organism: Delia radicum; assembly: GCA_021234595.1. Classification (NCBI taxonomy): domain Eukaryota; kingdom Metazoa; phylum Arthropoda; class Insecta; order Diptera; family Anthomyiidae; genus Delia; species Delia radicum. The sequence goes on from CM037851.1 coordinate 43,956,581, forward strand.
GTTTCTGATTCTTGGGATTGTACTGAGCAAAAAAGTTCACTAGACCATACGTCTACGGTGAAAATCGAGCTTCCAGATTTTGACTATACGGCAAAAAAGGCCTATTTTGAAATTAAAAACTAACCCCTTAAACCCCACCCACAAATATGATTGATGCATTAATCTGCTAGAGAATCTTCCAAAAAAGAGATTGATACCATAATCTTGGATAAGCTCCTCCTACTTCCTAAGATATGTCCATCCCACACATTGTTACTTTCACAAAATACGGCTAAAAAAGCCCTATTTTGAAATTAAAAATTAACCCCTTAAACCCCACCCATAAATATGATTGATGCATTAATCTGCTAGAGAATCTTCCAAAGAAGAGATGGATACCATAATCTTGGATAAGCTCCTCCTACTTCCTGAGATATGTCCATCCCACACATTGTTACTTTCACAAAATACGGCTAAAAAGTCAAAATCTGGAAGCTCGATTTTCACTGTAGACGTATGGTCTAGTGGGCTTTTTTGCTCAGTACAAACCCAAGAATCAGAAACGCGAAGCGCCCATTAAGATATTCAAATCGCCCCACCCTAATGTTTAAGTATAATTTTTTTGGCTGATGACATTAAGGTTAAAATAATTAAACTCTATTGCATATTTTTGAAAAAAAAAAAAATCGAAATCAGCTTTTTTTGACATATTATTATGTTTAAATATTTGTTATTTAGTTGTCAAAATCAACCGAAATACACGTTTTATTCAAATTAAAAAGCAAATTGAAAAGTTCGGCTGCGGCTACGTCTTCGGCAGAACATTGAGAATTTGGCCTAAGTTCGTCGACTGCTTCGACCAAAAAAAGTTAGTTGGGTCGGACACTATGAACTCCTTCAAAACAAATCTAATGAAATAAATGTGAATTCATTTAATTCCTTAAAAATGTTCAGGGAATTGATTCCTAAAATTTAAATTCATTCATTCAAAATTGGGAATTAGAAAATGAATTCTTTAAAGCTCTGTGCCACTACTATGGAAGATTATATTTTAACAACCACTACAATCTCAGAATTATGGGAATTTATGGAAGTTTGTACTTGGCAAACACACACAATAAAAAAAAGGCCATCGTCGGTAGCCATAGTCATTATAATCATGATAGTCAGTCATAGTAGAGTTAATTTCCCAGCAAAACTTTGGTAATGGGTGCGATAAAGTAATGCATTACCTTATAATGTGTACTCCAGGTATCATACAGGTATCATTATTTTCCAACAAGAAGAAATGAGTTACCGATAATTGATTACCTTGTAATGAGACCTCATTACATTTTACATTACTTCAAAACATAAAATAATGACTTACCGATCATCAATTACATAATGCATGAATTATAAACGTAAAGTAATTATTAATATATATTTTTGAAAATCTATTTATAGACGCACTACTTTGTGATTTTTTGTAAGCATAATGGTAAGGTGTATATTTTTGATATCACAAACGAAAACACGAAGTACAAAAACTCATCTACATTTTAAGCAATAAAATATTTTAGCTCAGTTGGTAGAGTTCTCGCCTAACTAATTGTTAAATACCAGAGACCCCAGGTTCGAATCCCAGCATGACCATGTATTTATTTAATAAAAAAGTTATTTATTTAATTAAAAAAAAATATCTGTAAAAAAAAATTGTTATGCATTTTTTTTATGAAAATCTATAGACACATTACTTTTTCCCACCATGTAACCATATAAGTAACCAGTTACTTTACCCCCTACAAGGTAATGAGTTACTTTGAGGCTCATCGCCTGTATAATTCATCAGTGAAGTAACGTGTAAAGTAATGCAACGTGTAAATGTATCGCCCTATGGTCATACATTACTTTACCCATGATTTGGTAATGTGTGGTTTTGCTGGGTTTTGTTGATATATTTTTAAACATTTATTTTATTTAGAAATTGGGTAGAGGAAAAGTAATTTCGTGACGAAAACATGTTTTAATTTCACTTCTTCACTTACAATGAATTTCTTCGTAGTTTTAATGAAAGCTGTCACTGAAACTCATCCATCGAAACTTTTCATGGAATCTGTGCATGTGTCATGAAAGTAAATGTTTATGGAAGTCTTCATAGAATTGATGAAAATCTCATAAATAGAAAAATTTCAGTATGCAACCATACACAGAGATAATTCCTTTGACGAGTTTTAATGAAATTTGCTCACTAAACGAATGAAGTTTTCTTCACAATGTGAATGAAAAATTTCTTAAACTTCATGAAAAAGCTTCACAGGTTTAATGAAACTATTTTTAATGAATCTTTTTCATTAGGTGTATGAAATTTTCTTTAAATAATATGAAATGTTTCATTAAATTTTTTGAAAAGCTGCATTAATTTAATGAAAAGTTTCAATAGACGAATTTCATTGACAATTCATAGAACTAATACAAAAATTCATTGATATCATGCAGATAATTCTCTCAGTGTATGCACCCTACATTGACAGGGACATATGTACAAAGTACATTGGACATAAAATACAGCATACTTTAAGGAACAACCGAAAATATCAGTGGAAGAAGATTCGTAGAATTATTGAAACTCCTCATAAAGTTTATAAAAAATTTCTTATTTTAAAATTAATAAAAACAAAAAAATTACATTTTCAACTTTAGCTCTTCTGATTTTAGTAAAAGTTTGCTGGTAGAAATTGCCAACCGTACCAAAATAAAAACGAAAATAGTACTGTCAAACCACTGCTATTTTTGTAAAATCCACCGTGTTAAAAATTACAAAAGATACAACTAATATTGAACTAGGAAAACACTATTTTGTTTGCAAAGCATGTGTTTGCCAGTATCACCCGCAAAATTATTAGCCAATATTGTTTTTACCGATATTACAACCAATTAGAAGCATTTTTTTTAAGATCTTTTGTTAAATGATTGCAAATTATTAATTTCCAATATTTCGTCTCCACATTGGGAGACTTCTTCAGGGACATTTATTTTAATTTAATTTGTGACAATTTGAAAATTTTTGATTTTTTTTTTTTTTTTTTCAAAAATTTTCAAATTGTTACAAATTAAATTAAAATAAATGTCCCTGAAGAAGTCTCTAAATGTGGAGACGAAATATTGGAAATTAATAATTTGCAAACATTTAACAAAAGATCTTAAGCTCGATTATAAAGAAGAATCATATAATAAAAGAAGATCGAAGAAAATTAAACATATATTTTATTATATTTCACACATTTAAATATGATGTATAAGACTAAGACCGAACTGTATTGCTGCTTTTTAAATGTGTTTTAAATATATATTTCTTAAAATTAAACACAATTTATTTATTGAATTACCAACATTATGCCAACGGTGGCAAGTTCGTTTAAACCAACGGTTGGCAACTGTTATCAATCGGTAACATGACAATACTATCAAGATTGTTAATCCCACGGTCTGCCAACGTATAACCGGCTGTCGTCGACGCTTTGCCGATTGTATTTTTCTGCCTGGGTTGGTATAAACATTCTCCTAGTTAATATGGAGTTGAGGTAACTATTCTTTTTCCAAAATTCGTTATAGTTCGCGTTAAGTCGCTGCTCAAAGTTGGGATTTTTACAAATTTGAAAGAAATATACAACGTTTGAATTATTATAAATGTTGAACGTGTCAACAGACAATTACAAATTTTGTGTCATTTTAAAGATCAAATCCTATTCTTTAAGCTGTGTTGCTCAAAAATTAATTTTTCCCACAAAAAAGATAACGAAATTGAAAAAGTGCCCTTTATTCGAGAATATCTCAAAAAAACCCATAATTAATTGTTATGAAATTTATTTTGCAATTAACTCAACGCATCGCTCACAACATATACAAATTTCAAGTTGGAAATTAAAGGGTTCAAAAATAAACCTAATTTTTTCGAAAGTATCTTTGATATTTAATATAAAGATGTTGTATATTCATATATTTAGTATCCTACAACAAACTTTCAATACTTTGTGTCACACATGGGAAAATCGATATGCTTGTTAAACAGGAGACCACATGTAGCTATTCTCGTGCCCTTTGAAATTATTTAAATATTTGTACTCATTAAATGATGCCAATATGGACATCAGATGAAAGAAAGTCGTAATATATTTCAGGATCAAAAATTCTCAAAACTTCCTCTTAAAAATGTGATCCTTTAATATCCTTTTACAGCATCTGAAGCTTTTAATTATATAAAAAATCAATATGTTTGTATAAAATTTTAGGGTTATATCGACTCAATTTTAGGATTGATGTTCTCAAATTAAATTAAAAATTTTATTTTTAGACCTCAAAGATAATATCAAGTAGTTTCGACAATATCCACCCAAAAATATCTGTTTTATTAATGGGTTAAACAATTTTGTTTTAAATCTCTTTAAATTTGACCTTTGACCTCACACAGGGGCAATTTAATGTATTTGCATTTTGTCCTAATTATCGGGATTGAAGTATATTTAATATTGTGTTGTTATATTTCAGCCAAAATCATGTGGAATTAAAAGAAGTAGTAAAACTTACCTAAAAGCTAAATAAATGACAAAAATCGCTGTTTCCCGAAATCCGCTGATATTAAATCTCTGCCCTAGCCAAATTAAAAAAGGAATTCCTACAAATTTTGTAGTTTTCAATCTCTAATATGTTCTTAATAAAACCTTTAAGTACAATAATTGATTTTTTAAAGTTTGTTTCAAAAATTAAATTTGCAGATTTGAAAACAGTGTTTAAAATTTCTGACCGTTTTGGCACTAATTGAAAACGAGTTTGCAAAACGCAATATAAAAAAACTTATGAGTTTTTTGAAACTTATAAAACAAAAAGCGTTTCTGTAGTGGATTATTTCAATAAATTTTCAAATTTGGACCCGAACTTCTTGATTATGTGCCGCAGACATCAGTTGCCGGGGAAAATTGCAATAACTCGGCTGTTTTCTAACCATTTTTAGTTTTTATTGCTTTATTACAAAGACAATTCACTCCGAAACACGATTCTCCAATTCGAATTAGACTTAAAACATCAATGTTTTTGAGAAAATACAAATAGTCATAGTTTCCCATTGTTATCCGTTTTTCAATCTTCAGGGCCGATGCTGCACGTTTTACCGATATTCGCTTATCCTAATTTTTTGAGAGAAGAAGTTTTACTCCCAAATATATATTTTTAGGGGCTAGCCCGGTCAATAACTCATAAGCGCATATTGTGTTAGTTTAAAAAATGTTTAACTACGAAATTACATTATCCCCCACACAATATTATGCTTATGTTGTTAAAATACTGTTAATGTATTAAGCTTTTATACCAACTTTGTATCACATCCATACAAAGACTAAAATTCTGCAATACATACACACGCTCAAAACCGCACACATACGTATAGGCCGGCCCTGCTCAGCTTAAGTGTATCTTATATCTTCCTCCATCCAGGGGTGATAAAGTTGTTACTATAGTACTTTTGTGGTACTATTTGAATCTCATAAATTATATGGTACTCCTTTGACTCTTTTAGCACTCTTCACACATTTTCCTATACTTTAATTAGTTAGGTCGCTTCAAAAAAAATGTATACTAAAGCTTTGAAATAATTTTTTTCTTAAGTTTATTGGTGCAATGGGGACCGAAATGTACTATTTTTTCTGATGGTTGGTACTATTTTGAAAATTCAGTTTATCATCCGTCTTCTACTCTATATTCTTGTAGAGCCTCAAAGAAAAAGAGCTTATTTCAAAAAATATAGTGTGTTTTTTTGTTGGACTGATGGTTGGGTGCTTGTTAAACTTGTCATCTTCGTTTAGTTTGTTCATGTACTTGTTCTTCATGTTCTCATATAATAATTAGAGATGTCACGAATATTCGGTTACTATTCGGTATTCGGTGTTTTTGGGGTGTTTTTTTATTCGGCCGAATATCGAATAGTAGTACTATTCGGCAAAATTATTCGGTTAAAATAAAAAAACTTAAAAACTTGTATTTTTGTTTAAAAAATTGAGTAAATCGTGTCTTTCATATAATGTTTTTCTTTAAAACGCCAAACACGGCTGTTTGTTGTATTTGTTTTAGATGGTTTTTCAATCCAAAAAAGTTTTATTTTTCTCTTTCATTTTGTCTAACCTATGCCATTTTAGTAAATGGACAATTTTAAAACACCTCTTTTAAAAAACTAATTATTTTTTTGAAAAAGTATTTTTTTTTATAACACAATATAGAATATAAATTATTAATTCACTTTTTGTAGAGAGCCAAGGGACCGCGATCTTATATTTGGCGTATTTTATGCTACATTCATGCTTTGGACGACATTCATTCTTCAATTTTTCAGTGAAATTGGCTTCGCAAACATTTTTATACATTTTTTGGATTAAAAGTACCCAAAAGTCCTAAATTGGACGTGTATTTGTTACACATGTAGGATTTGCGTATTTCGTTACAAAAGGTATGTATTTTGCATTAAGACAGCTTGCATAATGACAGCTTGCTAAGTCTGGCCAAAATAATATGTCGTCTTTAGAGTGTCTATCTCGGATAAATTTTTCTAGTTTTACTAAACATTTATTAATGTAAACATCCGCGTTTACAGCCACAGCTTTCCTATCCTGGATGTAAAGTTGTGATATACCTTTTTCCGAAATGGCGGCCCACACTAGTACTTTTGGTTCAAACATCGCTTTGGCCGAATACCATACCTTGTCGAGAGTTTTTTTCAACTCATCAGAATAATATCCAGAATTAATACTTACGTTGATCCAAGCAAAACAAATGTATTTTTCATCATCCATTATTTGAACATATTTTTCATAAAGTTTTTTCTCAGTTTTCTGCATTTTGGTGGTATTACTGCCAATTGTTTTTTACTATATTTGGGTACTGTCTTCCTCTAGTAGTGTTTCGTGTTCATTTGGAGTAAGTTTTTGCAAATCGTTTCCTGGGAAACGCGTAGTTTTCTGGCCAACTAAGGATTTGATGCACCAATTTGATTAACCACCGATTTTTTTTTTAAATTTAACAAGCTCAGTTGCGGTAAATTTTTTGGCCGTTATTTCTTTTTTATCCCGGTTGATGTCATTCCATTTTCAAACAGTTTGAATATGGAATATATTGTGCTACGTGCTTCGTTTATTGTGCTTCGTTTTTAGGATACCTTCCAAGCATTCCATAGACATAATATTATATATGATCATAATTATATCTGAAATTGGAGTATATCCAATTATATCTGAATCCATATATATTTATATATAACTCCATATATATTTATATATAACCTGATATATATTTATATATAAACATATCTAAAATGATATATAATTATATCTGAAGGTATATATCAAAATTATATATTATCATGTCTGGTCATATCTAAACCTTTTTACTTACCAGTAATTATTATTTGAATTTTGTCCATTCACTTAGTTGGCATAGGTTATATCTACATTTATATAAAAATGTATAAAAAAAACTATTCGGTAAATATCCGAACACCGAATATTCGGTAAAGTGACGAATATAGTATTAGTGACATCTCTAATAATAATATATCGAGTTATCAAGCCTTTAACCTTTTGGTTATTAATATTATTACGTATCCTTGAATTTGGCTTCGTTTTTATTTTTTCCTCTTATTCTTTTGTATATTTAGTAGTAGTAGAGTATTTATTTTTTTTGAGGGTTATATACACAACAATCGACTATTTTGAGGGTCATAAACGGTTTCTTTTATATAACTCATTAATGGCACGTCATAGATCCGATGGATCTTTTTCAACCAAACTTTCCAGATATAGTCGATTTTAGCAGGAGTTGAGAATTTTTTAAGTATCCCAAATACATTTTTAAATTTTCTCATTAACATAATAATCAAAAATATAAGAGACGAGGCTTTAAAATATTTTTAAAAAATTTTTGAAAAAAGTGGTAAAACTTGATTTTTTCAAATAATTATTTGGCAATAACAATTTTTCACAATTTTTTTTTGCGATTTTAGTTAAAATATTGCATAAGTTTAAGGATTTTAAATCACTTAATTATCTATTTCCAGTAAAAAAAAAAATATGGCGGTTTAAAAGTACTGGGTCGAAAAAGGAACACTGTGTCAAAATGAGTTAAATTACAGTAGAATTATATTAATGCCATATTTGTTGTAGATTTTGGTTGGATTTTATGTTTGTTGGCCATAAGGGAGTTAGTTCAATGTTTACTTTCAAGGATTTAGTGTGTTGAGTTTAATTTTGTTTAATGTTTTATCAAAATCTATTTTGTCTCTACTTCAAAAATCTCAAATCGTTTAGTTTAAATTATTTGCTTTTTTGTGTATTGTAAAGGTCGTTTTTATAAATCATTTCAATTGTCCTTAAAAATTTTAAATTACAAGAGAGAAAGAGATTTATCTAGAATTTTTCGTTTGGTCCTTCAAAATATTTAAAATTTGCCAAGGACTTTAAAGATTTCAATTCATTTGGTTGTAAATAATTGTGTAAATACAAAAAAAAACATATTTCCAACAAAATACAAAATTCCATAAAATACGATGAAAATCTAAATACAAATCCCAGATGAAGAGACAATGTTATACACTCATAAAAAAAAGTTAGTTCAAAAGTCTATTAAATAGGTTCTAATTTAGTTGCACTGGCAATATGTTTATCAATACAGGTTTAGCGTATGTTCGTGCATGTTCATAAACATGCATGCATATCCATTAGGGCGGCTAAAAAAAAAGACTGCCGAATTGTAGAGCTTCACAAGGCTGTCCCTGTTTCAATAGTGCTCAGTAATGCTAGGTTCAAATTTCAGCCAAACCGGTCGGGTATTTAGAGGTCGCTATATATTAACGATTTGTCAGGGTTAGGCCGGAATTTAAGGGGGGACATGACATTGGCCGTTTTTTGAAATCGACTTTTTTATAATTTTGTATTTTAGTAAATATTCTTAAGATTCTAGGAAAAAAAAATTTCATGGAAAAATTAATACGGGTTCAAAAGTTACAGCCGGATTAGTGAGAGCGCATTTTTAATTTTCGCGCTACCTACGTACGGCAGCTGGTATATACTTGTTTGACTTGCTACCTAAATGCGCCAGAGTGAAGGCATATGAAGCTTCAAAAGAAGCCCGAATTGCTAAACGATTGCAAAAAACTGTAAGAAACAGCACAACACAAGATAACGAAGGCATACAGTACGAAGCAGGCATGGCAGATTGAAGGTAACCTTTTTTTTTTCTTTGTTCACAAACTTTGAACGCGTTTATCTCGAAACCATGTTTTTGGTACTGGTTGCGGCACTAGTGGGTTCATTTTTTGACGAAATTTTTTTGTATTTTTTTAAACTTGATTCGCTATCGTATGACACGAGCTTTTTTTTAATTTTTTTTTCGATTTTTTATGAATTTTTAAAGTCAATATTTTTTTTCGAAAAAACACACTTTTAAATTTGGAACATCACCCAAAATTGAAAAAAAAAAAAATTAAAAAAAGCTCGTGTGATACGATAACCAATTTTGTTAAGATTTAAAAAAGTCATTTTTTCCAGATCGGACAATTTTTTGCGACTCCCAGCGCTGCAACCACGAGGCCCCGTTTTTTTCACTGCCGCCAGTTTGGAGCTCTATAAAACCATGTTGGAGTGAAAAATATATTTTTTGAATTTTTTTTCTTGTAATTTGTTCAATTCTCTACAATAATAAAAAAATGTTTGTTTTTGACTGAGTTATGAATTTTTAAAAACAGGTCTGTTTTCTCTGCCGCGAATGTAATGTCCCCCTTAACAGAAATTCAAACATTTTATTTTACTGTATGGATTTCCAATTTATGAAGGATTCAAATACGTAACAAAAAAAATATTTTAAAGACATCTCAGCAGCATTGACCAATAATCCATTTTTGCCCGGGTAATAGGGTTAATAAAATAAAAATAGTCCTTACTCGGAAATTCGAATTGGTGAAACGTTTAGACAGTTCTTACTATAAACAAGGTATCGAAGCTATTGAATATCGTTGGGAAAAGTATATCGAGCTAAAAATAGATTATGTTGAGAAATAAAGAAAAGTTTTCCCAAACATGTTGTGTTTGCTTTGTTAGGTCGGCTAATTTTGGGACCGCCCTCGTATATAGAGCAATTCCATATGAAAGCGATCACCTTTTGGACGACCCCTCTCCGATTTTAAAATAAATAGTCTCAATCCCAGCAAAAAATAATGTAATGTACATAATTGAAGAATTCTTCATAAGGGACCTCATTGAAAGATGTTTTAAAAAACTACTAAAGCGATCGCAACGAGTGATAGCTCGTTGGAAAGGTATTGAATCAGGCTTTAATTGAAAAATAAAATTTTCCTAATTTTTCTTGTTAAATAATTAAAAATAATTAAAAATAATTCAATTATAAAAAAATATAAAAACAATGAGAACAAGGTGGTCTCTTAAATGCTCTTCTCCTGTCCAAACAAGGAGTCGGGGCCCATTTTTTTATTGCTGATTCTTAAAGCAAAAATTATAAGGAATCCAAAAAAATAAAATTAGCCGGAAAATTTAGGAGCTTCTGTGGAAAATCGGAAAATTTAATTTTCATGGGAAAATTTAATTTTCATGGGAAAAAAGGTAAATTTCTGAGAAAAATTAGGAAAATTTTATTTTTCAATTAAAGCCTGATTCATTACCTTTCCAACGAGCTATCACTCGTTACGATCGCTTTAGTAGTTTTTTTTTAAAACAACTTTCAATGAGGTCCCTTATGAAGAATTCTTCAATTTTGTCACATGACAGTGGTGCACACCACCACTAAACCAGTCACTATAAAAAAAAAAAAAATATGTAGGTACATTATTTTTTGCTGGGCAATCGATTGAGACTATTTATTTTAAAATCAGAGAGGGGTCGTCCAAAAATTTGCCAATTTTGATCGTTTTCATATGGAATTGCTCTATAGTTAAATTCTTAAAATGGAATTTTTTAGATTATGACTACAAAATGTAACTAATTTTAAATTTCAAAAATTCTTTTAATTTATATAAATTTGCATAATATTATGTTCAAATAATGAATTCATTTGTTAAAATTGATGAATGCGTTAGAAAGTTATTACGACTTTTTCATTTTACACTTATTTCGAGCTCAGTCTTTAGTTTCAATTAAGATTTGTTCTTTTTTTAAGAAAAGCAATAGTTAGAAAATTGATTATTTTTATTAATGTGTTGCTTTCTTTTGGAAAGGGGATAATGGAAAAATGAAAGGTGGGAAAAGATGAAGGGCTTTAAACATGGCAACACTGTAATTACGCGATATGATAAGTCTTAGTACAGTTCTTGCTCGCTACCTGATAGAGAGCCTTGATTCATTACTTTACTTCGGTGGGGTTAAGTACTGCGATATGTATGATGGATAGAAGCTCATACACTCACAATATTTTAACAGTAACTGATTGTAGTTTATTTAAAAAGTAACCAGTAAACTTTGTTTTCTAAAGAATATACATTTAAACTACAAAGAAATATTTTTTTCAACTTTTTTTTACCATTTATTAAAAAAGATACTACACATAATTAATGTTTTTCTGTACCAGTTATTGTTTTCATTTAAAATGTTCTTTTTTTAATAAATTCTTTATTTGAACCAAACAGTTAATGATAGTAAAAAGAAAAACTGTTGTTTTTAATACTTTGGGAATTAATTGTTGATAGTTAAAATAATATAAAATGGTTGATAGTAAAATTTATAGAAACTCTTTTACTTGACTGGATTTTGAGTTAATTTTAATAGTTAACTATCAGCCCGATTATGAATATTCCCTCGGATTTTTTCCTCTGCGGATTTTATTTTCTCGAGAAAAAATCCTTCTATTCTAAACAGGCGGGGAAAAGAATAATAAGGGAGAGAGAATTGAATAATATTAATTGAAAAATTGATTAATTCATACAAATGCTATCACAATTCTCTTTATTATTGACACTCATAATAACTCCTTTTTTCGAAATTCGTTTAGAATAAGGGAAAAGTGAAAAAATCCCTAGGCAGATTTTATTAAGAATAGGGGAACAAGGAATAGGGAAAAAATTCTCACGGAATTGTTATTGAGAATTGGGCTGTATATGTTTAGTAGTTTTAAAGTACATATTCCTTTGGTTTTAACTACAAAATATTGTGAGTGTACATATTATTTTTCTAAATTTATGTTGCTGTCGCCGAGGATCGAACCCGGCACCATCTGAGTAACAAACAGTCCAACGCGCTAACCACTACATCACAACGCCCAGGCAACACAAACAAATTTTTAGTAAATACTATTAAAATTGAAAAACAATATCTACCATTAAAATAAAAACCTCTAAAGAATCGCTAAAATTCGAAAAATCTCCAAAATTTAAAAAAATCGTAAAATTTAAAAAAAATTTAAAGCTGAAAAAAAAATTTCCAAATTATAAAAAAATCTTAAAAAATCGTTAAATTAATTTAAAATTTAAAAAAACCGTAAAATTAAAAAATCCCGAAATTGCAACAAAAAAAAAAGATAACATTTAAAAAATCCCTTATAATATCCATTTTGTCCGATAAGGTAATGTATTACCTTGTAATGTGTACTCCTTACATGTATCATTATTTCCGAACAAAAAGTAATGAGTTACCGATAATGGGTTACATAATGTATTACTTTGTAATGAATACTCCTTCCCTTCAGCATTATTTCGATATATAAAGTAATAAGTTACCGATAATTGAACACTAATGGAGTACCTTGTAATGATACCCCATTACATTTTACATTACCTCAAAACATAAAATAATGACTTACCGATCATCAATTACATAGTGTATGAATTATAAACGTAAAGTAATTATTAAAATATCTTTTTGGAAATATATTTATGGGCACATTACTTTGTAATTTTTTGTAAGCATGCGGGTAAGGTGTATATTTTTGATATCACGAACGAAAACACGAAGCACAACAATTCATTTACATTTCAAGCAACCAAATATTATATGTATCTATAGCTAAGTTGGTAGAATTCTCGCATAACTAATTGTTCACAACCAGAGACCCCAGGTTCGAATCTCAGCGTGACCACGTTATGTATTTAATTAAACAATATATTTGTAATAATTTTTTTTTTTTTATAAATTTATTTTTTATGAAAATCTACTTTTTCAAAACATGTAACCATATAAGTAACCAGTGACTTTATCCCCTATAAGGTAATGAGTCCACCCATTACTTTTAGGCTCATCGCCTGTAAAATTCATCAGTGAAGTAAGGTGTAATGTAATGCGTGGAGCCCGATGTCGATACATTACTTTACCCATTATTTGGTAATGTGTGGTTTTGCTGGGTTGGTAATACAAATAATTTATTTGCTAAAATAACCAAATATTTACGCCCTTAGATTTATTTTTCTCTTTATATATGTATATTCAAATTTTTTTCTGTATTGAGATCATGTTTTTAAGAAAAGGATCTATATTTTAAAGTATAATGACAAAAATAAAAAAATCATATATTTAGCTAGAATATTGTTCTACCTCAAGTCCAAAATCTAATATGATATTGTCGTATTAAATTTTTTTGTTGCTTTTCAAATAGTTTGATCATTTCTATGATAGACAATACAATTGTTTCATAGACATCACCCAAATCTTCAGTTGTCCGCAAAAGGAGGCGTATGATTGACTAAACTCAAACCGAGACATTACATACAACCGACAAAATCAACTTTATGAGAATTTTGTCTGCTTTAGTGTATAAACTGGCTGATTTGGTAAACCTAATCATAAAATCAAAACTTTTTGAAAACAACAATTTTTATCGTTTTCTTTTGCGGACAACTGAAGATTAGGATGCTGCCTATGAAACAACTGTATTGTCTATCATGAAAATTATCCAACTTTTTGAAAAGCAACAATAAAATCACAAAAACCCGCATTAGATTTGTAACAATTTCTCTTTTTTGTTATATTTCAATATTAGTTTCATAATTTTCAAACATATTATAATATTTATTTAACAACTTTCTATAAATTTCATGTTTTTTTTTCCTTCAATAATATTTTTTAAACGATTTTGTTATACGTTAAAACTACAAGTTTGCATTTGAATATATAATTAATTTAAAATTGCCTAAATCAAAAAAAAAAATAATATTTCACCTCTTTTTTTAAAAAAAAAGAGGCCTAAAACAAACTGCTTTTGAAATGTTTATTTTATATTAAAAAAAAAAAAAAAATACAAAAAAACAATAAAATGCCAAAAAATTTTTGATGTTGTTGTTTTTGTTAATATGGCTATTTGTTGGTGTTGTTAAATAAACAATTCATTGATTTCATATATAGCGATATTTTAAGTTGTTGTTAAACAAAAATTTAACACTACAGTTAACCAGTCCAAAAATAGTGGGCCAAATAAAAACAACAACACTACACTTAACTTGGCTAAAAATTAAATTCAATTGAAGTGAAGTGAAGTGAACTGATAGTGTTTATAAGCTAATAAACGACAAATAAACTAAAAGTCTATACTAAATATTGGAGAGACAGACAGACGGACTAACTACGTCAAAATTATATCTATACAAAATAAAATTATAACAACTGCTGCTGCTGCTGCTGCTGCTTTTGTAAGAGATATTTTTTTTTATTTTTTTTAAATTAAATGACCCACTTTTTGGCAAACAATTTCAAATATAACTGAAAATTTTTATATTTTTAGTTTATGATTTTTTTTTATCATGTCATTTTGGTATTAAGATTTTTAATCAAAGAAGTTATAAAAATATTTAAAACAACTTTAAATTATTTTCAACATACGCACTCTACAGCAAAATTTATTGTTAAACTCGTAAGAAAATTATGGCAAATATAAAATATTTTAAACCAAATTATTCATAAATGTAGAAAACACCTTTAAGAAAAAAAAAATAAAAATCATATGCATACTTATTTCTACTCTATATTCAACATTTATATAAACTTACAACTTAAAAATTCTGTGAACTAAAAATTCATTTTACTGAACAAATCGTACAGTGGTAACAATTTCCATATAAGATTTGGCACAAGATTTTCTACACAGAAAAATTACTGCATATATAATTTCAATTAAACTTTTGTTTGATTTCAAATCTGACTTTCAATTAAAAGTTCAGTTATTCCAGTTTTTATAAAAAATAAATTTAAAAAAAAAAATGCCAAACCCATGTGAAAATTATCATATATTATCATATATGAAGCGTCATATATGTGCGGATCCGAAAATTGAGGGTATGTGGCCATGTATGAGTCATATATAGCCATATACCACATATTATGGATCATATATTTATTTTTTTATATTTATTTTAATTTTCTTTGTTAGTCGATGAGGTCCGTTTACAATTAAAATTAAATAAAAATTGCATATTAATTATAGTATTAATTGCAATTATCTGAAAAAGACGTTAAAATTCAAATTCAAACTCAAACAAAAATCAAACTTTGCTCTCTGGCAATTCTTCCCTAACTACGTAAGCGCCATCTATCGAAATACAAAGAATATATCATAGATGTGGCATCACTTACAACATATGGGAAAACAGTGGATATTAGAGTGAGGTAAGTTTCTAAAAATAGAACTGTTGTGTTTTTGGAGTTGTACTTCTGAGATTATGTATGCAAGAACAAAAACACCGTGTATTGAATAAACTAGTTTTAATCACAACAAAACTCGACCTGACGATAGATCAGTGCGCTAAAGCGCTCTGTCTAACGTGTAGTGCGAGTGCATGTGGCATTAGAAATCAGTTTATCTATACCACGGTCAGCGATTGCACAGAAAATTTCATATAGACGCAATCGAACAAATAAAAAGACGTAACAAATATTACATTATTCAAAAAAACACGGTCACTGACGAAGTTTCAATACCAGAAACTGCGCAGTCTGATTCAAAAAATTGAAAATTTACAATGTAGTTATGATTTTTAGAAAATACACTCATTCTTCTCTACCACGCCTTTCACAATTAAAATTAAATAAAAATTGCATATTAATTATAGTATTAATTGCAATTGTCTGAAAAAGACGTTAAAATTCAAACTCAAAAGTCAAATTATAGTTTTTTATTTAATCGGACTTGAGTGCCAAAGAATAAAAATCAAAAACCATGCCTTAAAAAAACTAATGGCTGTTTCTCCGGTATTTAGGGGATTATTTTCGTAGATTGTAACATTCCGGAACTTGGTGTTTCAATTTAATTTTCAATAAATATAAAAAGGAACAATTAAATTCTTATTAAAATAGAAAAAATAATTTCTTCTATTTTTTATTTTTGTTTGACAGAAATTTCAAGCAATTTTATTTTGTTTAAAAAAAAAAAAAAAAAAAAAAAAAATACGGAAGAAAATTTAAAAACACTAAATGAAAAGTTTTTTATTGAGATTTTTAAATACACCATTCCCTGACACCATAAAAACATGGTGGTGAAAGAAACCGCGTAACCGTGTATACCGGATGTAATCATGAAACAAATTTGCAACAAATTTTTGCAAAAAAATTAACTGAATATTTTATTATCTCTATTTTAAATATAAATAAAACATAATTTGAAACCAAACTTCAATGTTTTTATTTGCGAATCTTTTTAGAATTCTAATGCTCATAAGACTTTTTAAAAATAAAATTAGTTTTAGATTCTGCGACTTAAAAGTCTTGCTTTCAACAACTTTAAGAAACAATAATTGTTTATTTCTAAGGCAATGATACATGAACAATAATGAAATTTTTTCTAAGTCAACGATATATAAATTAATATATAATCACATATGAAGTCACATAATGAAATTAATATCATATATGGAACAATATTTAGCATATATTTTAATACATGATAGCAACTTTTTGTTTGCATGTATTAACCCATATATGCTTCCCATACATGGCATACATCGTCATACATGCTGATATATGAAACAATATATTTTCATACATTGAATCATGCATATTCATATATAACCATATATTAATATTTTTAACTGGGAATGACAAAAAATCACTAAAATTGAAGAAAAATCACCGATAATTAAAAAAGCGTCAAAATTTAAAAAATGTCCAAAATAGGGAAAAAAAAAATCGTAAAATGTGAAAAAATCGCAGATATTGAAGAAAATTGGCACAAATGCAAAATCGTCAAAATTAAAAAATCTTTAAAACTCAAAAACAAAACATTAAATTAAAAAAATAGCTCATATTTGAAAAAAAAAAACGCAAAAATTTCTTTTATTTTGACGAATTTTTTAAATTTTCGTGATTTTTTTTATTTTGAAGATTTTTTTATTATTTTTTTTAGTTTTTTTCAATTTATTTTGAAGTTTAATGATTTTGTTGGCCAACAGTCGGCGTTTATTTTTCAAATTTGGCTATTTTTCAAATTTTAATGATTTTTTTCCCAATTTTTGGCTATTTTTTCCAACTTTAATTAAACTTTTAATAAAAAAATTTTTGAAATTCAAAACAATATTATTTTAATTGATACTACAATTAGCTTAAAAGTAACGAATTTAATCAAACATTTAATTGTATCTACAAATATTTTAATTAATATTCTAATATTATTTATATAGTTGCCAGATAAATGCCAGATTCTGAGCAACTTTTACTACGGAACAGTTTTCAAACTCTAAACAACTTTCGGTATAGACTCTGAGCAACTTTTTCTATAGAAATGTATAGTTGTCAGACTCTAAGCAACTTTGTCTATAGCAAAATTGTCAGACTCTGAACAACTTTTTCTATACAAAAATGTATCAGACTGTGTAAGATTCTAAAAAACTTTCTGTATAGACCCTGAGCAACTTTTGGTATAGAAAAGCAAAGTTGCCAAACTCTGAACAACTTTTTCTATTGAAAAGCAAAGTTGCAGACTCTAAACTTTTTTTTTCTATAGACAAGTTGTCAACCTCTGAGCAACAACTATTTTATAGACATTTTTTGGACTCTAAGAAACACTTTTCTATAAAAAAGTTGTCAGGTTCTGAACAACTTTAAACAGCTTTATCTATTGAAAAGTTGTCAGATTCTGAGCAACTTTTTTTATAAAAATTTTTTAGCTTTTGTGCTTCTTTTTCTATAAGAAAAAAATTGTCAGATTCGGTAAAACTTTTTTTTTGTAGAAAAGAAGTCAGATTTTGAAAAACACTTTCTATAGAAAAGATGTCGGACTCTGAAAAAGTTTTTTTTATAGAAAAGTTGCCAGATTCTGAACAACTTTTTTTATAAAAAAAGTTTTTAGATTCTGAACAACTTTTTTTATAAAAAAAGTTTTTAGATTCCGAACAACTATTTCCATAGAAAAGTTGTCAGATTCTGAACAACTATTTCTATATAAAAGTTGTCAGATGCTGAGCAATAACTTTTTTATTGCAAGTTTGTCAGAGTCTGAGCAACAACTTTTTTATTGAAAAGTTGCCTGATTCTGAGCAACAACTCTTGCTAAGGAAAATTTGTTAGACTCTGAACAACAACACTTTTCTATAAAAAAATTTTATATAATATAATTTTCAGACTCTGAAATTGTTTTACACAAAAACAAAAGTTGTCAGGCTCTGAGCAACAACTTTTTCTTTAATAAAGTTAGCAGAATACAAGTAACATTGTTTATAGAAAAGTTGTTGGACTCTGAGCAACAACTTTTTCTAAAGTAAAGTTGTTTGACTCCAAGCAACTACATTTTCTGCAGACAAGTTTTGAGACTATTTTAGAAGAGTTGTTAGTTTAAGTAATAGCTTTTTGAATAGAAAAGATGTCATTCTGAAAAACTTTGTCAGATTCTCAGATTATCTCTGTTATTAAACAAACAAACAAATGGTCAGTCTGAGAAAAAGCTTTTTTTAGAAAAGTTTTCTATAGAAAAGTTGTCAGACTTTGAACAACAACCTTTTTAATAGAAAAGTTGTCAGACTCAAAACAACATTGCTATATAAAAGTTGTATTACTCGGAGCAGACTCTGAACAACTTTTGCTACAGAAAAGTTGTTAGACTCTGAGCAACAACTGTTTCTAGAAAAAACAATTGTCAGACTCTGAGCAACAACTGTTATTAAAGAAATTTGTCAGAACCTGAGTAAGATCTTTTTCTATAGAAAAGTCTTCAAAAGCAAAATATAATGGTTATTTTTATCTTACCATATTCCATAAATGTTATTTTAAGAAAACATACCTGCAATGAAAAGAAATTTGAAATATTTATTAAAAATGTCAATAAAAAAACATTTCAAATAAAATGAAAAATCTATGTTGGCTACCGTAGTAAATAGGAGAACAGGTTAAGGGCTTCAAATATTTTGCTATCAGCGCTCAAACGATAGTTTTAATCTTTAACGGCCACCACTACGTATGAATAATATTAATTATCCCTTAAATGTATTGAACAACATAGCGTATGATTAATATTAATTCTAACAAAACTGGGTTCTATTTAAAAAAAAAAAACCTTTAAAATCGAAACCGCAATTTTAAAAGGGTTTTGAAAGTAAATTAGTTTCTAGAATCCAGAAATTTGTCCTAAGAAACTTTAAATTCAAAATCAAATAGTTTTCCTATAAGAAAAACTCCTTAAAATTTGTATATTTTTAGATCAACTTTTTTTTATTGAAAAGTGGAAAACATTTTAACTTTTTCTATCAAAATTTATATTTTCAAAAAATATTTTTGAATAAAATGTAGTCTTTTTTAGATAAAACTTTTCCGTAGACAAGGATGAGAGATTTTGAGTAACTTTTTTGAATAAAGTAAATTTTTTTAAAAAATATTTTCAAATAATCCACAAAAAAACCACTGTTAAAAAATCTTTAATAAATATGGAACTCATGTAATATTTTTTGTTTCTGTAAGTTAAAGAGGTGTTGTAAGTAATGTATATAAAAAAAAAACAAAAATTTGACTAAAATGACTGAATGCTTGAACTGTGTGCAGTTTGCATGTGAGATTTAGTTGTATGGTGTTGGTTGTTTGCCTGTGATGTTATGAACCATTTCTTGACCTACTTATTTGTCCAATTATATATACAAATACTTCATCAAAACTGAGAAAAAACAATTTTTAAAAAACTCACAAAAAGTACTTTAAAATAAATAATAAAAAAAAAAAATCTATACAAAATCTTTCATACCACCAAAAAACTAGTAACTACATAACTACCCAGGCAGAAAAATGCAATCGGCACAGTGTTGGCAAAGCGTAGGCTACGATCGGTTATGCATTGGCAGAACGAGGGATTAACAATATTGACAGTATTGTCCTGTTACCCAATTGGTAAGAGTGGCCAAGCGCTGGTTTGAGCAAACTTGCCACAGCTGGCATAAAGTTGGCAATTCAAAAAATTGTGTGCTTTTAAAATAACTTAACTTAAATTAAGTAAATTTTGAGAAATGTGTATAATAAAAAACATTTAAAAATCAGCAATACAATTCGGTATTAGTCTTATACATCATATTTAAATGTGTGAAATATAATAAAATAGTGCGCCCCGGTAGGCTAGTTGGTAGCGTGCTGGCTTATCAGTGCGGGGGTCGTGGGTTCGATTCCCACCAGAGGCACTGGTCTGTTTTCGCTACAACGCGCCGAAGGCCATAGTAGCTAGTGCTCGGTTAGGGTAATAGTATATAATTTGTAATTATATGATTATTAATTAATAAAATAAAAATAAATATAATAAAATAAAATAAAAAAAAACCTTCTAATTGGTTGTAAAGGGTCCGCCAAATAACTTTTTGTTTTGAAAATGCTATAAAAAAAACTACTGAATATTTTCTCAAATTTCTTTTTTTATTTGAAAGTACAATCCTTCCGGTTAATAATGGAAAATAATTTCATTCAAATGGCTGCCTCGGCTGGCCATGCAGTAGCCTACACGATCGGTCCAATTATGGCCCAATTATGCCTCTGGACCAAAATCCGCACCAAACAGTGACTCGTTTTGGGTGCATCGGATTTTCAATGTATGCGTGCGGGTTTTCTGTGATCCAAATGCGACAATTTTGCTTGTTTACATACCCGCCAAGATCAAAATGAGCTTCATCTGAAAAGATGATTTTTTTGGCAAAATCGGCATCTTCTGTAAGTTGATCGCATAGCAAAGTGAAAACGCATTGGATGGTCAGTTGGCTTCAACTCCTGAACCAATTGGACTTTGTATGGCGTCATACCAAGGTCTTTATGCAAAATTCGTCTCAATGATGTCTCCGAAATGTTCAATTGTTGAGAACGACGGTGAATTGATGTTGATGGCGCTTCACGCACACTTTCTGCCACAGCAGCAATATTTTCGGTTGTACGCACTGTTTTTGGCTTTTCACGCTTTGGTTTAACGATGAGGATCCCAGTTTCTTTCACTTTTTTCACAAGATAACGAACTTACGGAGCTGACGGTGCTTCTCTTCTTCCAAAATCCGTACGCAATTTTCGCACACATTCTGCAACATTGCCATGATTTTCAAAGTAATGTCGCAATATTTCCCAGCGTTGTTCAAGCGTATACACAACCATATTCGTTCAGCGGAAGGATAAAACTAATTATCTGTCAAATCAGACATGAGCTAAGTGTTACCATTCACGAAATAAGCACTAGTTGAAAAAAAACGTTAGATGGCGGACCCTTTAGTATTGGTAAAAACAATATTGGCAAAGAATTTTGCGGGTGGTACTGGTAAAACACATGGTTTGCAAACAAAACTTTGTTTTCCTAGTACAATATTAGTTGTACCTTTAGTAATTTTTAACACGGCGGGTTTTACAAAAATAGCAGTGCTTTGCCAGTACTATTTTTTTGGTACGGCTGGCAATATCTACCTGGGTAGGGCAACCGAAAATAAGCTAGAGCTTGTTTTTTATTTAAAAGGATAGAACAATTTAGATTGGGCACAAGTTCTGTACTTGTTTTAACGATAATCGAATTGTTAAAAAAAAACTAAACAACAAAATTATAATTTTTTTTGTCATTAATAGTTTTAAACGATATTCGCTGTTGTTGTTATCTAAACGACAACAATTTTTGTGTTGTTTATTCAATCGAAAAAAGTTAAATTTTTATATAGAAAAAAAGAGTTGCCGACTATCGTAAAGGTATACTTAATGAATCACTTAATCGTTAGTGCAAATAACAAAAGTCGTCGATATATTCTGCGATTGTCGGATCGTTAAAAATTACTGAATCGCACTACTGATCTTGAAATTATGAAAATTTTAAGCTATATTTGTTAAGCTTTTTTGGTTTTTTTTGATATTTGCTTATTTTAACTTTTTTTTTTGTACGCTTATTTTTGACTTATTTCTTTAAAAATCGAGATTTTTTAGCTTTTTATATTAAAATAAATATTTTTTTATCAATCTGTATATTGGAGTTTTTTTTTGTTTGATTTAAAGTTGAAAATTTAATGCTACATGTGATAGAGGGGACAACAAATTGGTTTATCAAAATGTTTTGTTAAAATAATTTGAGTTTTGAAGCTAAAGAAAAAGTTCTTTTCGATTACAACTTTCTTTGACTGACGAAGTTCCACGGAACAAATTTTATATGTAGTAACGATTTTAATAAAAAATTATAGAAGCCTTTAGTTATTTTTTAAATTCAAACTGTTTTTTGGTTGCCCTATACATAATTATGGATGGGGATTTGAATGAATGAATGACTGATGGAATTAATGCCTGACTGACTGACTGCCTGATTGCTTGCATTCAAAAACTTTAAATAAAAAAGTAATCAATATAAAACATATTAAGATTATACCAAACAAAATTTTCATAAACTGAAATTAATGTTACACAAGGTATGAAAAGTAAATATTAAGGGAATG
This sequence comes from Delia radicum, assembly GCA_021234595.1. Lineage (NCBI taxonomy): Eukaryota > Metazoa > Arthropoda > Insecta > Diptera > Anthomyiidae > Delia > Delia radicum. The sequence continues at coordinate 43,979,409 of CM037851.1, forward strand.
TTCCCTAATTTGACCCAACCTATTTTGTTTTCGTTATTCATTAATGATCTACCGTTAGTGATTAAATTTTCAAATGTTTTAATGTACGCTGATGATGTGAAAATCTTCCATAGCTTCGATAATTTTTCTGATCACATATACCTTCAGGAAGATTTGGACAGTCTTAACGAATGGTGCAGTTTAAATTTAATGGAGTTAAACCTGAAAAAATGCAAACATATGAGATTTTTCAGAAAATTCTGTGTTCCCGATTTCTATTCTTTAGGGGGCTATCAGTTGGAGTTAGTTGATACCTTTAATGACCTTGGTGTTCTTTGGATCCTAAATTAACTTTTATACAACATATTACTTTGACTGCAAATAAAGCACGCGGTGTGCTTTCATTTATCAAACGATGGGCAAAAGAATTCATTGAACCGAATATCACAAGGCAACTTTATACTTCCCTTGTAAGACCAATTTTGGAATATGGTTCCATAATCTGGGATCCTCAGGAAAATGTTCGTATCAAACTA